>OX608079.1:14962414-15024914 GCA_951509765.1 Sphenella marginata | reverse complement strand
TTTAATTTTTTTAATTAAAAATTTGTTTTTATTTTTTTTTCAACTTTTTTAAAAAAAAAAAAAAAAAAAAGTCCCCGAAAACACTTTTTTTTCGAAAGTTTTCTTTTATAATTTTTTTGTTTTTGTTTGAATTAAAATATTTTTTGCCAACAAGTTTTTTTTTTTTGCTATTTTCCGTTACATATTTTTTATTAGTGGCTTCAACATTTCTCGATTTTATCATCAACCACATATTTTTTATATTTTCCTGTACATGTGTGAGCATCACTGATTTAAACATATTCACGTCTAAGCTTACGGCTGCTACGTTGCTTTCTGTGAATGCTTTCAATTTCGCTTAAGCTCTTCGTATTACTGTTTCTTTTTTTTTTTTTTGCTTATTTGTCATTTCCCATACTAACATCACAGCACTCACTCGCGGTTGTGCCACTCATTTTGCGGTCTTATATCACAATTCCTTGAATAAAAATTCCTATCGCGTTTAACATTTACCCACACTCATTTAGGCCTCTTTTAAAAGCCCTCATATATTCTGCTACGAAATGGGCACAATATTTTGGCATTACACAAATGACGCGCAAACCTAATGAGCAAATCATAATTTCTCATTAAGAGAAAATAAAAAGAAATATTTTATACCGCCGGGCACACGTACAATTTTAAATGCCATAACACTCTTTACATTTGAAGTAATTTTGTCATTTGCTTTTTTTTTTTTACTTTATTTTAAACAACTCGCTTTCACCATCATCAGCATTCCTTTAAATTACCTTAGATTACATTAGATTAGATTAGAGGATAGCACTGCGACCGGATGGTCTATTGTGCCCTCATTTGCTTACAACACCTCATCCAAGCCAATTTCCCTTAAGAAGGTGATTATCTCAGTTGGCTTGAGGGCTTGTATTTGTTTGTGCTCTGGCCATGGTGATCCCAGGACTTGTGCTCTCTTTCTGGCGATGGCGTCGCATGCCATGAGGATGTGTTCTGCAGTCTCCGTCGCCGTGTGACAAAACCGGCAGTTGTCGTCCTCCCTTATGCCAATTTTGTGGAGGTGGCTGTTGAGTCTGCAATGACCTGTAAGTATACCAGTGATAATTCTTAAGTTAGGTTTGGAGAGTCCTATGATTGCCCTGTAGCGGGAGGTATTGTATCCCCCTAGGAGCAATTTGGACTGCCGTAAGCCCGGTACATTACGCCAGTGTCTCTCTCGTTCCTTTACTTCATCTTTCCTCAAGACGTCCTTGAACGTTTGAGGGCCTACTGGCAGCATTGGTTCAGGCCCTATGGGCCTTATACTTGCTGCATGTCTCGCTAGGCTATCAGCCTGCTCATTCCCTTCAACCCCAGTGTGACCTGGAACCCATGCTAGCAATACGCTATTTCTGGCTCCTAGGTCGTTCAGTTTATCTACGCACTCACGGATAAGCGCCGATTTTAGCTCGACTGATGAGATTGCTCTTAGTGAGGCCTGGCTGTCGCTAAGTATAGCGATGCGCTCATTGTTATAACCCCGCTGCAGATTTAGCTCTGCACAGAGGTGTATGGCGTACACTTCCGCTTGAAAGATGCTCGGGTAGGTTCCCAGCGGGGCAGAGATCTTTGCTCTTGGGCCAAAGACTCCGGCTCCGATCCCCTCTGGAGTTTTCGAGCCATCCGTGTACCATACTATCGTATGGGAGCGGTGTATGTTTTCTACTCTGGATTGGTTCCAGGTTGTCTTGTCTCCTAGTTCGACTCTGAACCGTTTTTCAAAGTCAATTTCCCTGATAATGTCGTCCCTTGGTAATTGAGATACCGGCATGGCTTCTCTTAGTTTTTCCATGTTATTGGTCGACATTACTTTTCCTCTGCCAGAGCCCTCTTTAGCGATGTTCAAGAGGGTTCTCTTGGCCGTCTGCTCTATCGCAGCGTGTAGCGGGGAAAGATCAAGAATAGCCTCCAGCGCTGCGGTGGGACACGTACTCATCGCCCCTGTGATACATACACACGCTAGGCGCTGGATTTTGGTGAGTGCTTGTCTCACTGTTGATTGTTCTACTCTTGATGCCCATGCTACCGAGCCATAGGTGATAGTGGGTTTTACTATCATAGTGTACATCCATCTAAGGATTTGCGGGCTGCAACCCCAGCGTTTGCCCGCTATTCTTCTACACACCATGATTGATCTAGTAGCCCTACTTGACATGCTTGCGACTTGTTGCTTCCACAGAAGTTTGCTATCAAAAATTACCCCCAAGTATTTAACTTCGGCCACGAAGTCTATTGGCATGCCCTGTAGGGTGATTGTTCTGAGTCCCGGAAGGGATCTTTTCCTGGTAAAAGGGATTATTGCAGTTTTAGTGGGGTTGATATTAAGCCCCACACTCGCACACCATCTCTTTGTAAGGTTCAATGCTCTTTGTATGATGTCACAAAGGGTATTCTCGAATTTGCCCCGTGCAATTATGACAATGTCGTCCGCATAACCCTGGCATCGGATTCCATTGTCAGTTAGAGTTTGCAGGAGCTCGTCTACCACCAGACTCCATAGAAGGGGTGATAGAACGCCGCCTTGGGGGCACCCCCTCGTAGTGGTAATCTGGATTATGCTGCTGCCTGTCCAGGTTTCGGCGGTTCTTGTTCGGAGTAAAGCGTCTATCCATCTCTGGACGGGCGCTTGGACCCCTCTGTTCTGCAGTGCTCGACTAACGCTGTCGTGAGACGTGTTATCGAAGGCACCTTCAATGTCAAGGAAGGCGCAGATCACTGTTTCCTGATGGGCGAACGCACTCTGGATCTCAGTTGACAATTGATAGAGGGCTGTGTCCGTAGATCTGCCTGCTCTATATGCATGCTGACTGTGATGTAGAGGCCTGTGGTTCAGGATGTTCGCTCTAATGTGTTGGTCTATTATCTTCTCCATTGCCTTTAACACAAAGGAGGTTAGACTTATTGGCCTGAAGGACTTAGCTAACGAGTAGTCCTTTTTACCTATTTTGGGTATGAAAACCACTGTCGCTCTCCTCCACACTGTAGGTATGTATGCCAGTGCCATGCTGTCGCGCATAATACGAGCTAAGTGTGGGATTAGTTGGTTACCCTGCTGTAGCAATGCCGGATAAATTCCGTCCGCCCCTGGCGATTTGTATTTCTCAAAGGTGTTTATTGCCCACTGTACCGCCTCTTTCGAGAAGAGTTTGTTAGCTGTAAGCCAGTCAGACCGACTTGGCCTCGGTTCACGAAATGGCGGGTCTAGTATGGCATGAGACGCACCAGGGAAGTGTGCAGCCAGCAGGGTCCTTGCTCTTTCTTCCTCAGTGCTGGTATAAGTACCATCGGGAAGTTTTAATGCTAAGTTTATCTCTCTCTGCTCTTTGGCTAGCGCTTTGTGCAACCTCGCCGCTGCAGGTGTTGAGGAAATTCCTTCACAGAACTTCCTAAAACTGGCTCTTTTGGCTCTCCTTATCTCTTTATTGTAAAGGGTGAGCTGTGTCGTGTATTCGTCCCAGCTGCCCGTCCGTCTCGACTTATTGAAGAGTTTACGGACATTCTTCCTCATAGTTCCGAGGTCACGGGACCACCAGGTCGCGGTCTTGCTGCCGCTCCTGGCTTGTGTGGTACTACAGCTTGAGTGGAACGCGTCTGTAATTACATTATTTACAGTCTCTACCCTATGCTCTAGTTCTATGCAGCTAGTGCTTCTGCTTCCTGCTTGGATTCTATCTAAGTTGGCTCCAAGGATACTATTATAACTACTCCAGTCGGTTCTTCTGGGATTTCTTTTGGGGAGAGACACCATGGGCATCACTCCTAGCTCAAACCGGATGATCCTATGGTCAGAGAGGGATGGCTCTGATGATACCATCCATCTCGATACCAAGTTTCCCGCCAGGTTATTGCCTAAAGTGATGTCCAGGACCTCTTCCCTGACTCTTGTAACAAACGTCGGTCTGCTGCCGACATTGAAAATCTCTAGGTCATTGCTTAAAATATATTCTAATAGGCACTCACCCCTAGTATTTGTATCAGAACTGCCCCATTGTATGTTGTGGGAATTGGCGTCACATCCTATTATTAGTGGCAGATGCCTTTTTCTGCAATATTCCACTAGTTGATGCACGCTGTCTGGAGGGACTGTGTTGCTGTCCCCCGGAAAGTAGGCTGATGCTACCACAATGCTGGTGGGGATACCACTTACCTCCACCGTTACCTGAACCGCCACCAGATCTTGGTTTAAAAACTCTGTAATGCAAAAGTATTTAATATTGCTTTTTAACACTACACATGCTCTTGGTCTCTCATGAGAGAGGTCCCATATTACCTTACTATTTTTCTCTTTCAGTCCCCTAACCTGCCCCTTAAATACCCATGGCTCTTGAACGAGCGCTATGCCCAGATTTTCCGAGGCGAACCCCCGAGCAATGACAGCCGAGGCCGCCACTGCATGATGGAGGTTGATCTGGGCTACTGCTATGCTTTGGGAGGTCATGGTCCTGATGGTCCCATCGGCTCGTCTATCTCAGACAGCCGATAGTCACTCTCACTGCTCTTTTCCGCTAGGTGAAGCCTCTGCAGGTCGATTTCATCCATCAGGTCTTGACTCGTGCGACCCTCAACCTGCGCTGCGTTTAGATTGCGTTCACCCTGCTGCTGAGCGTTGCTTTCTCTTTCTGGGGGAGGGTTTGCGACCGATCTAACGGTGCTAGTGCTGCTGCCGGAGGCGTGACTGTCAGAGGAGCTAGCTTCTCCCTCGTCTACTTCTCCTCCCTCTTCCTCTCGGTCACCATCCCCTTTTTCTGAGGCCTGCGCGGCTTCTGCAGCTCCAGCTGCTCTCTGTCGCCATGGCCTTACCTGGACGGCGCCGTACCGGTAGTTGAGCTTGAAGCCCTCCTGCTTCAACCGGTTGTGGGATTCTTCGTCTATGCCGACGTTTAAACGTAATCCCGTGTCCTCTGCATGGACGTGTATCGGCCGCCATCGTCTCGTATTCAGACCCTCATTCTGTACGTTAAGTAAAGAACTTACGTACTCGTATGACCGGTCCGCACTTCTGGGGAAGTATATCGACACATTGTGTGTCGGTGGTATATCATCCCCTCGTCTGGTACTCATGGCTGGTCCATCCCAGCCATCTAGCCTAGGAACGGCTTGTATAAGCCAGTTCGCCGTCCTGTCATCCTTGCAATCTACAAGGAGAAGTCCTGCTCGAAAGTATACCCCACAGAAAGCTAGGGGATATTTCCAGCCCTTGAACACCTCGTCCATAATGACGTCCTGCAGACGTGTCAGGTCGTCCTGGCTGAGGGCATCTGCGGGGTAGTTTACGGGCAGAACAGCCACCCGGATACCCCTTAGGGCATCCGAGTAGCTCTGCCGCCCGGGAACCGCCCGAGTGCGCTCTTCGGGTTTACTGGATGCTTTGTCCTTTGCCGTGGACGATGTGTTCGCGGGATGGTGTGCCCTTTGCCTCTTGGAGCTTTGGTTCTCCTCCGGGGTGAATTGCCCGCGTCTGCGCTTTTCAGCGTGCGCGGGTAGCTGTTGGTTGTGGTTGTTTCCAACCGATACCGGCCCGCTCTTGCTATCAGCATTCCTCGCGGGTACTCTCTGTCTGCTTTCTTGCTCCGGTCTTTCTCGCGGGCTCTCCCTGTTGTCCCTTTGTGGGATCTGCTGTTGGGAGTCGCGCAACTGATCAAAAGCCCTTGCGCGGGCCGTCTTTGCCGACATCCCCTTCTCTAGGTTCCGGAGGTACCACTTCACTCCTGACCCACTGAGCCCCACCCTTCTCTTATCATCCAAAGCACCTGGCCTGCCTGGTGGTGGTATTCTTGGGGCCCTCCCTCTGAAGAGCCTTCTTGCAGGCCTCTTGGATCTATCATGGGTGTCCTCTCTCTCATCTCCCTCTCTTCTCGCTCGCCGCTCACTCGGAGACCTGTGGCGTACTCTTTGTACACTTCGTGGTGTATCGCGTGTGGGCCTGTGTTCGCTGGGAGACACCTTTCTGGTGCCACTAACGCTTCGGCGTGTGTGCTGTGCTGCTCGTTCGGTACCTCCGGTCTCGTTGTTGTCCGCGTGTTGTCTCCTATCAACTCCTGTGGGCTCGCGATTCACTCTGGCGGTCTTCGACTCACCATGGTTCGCGAGTTTTCTAGTAGTCGTAGACGAAGATGCTAATTTGCGGTGTGTACCGCTGGTACTGACTCCCGATGTTGTTGGGGGTGTATCGTGTTTTCCCCCAGGGGGGTGTTCGAGCTCGCGATTCACTTTGGTGTTGTTGGATGCACCCTGGTTCGCAAGTTTATTACCTTCGTGCTCGTCTGGCTCGCGATTCACTCTGGTGGTACAGGACTCACCATGGTTCGCGAGTTTGCTTCCCGCAGCTGAGGCCGAGCTTGTTGGAATCTGCTGCCGACGCTCGTTTGTGGTCAGGTGACCATTGCTGTTTGCCGGTGCGATGGCTGCTTCGCGGTGCACGCCCGAACTAGTTGTCGGGATATCACCCATTCGGTGTTCTAGGAAGAGCATCGCTTCCTCTGCAGTGAGACTCTCCAGGAAGTTCCTGGAGTACATCCTTGGCCTCTCGGCGCTTCTCCCACTGGTCTTCCTCGCACCCTTTTTTGCTGTTGTTGTTGCGGCATTTCGCTCATTATTTTTGTTGTTGTTTTTATTGTTGTTGTTTTTTCTGTTGTTTGTATCCATCTTGTTCGTACGATTGCTTGTTCGACATGGCGAATCTTCGCAATCAAAATTTTATGTTGGGGGATTGGGTCCGTCAGCCGCGCCAGAGCCCCTTGTCGCGGTAAGGCCATGATTACTCCCCAAGGTGGCCCGGTGTTGGGGAGGCGCCGTTATACTACAGCCGGTGTTGTGAACCTCCTGGCTGCAAACCAGTCCAATAGGCACGGTGTCGCGTAACACCCTGGATTAGGAGGTGACAGTTCTTAGTTGCCGACTACATGCGACTCTGGCCATGGGGTTGATATTGCCTTGGCCCTGTCAACCCCATAGTCAGTATCGAGTGCATTCGACTTAAGCCTCTACACCAACGTCAAGGTGCCTGTCCTCGTAGAGGTTAGTTAGCAGGTCTACCATATTTCATTTACTCTCTTGCATGGTGTGCTCACGTTTGAAGATTCTTTTTGAGGGCAAATGTGTTCTAATTTCATTTAACAAAATTTAAACGCATCATTTTTAGACACCTATCACAATTTCCAATACAGCGCACTTAAAATAATTGCATTACAAAAATAAGTATTTTCCCATTACTTTGTGCAGCTTTTATTTGAAGAGCGAGCGAGAAACAACTGCTGAGATTCGGTAGTATTCGCTTATAATGAGCAAGCCGCACATATCTTTACTTTATACATTTTAAAGCAAAATGCATGTCGTGGATATCTATCAGAGTAATTGACGAAAAAAAAAAATTTTTCCGATTTTTGTCGGCGTGTCTCTTTGTTTGTTCGCGCATCACTCAAACCCAGCTGTATCATTCATATTTGAATTCTCACTAGTTTATTGCCAGATTATTACCTTAAAGTTTAGGATCCTTTTTAGTGAAATCTGTTATTGCCTTTGTACACAGTGGTGGCAAAAAAAGTTGGCTCAAAATATTTTGTATACACTTAGCGAAGTTGGAGCAACTCAATGACTGTACTAAATAAATAAAGGTGGTCTTATTAAGCAAAATAAAGACACCACAGACACAATTCTTTGAGGATATTTCTGTTTGTCTGTATGTATGTTTGTATCTACGCGCATCAATAAATATGTAATTACTACATACTTGGCTTCTTCATCCATATCTTGCTGTGGCTCTAACTTGCAATATAAGACACTTAAAACAATAAAAGAGCTAGAGAGAGCTAACCTTATAATTTTTAGAATATCTTACATGCCACCTAAAAGTGTGCAATGTTTAATAATAACTTATTTTTAACATTTTAATGGAGTCTCTTGAATATAAACATTTAGAACCGCACTTTTCATACTTCTCGGGCGTATCATGTCCTATCAAAATTTGTTAGCATCAATTCGTTTTCAGCGCCATCTCACGGGGAAAAATATATCATGGCCGCCTAAAAGTATGTTATGCTTAAAACTAGACTGGATTCATTTTAAATGTAATTTTTCATTTTAAATGTCAAGTGCACCTTGAAGCATAGAAGTTTTAGACATAACACTTGCCAGAACCCGTGGGCTTACCAGACCATAAAAAACCTATTTAGCATGAGCTCGTTTACAGCGCCATCGCACGGCAGGTTAAATTTTCCATTTCTTATTTGCCATTTTTTTTTTTATTATTTTCAAACTGAGTAATTTTTAACCTACACCCAACTTGTGTGCTATAATCCGTTGTGCTTAGAGATGCAAAGTGCTGTCGTTTAAACTGGCAGCTGGGAATTGCTTGCTGTTTTTATGGTTGTGGAATAATACTCGCATTTTCTGGTATGTCGTCAAGCTGCTTAAGTTGTAAGCAGCGATTTCCATGTCTATTTCCTACCAAGGCAAGCTCCAACAAAAACTCCTAAACAAAAGCGAAAACAATGAAAGCAAATAAACAGGAAGGCACTCAAAATTGCAACATTGCGAATATGCAAAAAAAAAAAACAAAACAAAAAAAAAATTACGAACAAACAGCAACATTAGCACTTACAGCTAGCTGGCATAGAAGTTCACAATGGCACGAATAAGCTGCGACATATTTTAGCTCTTCCTACTTCTTTCTGGTTGCTTCCTTTCAAAGAATTTTGTTGTGCTGTGGGTTTTCCTTTTTATGCTCTGCTTTCTGTTGTATTTTCGCTTTGCTGTGGGCATGCTTTTAAGGATAAAAGCAAAACACAAAAACAACAATAAGATAATTGAAACATCGAGCGAATTTGTGTAAGAAAAATAAAAAACAAAAGCTTAGAAAAGCATTGCATATGTTCAGGCGCTATTTATGTATGGCCTACACGTTAGGGAGAAATTTGAAAAAAGTTCACATATTACATATTTGTACATATATCTTCCACGTGCTGCACAGTAGGATAAGCTATAAGCTTCCGGCTCCTCAGTAGTCTAGTATTTGAATCTTTAAGGGACACGTTTTTATTTTACAATTCATAGCTGAGTAAAGCAAAAAGCATTGTTTTTGTTGGGCAAAAATCACAAAAAAAAAAATTGGCTTCTAGCCCCCATCAATAGTTTCACAGAGCAATGGCCTTTGATGGAAAAACGAAAAATAAACACCACCATAACAGACATGCAAATTTCATTGAATTGCTGAAAAGATGCCTAAAAGTAGGCAACAATAAACAATAGTAAACATTCGACTACAGCATGCTATGATAAAAAATGCTTTTAGCAAATAGATGAAAAGGAATGTGGAATCGAAGGCAATACAAAACAGCAAACGCTGTAGAGTACACAAATGGTTTCAACTGCCAGAATATGTAAATTCATATTGGATAAATGAGAGCATGGATATCAAGCATAATTATAGGCGCATTTCAATTGAAGCAATGATGAGCTATTGACGGTTGTAGAACGAACATGAAAGCTTCATTTGCTCACGAAAACAAGTAGCTAAATTTCGAGAGAACGGTGATGAAAGGAACGGGATGTGGTGTGGGGGAATATTGATAATAACAAACGTCAGTGCCTAAAAGTATGCAGAGAAATAAAGCTAGTAGACAGCAAAGTGCGAGGAGCAGTGCACAGCATATGTACCATTTATTAAAAATAAAAACGTTGAAACAAAAGTTACGCAATTTTATATGCGAATGAACGCAGCAAGCAATTTTTGTATATCAACATAGCCCCTAAAAATATGCAGCGTTTAAATCTAGCTTTATGTGAATTTCCATAAAATATGCATACCGCCGTGTGCTTAGTAAATTGAGAAAATTATGCAAATGCCAAACAAAATTTTTGCCACTGAATATTAAAAAAAAAATATATTTATTATGATTATTGCTATATATATAATTAAAACTAATTATTTTCACCGCGACACTTAGCTAATTATACAATGAAAGCACACTGTAGTAGCTTTTGCCACGTAGAACTTAAGCATTACTATTTAGCATATTTTTAGTATGAATAGCAAATTTTTGCGTACTTTCAGGCTCAGCGAAAAAAAAATATTCCAAAACGTTGCTACTCGAATTTGCTTTTTCACAGCGCTCTCCTCTTGTCAGTTTTTGTATGTAAATGAGATACACTCGCTCACTGTTGATAAATGTAAACGGAAACTAGTTAGTCGTAAAGTAGTTGAGCATTTTTAGGTTATGCGCCGTAGCGGTAATTGGTTTCATTTGCACTTAAGTGACAATGCCACTTCGAATAGAAAATGAGACCATTTTGGCTTTAGATATTCGATGATAACGTTTGCTATAAAGGCAATTTCGTTGTCATATCTGTGGCATGCAAATTGAGTAATTGTGAAAGAAAATTGTTGAAAAATGATAATGAAGTAGCGTTCTGCATACTTTTAGGCGCCCATGGATTGTTTTGTGTTTGAAAGCTTATACATCCAAGAGCGCTACATATTGTTACAGGATGTTCTATATTCTCAAACTAGACTCCTCGTATAGTAATTTTTATGCACCGCACAGGTGGCACGTCTTTTAACAATTTGATGTGTAATATTATATTCGATTAAAAATGTTTTTATCACTAACACAATGCATAAAAATTTCGATAATTCAAAAAATTGATCGATTAAAGTAAAAATCGGTATTCAATTAAAGTTAAAATCTGTAATTTACTAAACGTAATTTAATAATAAAGTAAAACTTGACATTCTAAAAAATAATCGATTAAATTAAAAATCGATAATTTAAAAAATAATCGATTGAATTAAAAAGCGATAGTTTAAAAAATTGTCGATTACATTAAAAATCGATAGTAAAAAAACGGTTACAGCCAAATTTGAAAAACGATAAAAGTTGAAGCCGATAATTTCCAGAAATAATCGATTATAGCAAAAATTAGTAATCGCTTGAAGCAGAAATACGTAATTTATATGAAGTAAAAATTGGAAATTTAAAAAATAATCGATTAATTTAAAAATAGTTAATTTAAAAAATAATCGATTAAATTAAAAATCGATAATTTAAAAAATAGTCGATTTAATTAAAAAACGATAGTTAAAAAAAGTATTACAGCCAAAATTGAAAAACGATTAAAGTTAAAGCCGATAATTTTCAGATATAATCCATTATAGCAAAAATCGGTTATTGATTAAAGCAGAAATCCGTAATTTATATGAAGTAAAAATTTACAATTTAAAAAATAATCGATTAAATCAAAAATCGATTGTATAAAAAAATATCGGTTAAAAGCAAAAATCGAAGTTAACAAATATAATCGAGTAAATTAAAAGTTTATTATTTAAAAATTTAAAGTATTGAAAAAAAAATCGGGTTTTATTCAAAAGCCTACATTTAATGCTCTAAATATAATATTGTTGTACCGAATTCATCAAAAAGTCCCTAATGGTACCAAAAACAATCCCGAATTGGTCCGAAGAAGACCCGAAAATGGTTCCGAAAAGATTGTAAAATGATTAGGGAAAAACTCCGAAAATGTCAAGAACGCAATCCCGCATAGATCCCGCAAAATTTCCGGAAAACCGAAAGCGTTCCGAAATATTCTTAAAAACTGTCCTGCAATGACTCCGAAAAAATCAAGCAAACTACACTGAAATTGTTCCACAAAAGTCCCGCAGTGATCCCGAAAATCAAAGTGAAAATACCCACTCCCGAACCCGTATTTCAAAATCTATGCTGTTGAAGTGTTAAACTTTCCAATGTTTTTTGGGTTTAAAAGAGCTTTTAAGCGCATTTAATTCACATTTTCTAGAAAAGTTTTAATATAGGTAACGTATTTAACACACTTATACATACATACATATATACTTAACCCCTTCTGTGACATCTGTCGCAAAGTATTACCCGCAAAATCATATTTCACTATTTCGTAATTACACTGGATTGTGTGTGCTTTACACTTAATTTTTCTTTATCGCACTTTTGCACTTTGGCAAATTTTGCACTTTTCCTCTGCGGCATATTTAACTAACTTTCATGTCTTTTTTGTACATTCACATACGAGTATCTCTCTCAAACACTTGACAGCTTATTTGCTGTATTACGCACATTTACACACACACATACAAGCATTTGTTTAAGTTGCTTATTTAAATATTTTGTGTAACTTTGATATAAATTTATTTGTCATCTTATCTCAACTCTCTCTCGTTTTGCTCAGCAAGTAAAAGTTTTTTTTTTGTTTTTTTTTTTTTAGTTTTGCTTCCATATATGATTGTATATTTACTTATCCACATACTTATCCCTTATTATTGTCTGCTTGTCTCCTGTGGCATGCAACATTTATTTTCAAATTCTTCTTCGTTATTACACCGCTTGAGCCGATTGCACCCCCTCGTGCTCCACATCAACGTGAACTTGCAAAACTTGCGCTCTACTTTGTGAAAGTTTTTAACGAGTTCATACATGCCTGCTGGGTGTCAGTAAAAATTTTGTTAAGAAAAAGTATTTTTGTAAAACTATTCTTTTACTAACTTACAAAGATATGTACGAGTATGTATGTATGTAGGATGAAGAATTAAATTTTCTTTGCGATGGAAAAAGAACACTGAAGATGGCGTAATGTTGTAACCGGTTTGTTTGCGAAAAAAAAATTGGCAAAGAAATAGCAAAATAGCTTTCGAATGAGACGTGATGAACTAAACAGAATTTAGGTATGGACTTCAGTCGCTTCTAACGACAGTCATACCTACGTCGGGTACATTCTTAGCTTCTTAACCCTAAGAGGGTGTGGTGAGGGTTTGTTGTTGCACCTTCACGCTGGATGCACATTAAAAGGTTTTTTATAAAGAAACTCTTTAGAGAAAGTCACATACATACAAACTATCCAATAACAGTAACTGCAAATTTTGACGTGCCGCTCAAAAAAAAAAGAACTGGGAATTTTGTTAGCTCCTTAGGGTTGCCACCTAATCGAAACGTATTTATTTTTTGTCTTGAAATCGACTTTACTAATTAGAAAGCACTTTTGAACGTATGCTAATTTTCAAGCTCTCCTACTCAAGTATCACCGGCAAAGTGTTAACTGGGTTGCCACCTATTTGAAATTAAATTTTTTTTGTAAAATATGCCACTATGTGTAGGTATCATACAAAAGCTACTTTTCGTTGTACTTTAACAAAATATTTCTAGGTAGCGTTGCGGCTAGGGTTGCCACCTAATCTAATTTTATTTCTTGGTATATCAGCTACTATTTCGAAAACGAATTGACTCAATTGAATGAACAGCTGGACGTATGTTATATGCTAAATTTCAATTTATCCAATTGAACTGTCAGTGAAAAGAGTTTACAGGGTTGCCACCCATTTGAAATAAAACTATTTTTGCGAAATATGCTAGTATGTATATGTAGGTTTCATACGAAAGTTACTTTTCGTGGCACTTTAACAAAATATTTCTAGGTAGCGTTGCGGCTAGGGTTGCCACCTAATCTAATTTTATTTCTTGGTATATCAGCTACTATTTCGAAAACGAATTGACTCAATTGAATGAACTTCTGTATGTATGTCAATTTATCCAATTGAAGTGTCATTAAAACCATTTTACAGGGTTGCCATCTCTTTGAAATTTTTAATAATTTAGTGCTTATATGGTTGTTATCACAGGAATGATACTCTGTCGTGGTATCTACATATGTATAATCTAGGCGCTCCTGCATTAGTGTTGCCACTCAGAAGATTTTTAACGAGTTGCCACTTTACTGAAATAAATAAAAAATAATAATTCAAAAGAATATGCGGTACCCATGAGTGCTATTTTACGTCGTATTTCCACAAAAATATTTGAATCAAAGTAGTTATAAAAGCTTTAAGTATTTACAAGCAAAATTTTATATGGACATTTTTTTTCAGGATGTGGCAACACTAGCTTTGTAGCAAAAGCTAACAGCTAATTGTATAATATTTGATAACACCCTAGCTCATACTCGCTTATCGCTGTACAGGGGTAGTTTGAAGATCACGCTCTACAGCAAAAATAAATATTGTTGGCTGAGATTAGTTCCGATATCCAATTTAATTTCACTACTATTATATTGAACACAACTGTAGATCTGACTATATCTATTTGTAGAATACATACTGCTGCTGGTACACTTCCTTCGGCGCATCCAGCTATTTGTACGTTTTGACCGCGCGATACATAAATAACTCAAAATTAAGCCAATGGTTTAGATATGCAAGATTTATGATACATTTATGTATGTCCTTTTGTTGTTATGTTCATAGAAGGATGCTTAAGTTTAGTGAATTATATTTAACTGTCCGTTGTGAAATATGCTACAGAAACAGATAGAGAGCGGATATTGCGAACTAAGATAAGAATCGGTTTGTCTAAGTACAAAAGTACAAAATTAATACAGACACATACATATTTGATATTAGGGTTTCTTATTCTCTTTATTTGTAATATCCTTCGATATTTCCTTTTTGAAGAATAAAAAATATATCATTTTTCATAGCAAAATATGCAGAGTTTTAACGTTTCCTAAATCTGATTTTAATGAAATTCAATCAGAAAGAAAATATTCGTATCTACGAAAAGACTTCACTTGCTTGTAATCTTAATCTATTTTATACCATCTTCTTCTTCCCATCACTCTGAACTATACAAATGCACAGGTATGATGAGTAACTTATAGCGCCTGCTTATGTAGGTACCTATGTACATATATATAAATATTTTATTTGTTAATATTCCTAAAAATCTTACTCAAAGAATTCTGTGATTTATTTTATTTCAATGAAAAAAATTCTTTCATTGCTTGATTGATTTTAGCTTATGGAATATGAGTGCATCTATGTATATATGTATGTACGTATGTACATCAATGTGTGTGTAACTAAGGTATTACATACATATTTTCCCCTAATAAAATTACTCTAACAAATCTGCCAGTTAAAGGTTAAATTTCATCTTCTTATTTAGTTTCAAATTCAACTCGCATACTATAGGTCAAATTAATCAAAGCTCTTTCTTTGTGAATTGCAAATAATTGTAAATAATGCGAAGTTCTTTTAAGATTAAAATCTCAAAATTAAAAAAAAAAATTTTTAAATAAAAAGATATCAAACAAAAATACTAGAAGAAAAAAAGTAGGCCGTTTTTATTTTGCCAATACATAATTCAAATATGACCCAAGTCAGTCGATAAATACGTTTTTTCGCAATATATCGATACTAGCGCCATCTAGAGAGACATATTTTTTAAAAACTTTTTTGAGTTGCCAATACATTTTCCAAATATGACCCAAATCCGTCGGTAAATACGTTTTTTCTCAATATATCGATACTAACGCCATCTAGGGAGTAATTCTTTTTTTTTCAAAAGCATCCAGCTATCTGTTTTTTTTGTTAGTTTTTTGGGAAGTTAGTTGAAAAACGAATGCAACGACACAGAGCAATCATTCGCATTTTGTAATTAGAACTACTCACGTGCCATCTTGCGGGTCCGTTATGTTGAACATTTCAGTATTAGTTAAGTGCTACATACGCAAAGTATCAGCCAAATCTGCCCCTAAATACAGTTTTAGCATCTAACTAACGCGATCTCAGCGCCCTCTAGCAGCAAATTGTTTTTAAAGAAAATACTTATTTAATGTTGGTAATACAACTTCTGAATTTCGTGAAAATCGGTTCACAAAATGCTATTATTACAAGTAGACGACACGCGCGCCATCTATCGGAACTTTGCTACCAAACTAACATAGTCCCCAATGGCAGTCGAGCTCAACTTTATTGCTGCTAACATCAAATGTCAAATATTGTCATAACTCACTTATCAGCACTTTGCACCTGACTTGCTCACTAACAAGCTAAATGCATTCTTTATCTACGGACATTGCTGCAACACAGATTTTTTCAAATTCCGTTGAACAATTACAAAAGCAAAAAGTCGGCATGCTAACCATGAATTTTGAATTTTGTACACATAAGCTTTCATCAAATAAATTCGTGTTGGCCAAAAATGTGCGCCTGAATGCATATCTTTGTTTCAATAAACAATAGGCATGCGCCTACAAATATGCAACATTAATGTGTCCATTAGGTTTTGTTTGTTTTACAATGGCAAACAGATTGCAAAAGTGAGCAAGTGGCCTGGATTATATGCTTTAATGCAAACAATAAAAGTGAGTGAGTATGCGACAAGTAGATATTTGGCATATTTTTAGGCGCACACTTGTCATGGTTCGTTATGTCAATGAAGCTAAGCGACCTGTGTAGCTTTTACGAAGTGTAACAGAAGCTTAAACTATGGAAGGCTATTTTTGAAATTGGCTTTGTTGTTTGGTGTTGAATTATGTTTGTTGTACGCAGAGTTTACGCACGAAAGTATGCAACATAATTTCTTTTGTGTACTTGAGCTTTGACTTTTCCAAACATTAGTAGCATGCGGGCATTTAAAGTACGGGGCGCGGCATGCGAAAGACGTAAACGCAAAGAATACAACAAAAAGTGAAAATTGAATGTAAACATATCGTTTTCACAAAGTAGAGTTGTACAGCGGAAATAGAAATAAGTGTACAGATATACATAAGTAATAAGTAGTTTTTTATTTGTTTTGCTTACTTGTTGCATACTCTAAGGCGCATAATTGTTTATAACGTATGCGGAATGAAATCCGAACTGGTTTTCACCTATAAATACAAGGTAAAAAAAAAAGCTCATCAAAAAACAAAGTAACAGGGGAGAAAGGTCACTATTTCAGCTATCATTCAGTTAAAAGTCATTATCATATGTCAACCGTAGTTCTAAATATGACGCTAACAGAGCTACAGCCCCGAAAATTAATTTGCACATTTTGTGAAAATAATCCACTCGCAAAGAAATATGAGACATTTTGCCACTTTTCTAAACTCGGATTCAAAAAAACTTTTATTTGTCAAACAATTAAGTCTTTCGAGAGTGGAAAAACGTTTACAAAAAAGCGCGGGTCTGGAAAAAAATGCGTTCTACAAAGCAGCCAAGTCCGAGCAAAATTGAAAAGTGAAATTGTGGATCGATCAGAAAAATCATATCCGGCATTAGCTAAGAAGTATAATGTGGACGGAAAAACTGTTAAAAAAATATTGTAAAGATATGGGAGTTATTAAAGGTGCAAAAAAAACTGTTCCAGAAGTTAGTGGAAAACAGTCAGTCCTCATCAAACATAGACTACGCCTTCTTACAAAGGATTTGTTTGCTGTAAATTCACCGTACATTTGCGTAATGGACGATGAGAGTTATTTTACGGTTGAAGGCAATGAATGGACTCCAAAATATTATTTCAAGCTTCCGAACACCAAACCACCCGATAAAGTCACCAGTCTTTGCAGAACTAAGTTCCCGAAGAAAGTTCTACTGTGGCTCGCGATTAGTGAACGTGGCATAAGCGAACCTGTCTTTATAAAAGCAGGTCTAGCCGTAAATGCTGATATGTATATTAACAAATGCCTTCCTGTATCTAAATATCACAAAAATGATAAAGTTGTATTTTGGCCAGACCTAGCATCATCTCACTATGCCAACGCAACACGGTCTGCCTTAAATAATTTAAAAATTGAATTTGTTCCCAAGGACAAAAACCCCCCAAACGTGCCTCAGCTACGACCCATTGAAACTTTTTGGGCAAATTTAAAAAGAAATGTTTATGGACAGGGCTACAAACCAAAAAGTGTGGATTGCCTTATTATAAAAATCAAAAGAGAGCTAGCCAAAATGGATACAAAGGGAATTCAAGAAGCAATGCGGAAAGTACCCCAGAACATAAGGAATAATAATTTTTAGAAGTTGTTCCTACAATATAAATAAAGTTTTGAATTTGTTCTAAATAAATTCCAGTTTTTATACCACTTAATGTGCCAGTTCGGATTTCATTCCGCATACGTTATACTTACTTTGAACTTTTAAGTGGTTTTTATAAATATTTCATTAGGGAAGACTATGAATTGTTTTGGGTCATGAAATATCAAACAATTTTTAGTCCTTAGCAAACTCTTAAACTTATTTATTTACTCTTGAAAAAGGATGAAAAGGACATGTCTGTCAATGAATCCCGCTTACCCCTTTGAGAGCTTTAGGAAACATTTTCCACCATTTAGCTGTCAAAAGCTATTTGAATTTTTCACTTTTTTCTATCAATTTAATGGCCGTAAAGTGATAGTTGTGTAAGTGAAATTTCACATACAAAAAGCTTTATATATTTTGCTTTTTTTTTCCTTGGCATTGTGCTTTGACTTTTGTGTCGCCCCCTAAATGCGGGCGTTAACCATGCAAAACATTTTGATTTGACTTACTGAAGCGAAATGTTTTTCTTAACATTTTTCTTCCTTTTTTTCAAAGCAAATATTTTTTCTAAAACATCAGACGTGTAGGTTTTGTGGGGCGTGTGCTTTCAATACAACAACAGCGCCAATGTCAGTTACTGGTCTGTATGTACGTATATACAATGCATAACGCCCTGATGTATGCAATGAAAAAAACATTTGTACTGTTTGCCTTTTTATCGTTCTTAGCATTTTGTCTGCTTGGTTGAACATAGAGATTTTTCCGGCATTGAATATGTTTCAAATATAGCATGTAAGCCGTTTAACCAGGAGCGGATCCACGGGGTGGATTTCTAGGTGTTCTTAGTTCCCAAATAGGTTCAATACTTGGTTGAACCTTTGTAAGGTTAAAGCTGGGGTAATCTGGGTGGTTGTGGGCGTCTTTGTCGTACTTCCAGTTACTCGAGAAGCTTAAAAATAGAATTCGCAGGAGATAGTGCTAGGAACGATGACCACGTTGAGGTTGGCTTAGACTGCTGTGTTTTTGCTAACAGTTTTCCTAGTTTTGGTCTTGGTTTCGATTCCGAATTCGATTTCGATTCCGGTCTCGGTTTCGCTGCCGGTCTCGGTTTCGACTCCAATTTTGATCCCGTCAGTTTTCCTAAATTCAGCCTTGATATCGATTCCGAATTCGGTTTCTGTTCCCGTCTCGGTTTCGATGCCAGTCTCGGTTGCGACTCGAATTCGATTTCGATTCCCGTCTTGTTTCCCATTCCGGTCTCCATTTCGACTCCAAATTCGAATTCGATACTTTATTCGATTTTGATTCCTGTCTTGTTTCCGATTCCGGTCTCCGTTTCGATTCTGGTATCGGTTGATATTCAGGTTTCGCACTGCATTCAGGATTCCGCTTCGACTGACGTGTTATTTTCCATTCCCGTCTTGTTTCGATTACCTTTATCCGTTCCTTACCCCTAAAACGAATTGCCTAGAATATTTTCAAAAGTACTTTCAAATTCAAATGAACTTGCCATTTTTCCAATATTACATTCACATCGAACTTTCTTAGCCTTCCGCTTCTTATACCATCGCCATTGTCGGTGCCGGGTCAAGGCTGTTTGTCACACATCACTTCCCCGCTAAGGTTTTATGCTCTTTCACTTAACCTTCCAACTTTTGTTTGTTGTCACATTTTATATTCTTAAAAATTTGTTTGCTTTCATTTCTTCTTCTCGTTGCGCTCGTGTTGCTGACATTTTGTGGTGGGTTTGTTTGACATTTCGCCTTTTCAACTTGAATAAGTGCACTTGCTTGTCACCATGAATATGCACATGACTCAAACCAACAAATTTTGCTGCAGAGGAAACCCACTAGTGGCAAAAGTATGTCAAAACTAGTTTGAAGGCAAGACTTGGAAAATCAAAAATATTTATTTTTGAATAAATTTATATTATTTGACATAAGAGGTTTTTTTTTTAGAATTCTAAACAATAGCTAATCGCAGCAGAATTAGGCAGGACTCTTTCAGGATAATTTCGGGTTTCTTTCACATCATTTCGGGAGTGCTTTCCGGACCATTTTGGCAGTTTTTGAGGATCATTTCGGAACTGTTTTGCAATAATTTCAAGA
Source organism: Sphenella marginata (assembly GCA_951509765.1). Taxonomy (NCBI): domain Eukaryota; kingdom Metazoa; phylum Arthropoda; class Insecta; order Diptera; family Tephritidae; genus Sphenella; species Sphenella marginata. The sequence goes on along the minus strand of OX608079.1, from coordinate 15,004,973 downwards.
CCCTTTCCGAATAATTTCGGGATTCTTTCGGGATTGACTTCAGAACTGTCTCGGGATTTTTTCGTGATCACTTCGAGATCCTTTTTTTTCTCTTTTGACTATTTCGGGCGTTTTTCACGTTTATTTCAGAAATATTTTCACGACTTTTCCGAATCATTTCGGGACTTTTTCGGTATCATTTCAGAATCAAGAGAGGTAAAATTCTAGATATTTTTCGGAACCATTCTTGGTCTTTTCCAACATCGACACGAGATTTTTATGGCATTTTCAGTGTTAGTTAATTGTTTTTAGTGCTTCTTCAGGACCCTTTCGGGGCCTTTTTTAGAATTTTGTCTTCACCGTTTATAGAACAATTTTCGGTATCATTGTGCGACTATTTCGGGATCAATCCGGAACTTTCTTGAAATGATGCCGAAAAAACGAGAAGTTAACTTTAACTACGCATACTTTGCTTCAACCTTTTTTTTTTTGTTCATGCAGACTTGGTCTTTTGGAACTAGTTTGAGGTCGTGTTAGAAATTACTAGTTTTAAACTAGTACTCTTTAGACTAGTTTGGTGTTCAGCTGCGATGTTTTTAGGTGATATTTTATTCCGTTCACATGTTTGTGAGTGTGTGTGATGTGTAATTTTAAGAAGCCACTTTGTCTCGTTCGTTATGCTACTTGAGGCCAAATTTGCTTGTCGCAGCAATTTTTTTTTTTGTTTTAGCTTGTCGGCTATAATTTTCCATGCTTCAGCTTATGCGTGGAACTTTTATTACAAATACATATTTATGGCGCTTATTTGTGGGCTCGTACGATGACATAGCTATTTTATCCTTTGAGGGGGCTGTTTAAATTTTTTTATATATAATTTTTTTTTATTTTCAATTCTGATCTAGAAGAAATATTTCAGAAAAACAAGAAAAGACCAACAGTGCAAACATTCTTGCAAATAGAAAATGGTTCGAAAAAGCTCACAGTGACAATAATTTAGAGCTTTCGGAGCAGTAAGTGAACGTTATTTGTCAACCACTTGGTTTCATCAAATTTTTCATCAAAGAAAATTCTACCGCAATGCCTTCCTTTCCATCACAGTCACTACGCTTTAGAGAGGCTGTGGACACTGCCTACCTCCTCCTTAAGTACGCCTATGCTCATATGTTTGTGTGTGCATAGTCGCATGTGTTCACACGTTATACAACTTAATATAACTTCGAATAATTGTCAAACTTAAGTAGTTTTAAACTTTGACATGTAGTCTGAGATTTGTTGTTGTTACATACTTACAAACATTTGTTCATTATACTAATATTATATGTATAACAAGCGTGACTTAATAAAAAAAGTTTTGCCGACTACATACAATTATGCTCCATGTCAGAGGCATCTATGGTTGGACGCACTTCGAGATTTCATTGTTAGGCTTTCATGACTTTTCTCAGGCATTCACTGTCATTTGCCTTATCAACACTATCAATAGTCATTTTTGACACAACGAGACAGTAACAATGACATAAAGTTTGACAGTGAATAATTTGAGTTCGAAAAAGTTGACAGCACATCATTTCAACTTAGTGTGACAGCTGAGCGTCTATGAAATTTGGAGTAAATAAGTGAATTAGGTCTAATAAACTTCGTACTTAAAAAATCTAAAAGAAGTGCGCTCATATGTGTCAGTGGGGCGCTGAAAGAGAATGCGGACATGTCAAGAATGGGAGATGTTCTCAGACCATTCTTCGAAGGTTCCCTCAAGCTGCCCACAATGACTCTGAAACACAAGTCCCGAATGCTGTTTTGCAACTAACCCCGTACACGGCCAAGATTAAACGCATTTTTGTAAAATAATTAATAATATGTGAGTCGCCTGAAAGTATGCAATGAAATGTGTAGCAAGTCATACAAGCTGAAATGATTTTAAAGTTGCATACATTTAGGCGTAACAAATATTATTTTTAGCCTTTTCTTCTGACAAGATTCATCACAATGATTAACGATTTAAACGCAGAAATTCTTCAATCATAAAATTTTGAATCTACGGCTTTCATGTGACGTGTGCAAGTAAAAATAATTGAATTTCACAAAAATATCAGCTGCGCTATCACGTCAAACCAAATGATTGCTTAAACCAACAAATGCCATTGTCATGCTAATCAATTCATATAAGCCAATGCATACTTTGAGGCGCTTTGCCATAGAATCTGATTTTTGTTTATTTCAATTCAGGAGTTTACTTTGTCGACTTTACTCGTTTTTTCTTGTGAAACATATTTATCACTTGGATGCGAACAAAAGATGCTTTGTGCTTTGGAAGTGTTATAAATAAATGCACATGCCCATGTTAGCATGGCCGCAAGCCACGTGTAAACGCCTAAAAGTATACAAGTGATAAATGAGTTGTCAGTTTATGGGGAAATGATGAGCAAAGTATGTAAATGAAATTGTTATCCTATTGATGGAAAATTGGAGGCAAGTAGATAGAGCACAATGCAGTGGAATGATAAGTTATAAGGGAGTTGAGAGCATTATCTTCAACCACATGAAGTAAGTAGGAAATGAAAATCAGTAAAGAAAGTAAAGAGAATTAGTAAATGATTACGAAGCAGGCTACAAACTTGCCCAGTAGTTGCTCACTGAAAAGTGGTAAGTGCCACGCCTTTTTCTGAGAACATTGAATTAGTAAATTTTTTTTAAAAACTCACGTTACTGTAAACCGATTTCGCCCACTTTTACAACAAACTTTTATCACCAAATAAAATTTCAAAGGCTCTTGTTTTCTGGCATGTAAACTCTTGAAAACTCGTGGGGCGGTGCCACGCCCATTTTTTGAAGTTTTACACAAATCATACCCAGGAGCGTAAGTTTATTTTTTATCAGCTTTTGTTATTAAATTTATTTCACTCCGAAAGTTTCGAAGTTGAAATAGTGGGCATTTCTCTTGTCCGATTTAATTCCGTTTATCAGATTTCAGAACAGTTAAGATCACAACCGATTTCAGTTTATTCGTATTTTAGTTTATTCGTAGTTGTCTAGGGGCCTACGCTTGATCCATCAGCTTTACCAATTGAGTTATCGAATTTCTTCGACTCCGAAAATTTCGATATAGTGGGCGTGGTTCGTGTACGATTTAACCCATTTTCAATAGCACGCTGCTTTAGAAGCAAATAACACTGTAAATATTTTGATTGCTCTAGGCTTTAGTTATCGATTTTTTTTTTACTCCGAAAATTTCACGATGGGCATATTTCTTGCCCGATTCAACTCATTTTCATTACCAGTTAGCCCGAGAAGCAAGTTGAAATAAACCTATTTTTTATTTTTATCTGAATGCATTAGCTCTAGGAATGAAGTTATCGAATTATATTTCTCCGAAAATTTCGATGCGTCCGAAAATTTCGATGCGTCTTGTTCGATTAAGCTTGTTTTAAATCCATCATCCTTGAAAGCAAATAATGCTGTAAACAAACTTTGATTAGTTACTAAGTGTAATCTGTTGGGCATCGTTATTGAGCTATGGAATTTTTCTACTCCGAAAATTTCGATATACGGAAAGATTTTTTCGCTGATACAGATAATTTTACTATAAAGAAGTCTATCCATTTATGCCATTAGTAACAAACAGAAACTCTGAAAAATATTGAATGAAATAATAAACATTCTCAATTAAATCGATTTTGTAGAGCTGAATAATGGGCTAAATATGAGTCATCGAAACATAGCATTGCCAGCCTTAACTGTTGCATTGGACATTTTAAATTGGTTTGAGCTAAATATTAACATTAATTTAAATGAGCGCAATGGATTTGTGCTGAGTTTCGTAATAAGAAAATCTTTATTAAATTTATAATTGACATACAGTTACTTATACAAAAACAAAATATGAATAGATGTTTCGAACAACAACAACAAACTGCACTCAATGCAATTCCAATTATGATCACTAGCGGCCACCACTCCTGTTTTGATAGATACCAACCAAATTCCTGGCATTTATTGCAATTCACATCACAATAGCTGAAAGCATGCAAATATATTAAATGTATGTATGTATAAACATACATATGTACCTACATATATATTTATCTATATGTGCTAAAATTTATAATATTCTTGAATATTGAAATGTTTGCACATAAATGTGGAAACTTAAACATGAGCCATACAACATAGATATAGTTGGGGTCATTCCATACCAACGAGCTGGCAAGCTAGCAATGCCATTTTTAAATTAATTTTTATTGAAATACGATGACAACTACTTTCCATTTGGTGCCACTAAAGGCATGTCTGATTGGTTTTTTTTTTTTAATTTCTGTTAGGTGGCAACCCTTCAGAAATATACTTAGTAGGAACACTTAAGTAAGAGAGCTGAAAATGTAGCATATTATTTCTACAAAATTGCCTACAAATGGTCGGTTTCGAGGTTAAATCAGATTGACCTTAATATAATTTTAAAAATATTAGGTGGCAACACTAGCTGCTAACCCCTCGCTACTAAAAATATTTTTATTCAAACCCAAATAAATATATTTCTTTCTTTTTTTTGTAATTGAATATATGTAGGTGGCAACCCTGCCGAAATACTCTATCCATTTACGTAAAATTTTTATTTTTCAAATTTAGCATGAACTAACCCATGTATGTATGTACATATATGCTTATATGAATATGAGTATATAAATATTTGAATTACTCTCCTACCAAATCACCAGTTTAAGCTGTCAGAGTCAGAGTCAGAGTTAGATAAATATTTGTATTTCAGATGTCAAAAGTCAAATCGCATTGGTTTGTTTACAAATAAACAGAAGCAAAACAGAAATATTTTTCAAATTATATCGTATTATTCTTTTTTTGTTGAATAATATGTAATATATCCATACATTGAACGCAAAGAAGTTGGACCGCGTATTTGCTAGACCATTTTTGGTAAATTAAGTGAACACCGCCTTAAAGTTGCAGGCTTTGCATTCCAAAAGCAAATTAAGTGAACTCTGAAGTTGCAGCCTTGTTAAGCTTCCCTTAGTGCACATTCAGGAGCTGTTCATAGTATGTCGTGGTCCCCCAAGTTTAATCTGGTTGCTTCGGCTGGCAAGGATCGTAAGGTCAAAGGTTGGGAACCAAAAATTCATGGAGTATCGTGAGTTTGAATGTTTGAACAAAATATCTGTTGGCTTTGACAAAAATTTGACATTTGAAAATCAATAAAAAGCAGAAAAAAGTAGAAAAAAAAATTAAACAGCTGTTCAATTGGTGTCACCTGTCTTACTTCACGATGATCCGTACATGCTACAGGCAAAGAGTTGACAAACTCATGCACTAGGGTGATCATAAAGTTCAAAAATTTATAACCAAATTTTATTTTTTTTTTTTTTTTTAATATTTAACACTACTCTACTCAGTTAAATTTTTTGTAATTAATGCGTGTTTAAAAAATTGTGAGGAAAGGGAAAAACTTATTTTAGTTTTTAGCCATACATCATACATATATTTTTTAAAGCCCCTTTTTTTAATATTTAAAAATATTTTTTTTGTTTATTAATTTTTTTTTTTCTTAGCTGTCTGCATGAATAAGAAACATTATATGAGTGGCTCAGTGCCATCCTTACCTAAGCCTCAATTTAGTCATTTCCTAATTAAGTCATTTTCCATTTTTAGGAAGGTTTGAAACATTTAATTAATTTAATTAATAATTTCGTTCAAAATTAGGGATGTGCAACTTTGGCACGGATAGTTTGGAGTATTTCTAAGTAGTATAGCATAATATGTAACTCCATATATGAAATGTCGAGGGTTAGGCAAGGATGGCACTGAGCCACTCATATAATATTAATAGCACCTTTTTTTTAATTTTTTTAAAACAAATTTTTTTTTAATTTAAAATTTCTTTTATTCAATTAAAAAAAAATTGTTTTTTAATTTTTTTGTATTATTTGATTATTTAATTTTTTTTTGTTTTTTTCTTGCTTTGTAATTTTTTCTTTAAAAGAATATATTTCGAGATTAAATTGTGAATTTGTAACAAATTTTTTTTTTGTTTTTTAAACAAATTTTTTTTTTAATTTTAACATTTTTTTTAATGTAAAAAAATTTTTGTTTTGTAAACACTTGTTTATGTAACAACTGTGTAATTTTTGTAAGATCAAATATCATTGATCTTTTCCTTTTTATGTTTGAAAAATAATATTTTAATTGTGTTTTTGAATACAAGAAAAAGATATCAAATAAAGAAAAAAGAATAATTTGTACATTCGATTGTATATTATTTAATATAAAACGGACTTTACATCATCAGGTGTGGTCGAATTTAAAAATGTCATCGTCTGCAAGAGAAAGTTTTGCTCAGATTCTAAATGATGCAGGTGTTGAGTTTCCGCCAACTGCCACGCTTTCGCAACTCAAACGCATGGCAGCGGAGATAGTTGGCGCTACAGGTGAGCCATTATCTACCTATCAGAATATGAGTAAAGAAATTGTTGAGAATGGTTCAAAAGAAATTCGTCATCGTTCTTTTGCTGGTGTGTCTATCGTTGGTGTCTCTGCCGCTGATCCTTCTGCCGTTAATGATTCTGCCGCTGATCCCTTTGCCGCTATGTCTGCCGTTAATACTACTGCCGTTAATGCTTCTGCCGTCGGTTGTTCTGCCGTTAATAATTTTGTTGTTGATACTTCTACGGCTCATATTTCTGCTGTTGAGGTCCCTGTTCAAGATGCACGTATTCCTGTACCTAAATCCAGTTCTTTTAATTTTGCCGAGAATAATTTAACTGCAAATTTTGTCGTGCCTGCAGACAAAAATACAGAGGTTTTTGAATATTTTTCTATTCCCACTGATCGTGTGGATGAAGAGTTAAATTATTTAAAAAAGAAACTTGAAATATTAGCTCTAAAAAAACGTCTACATGAAATGGAACAGAATATAAACCCAATAGTGCATACTGATCATAAAAACAATTTTTGCGATATTGAACATGCGTTAACAAAATTTAGTGGGGATGATATTGGATATTCAATTCAATATTTTTTGAAAGATTTTGAAGAAGTTATGAATACAATTAATGCTGATGATCGTTTTCGACTTTTAAGTTTACGACGTTCACTCACTGGTACAGCAAAAGTTTTTCTTGAAACAATACCAGCAATGACATACGATCAACTTCGTAAACAACTTATTACCGAATTTGATAAACATATTAGTCGTCAAGATGTTTATAATATGTTACGGCAAAGGTGTTGGAAGAAAAAAGATGAATCTCTTCATTGCTATATTCTAAGCATGCAAGCGATCGCCAAGCGCTCCGACATCACTGAACCTGAAGTGATCGAATTTATTATAGATGGTTTGGGGAACAACATCTCAAACATACATCTCCTTTTGAGTGCTAAAACCATTAATGAATTAAAGATGTTGGTTGCTAGATATGAAAGGAAATATTTAATTCGTGAAAACGAAGTGGTTACTAAACTACCACTGAAAGATTTTCCCAGACTAATAAATAAAGGTGATGCAAATATTTGTTTTAATTGTTCACAAACGGGTCATATCAAGCCGAATTGCCCTTATCCAGTAAGACCAAAAGGATCATGTTTTCGTTGTTGGAAAATGGGTCATGAATACCGCCACTGTCCCAACCCAAAGAAAGTATTGCAGAAATTGGAAAAACAAGTAGCTTCAATTGAAAACATCGACAAAGATGACGTCATAGGCGCCTTAAATGAAGTAGGTATTTTATTTCAAAATAATAAAAAAAAAATTTTTAAAACATATCTATCTCTATTTGACACTGGTAGTCCGGTTAGTTTATTGCGTGAATCTGACGTTCCAAGTGAGTTGGCAAGAGCAGACATACGTCCAGTACAATCCAAACTTGTTGGGGTTGGAGGGAAACAATTATTAATTCAAAATAAATTAGATTGTTTTGTTAATTTTAAAAATGAAATAAAAATTGTTACATTTTACATATTATCTGACGAATGTTTGCTCATGCCAGTTATTTTGGGACGTGATTTTCTATCTAAGTTTAATATTTGTTTGAGAAAAGTCAAATTAATATATACAAAGGAAAAATTAATGCTTCTTAGAGAAAAAATTATAAGTAAAACATTTGGATCGAAGATTAATTTTAATTTCAGCAAACACGGTATTTTAAAATCAAATGATAATCAAGAGTCTTCAACAAATTTGAGTGAGGTTTTAGATAATGAATATCACATTCAAGATGTAGATGTGAGTAAAGGAAATGATATATTTTGTATAGATATTTTTCCTGATTTACCTGATTTAAATATAAATCCTAAATTAGAAAAAAGAAAAGCATTAATGTTGCAGGATGTAATAACAAAATCTTATATTAATTCGAAAGAAATAGAAGTTCAGCCACTTGATTATGAGATGAAAATTCATTTGACGACTGAAACGCCATTTTATTGCACTCCGCGACGGTTGTCTTATTTAGAGAAAAGTGAAGTGCAAAATACAATTGATGAATTGATTAAAGAGGGAATAATTAGGCCTAGCAACTCTCCTTATGCTTCTGCGATAGTTTTAGTAAAAAAAAAAGGTAAAATGCGAATGTGTATAGATTATAGGGGTTTGAATAAAATAACGGTTAGGGATAATTATCCTTTGCCATTAATAGACGATTGCATTGAGTATTTGGAAGGGAAAAAGATATTTACGGTATTAGACTTGAAAAGTGGTTTTCATCAAGTTAGTATGTCTCCTGAGTCCGTTCCATACACATCTTTTGTAACACCAAATGGACAATATGAATATTTAAGAATGCCATTTGGATTGAAAAATGCACCTGCCGTATTTCAGAGATTTATAAATACTATATTTAGAGACTTCATTGATTCAAAACAATTAATTATATATATGGATGATATAATAATAGCCTCACAAAGTTTTGAGAAACATAAAGAGATATTGGATTTAGTTTTGAGCCGAATTTCTCAGAAAGGACTCAAGTTGAATCTTACCAAATGTAAGTTTGGTTATAATGAAATTGAATATTTAGGGTATTTAGTTAGTGCTAAGGGAATATCGTTAACTGATACTCATTTAAAGGCGATTAAACGGTATCCCATACCTAAAAATCAGAAGGAATTACATTCCTGTATTGGTCTTTTTTCTTTTTTTCGGCGTTTTGTGCCATCATTTTCCTGTATTGTAAGACCATTGCAACAATTATTAAAGAAAAATTCTCACTTTGATTTTAACGACCAATGCATTAGTTCATTTGAGAAATTAAAAACTAAATTGACAGAAAGTCCCGTTCTTGCTATTTATAATCCTTTAAAGGAAACGGAACTACATTGTGATGCTAGTTCCTTTGGGTTTGGTGCAGTTCTACTTCAGCGTCAAGAAGATAGTAAATTTCATCCAATTTCTTATTTTTCAAAAACGGCATCAGATGCTGAAAGCAGATACCATAGTTTTGAATTGGAGACGCTGGCTATAATTTACGCTCTAAGAAGATTTAGAGTATATCTTGAAGGAATTCCCTTTAAAATTGTTACTGATTGCAACTCATTAGCAATGACTCTAGGCAAAAAGCAGGTAAATGCACGTATAGCAAGATGGGCATTGGAACTTGAGAACTTTAATTATACGATTCAACATAGAAAAGGTGTATCCATGGGGCATGTTGATGCGTTAAGTAGATGTCAAGTTGGTAGTATAGAAATAAGCGAAGCTGAGTTTCAAATACAATTAGCTCAAGAGCGTGATGATTTAATAAAAGATTTAAAAGAACGTTTAGAAAAAGAAGAATTAAAAGATTTTAAACTATTGAATGGTTTAATTTACAAAGTCAAGGAAGGTGGAAAATCTACGTTGTATATACCTGGGGAAATGGAAGATAATATAATAAGGTTGATACATGAAAAAATTGGACATCAATCCATTGAAAAAACCTTTACAAAGTTGTCTTTGTACTATTGGTTTCCGAAAATGAAGCAAAAGATTGAGAAATTTGTACGAAACTGTCTCAAATGTATTATGTATTCAGAACCAGTACGACTAAATGAACGGAATTTATATAATATATCTAAAAGTCCCCTGCCTTTTGATACTATTCATGTTGACCACTTTGGTCCTCTACCTTCAATACAATCCAAAAGGAAGCACCTGTTAGTTGTGATTGACGCCTTTACAAAATTTGTGAAACTTTATCCAACAAATTCAACAAGTACCCGAGAAGTAAATGCAGCATTAGATAAATATTTCAGCTACTATAGTAGACCAAGACGATTAGTAAGCGACAGAGCTTCATGCTTTACTTCATTAGAATTTGAAAATTTCTTATTAAAGAGAAATATATTACATATAAAAGTGGCCACTGCTTCACCACAGGCAAATGGGCAGGTGGAACGTGTAAATAGGGTTTTGAAAACGATGTTAGGTAAGCTTAGTAATCCACTTAACCATGCAGATTGGACAAGTAAACTTCTTGAAGTGGAATATGCTATTAATAATTCAATTCATAGTAGTACAGGAAACTCTCCCAGTAAGATTTTATTCGGTGTTGAACAGCGAGGGGAGATAATTGACGAGTTTACAGAATATATTGATAATAAAATAAACGTTAATACACAGCGTAACCTTGACCAGATTAGAGTAAATGCTTCTGATGCAATCAAGAAAAAACAAGAATATAACTTTAATTATTTTTATAAAAATAGTGTGGGAGTAAAAGAATATAAAGTAGGAGATTTTGTAGTTATAAGAAGTGTAGATACTGTTGTGGGAACAAATAAAAAATTATTACCAAGATTTAAAGGGCCCTATATAGTACATAAGGTATTGGGAAATGATAGGTATGTCGTGCGTGACATAGAAAATTGCCAACAAACTCAATTACCATATGATGGAGTTATTGAAGCTAACAAAATGAGAAAGTGGCTTATCAAAGATATTAGTAATACCGTTTTTGCTGAAGAGTTAAATGAATAACAAAATAAATAAAATATTGTGAATGTTATTTTATATTTATTTATTAGTTTTAAGTTATATGACCGTGGTCGGTCTTAATCAGGTTGGCCGAGTTGTAAACACTTGTTTATGTAACAACTGTGTAATTTTTGTAAGATCAAATATCATTGATCTTTTCCTTTTTATGTTTGAAAAATAATATTTTAATTGTGTTTTTGAATACAAGAAAAAGATATCAAATAAAGAAAAAAGAATAATTTGTACATTCGATTGTATATTATTTAATATAAAACGGACTTTACAGTTTTTAATTTTTTTGTATTATTCGATTATATAATTTATTTTTTTTTTTTTTGAAGTTATAAATTCAAATTTTTTTTTTATAAACGCCTATAAAATCCTACTAATATTATAAATGTGAATGTAGCGATGTTTGGATGTTTGGATATTTGTATGTTTGGATGTTTGGATGTCCAGACGTTTGCTTTTGTTCCCTAAAAACGTGAGAATGGCTAGACGGATTTTGTTGAAATTTGGCACGCCTACAGGTTATAGTCTGGAAGGAGCTAAAGGCTATTTTTTTTTAATTTTGGGGGTTCCGACCCTGTTAGGGACCGTTTCTTTTCGAAATTTTTTTTATTCCATATAACTCTAAGTATATTGAACCTATACTTATGATATTTCGCATATAGGTATAGAAAGATCGTACAATATGGGTATCAAACGAAAGGAGAAGGCCCCAGGTTTCATTTTAGTTTCTCTATATTTCGATAAATTGATCGATAACTAAGTTATCGGACAAAATTCGATTGCCCGAAAACCTTAATATTACCCTGCAATATGGGTATCAAACGAAAGGGATAGCTCCAGGTTTCATTTGGACTTCGATATATTTCGATAAGTTTATCGATAACTGAGTTATCGGTGATTGCCCAAAAAACTTAACATTACCCTATAATATGGGTATAAAACGAAAGGAGAAGGCAGCAGGTTTCATTTGGACTTCGATAGGTTTCGGTAAATTGATCGATAACTGAGTTATCGGTGAAAATGTGATTGCCCAAAAACCTTAAACTTGCCCTACAATATGGGTATCAAACGAACATTTGAAGTTGAATTCATCCTGGCACAATTTGTCAAAATTGAATTCTTGAAAGGCCCCCTAACGTTACCAACGAATACCGCGAAATAAAATTTATGAAAACCAGTTTTCAATATTCTTTTTCAAAATTTGGTAAATTCTTCAGTAGCAATAATCATACTAATATTACAAATGTGAATGTAGAGACGTTTGGATGTCCAGACGTTTGCTTCTGTTACTCAATCGCGTGAGAATGGCAAGACGGATTTTGATGAAGTTAGGAACGCATACAGGTTATAGTCTGGAAGAAGTTATAGGCTATTTTTTTATTAATTTTGGGGGTTCGGACGCTTCTAGGGACCATTACTTTTTGATATTTTTTTCCCCCATACAATTCTGAGTATACTTGACCTATACTTATGATATTTCGCATATATGTACATAGGTAAGGATGGCCCCAGGTTTCATTTGGACTTCGATATATTTCGATAAATTTATCGACAACTGAGTTATTGGTCAAAATGCGATTGCAGAAAAACCTTAATATTACCCTAAAATATTGTATCAAATCAACATTTGAATTTGCATTCATCCTGGCACAATTTGTCAAAATTGAATTCTTGAAAGGCCCCCTAACGTTACCAACGAATACCGCAAAAGAAAATTTTTGAGAACCGGTTTTTTTCAAATTTTTCAAAATATTCGAATTTGGTAAATTCTTCAGTTGGCAATAATATTATATAAATATGAAATCTTAAAGTATATTATTGATTTTTAAAGTCCCCCTAACTACTTACTTATAATATCTGACAGTTAAATTTTTTTTTTTTTTTCAAATACATTGTTATGAACTAGAAGCTTTCTCATCTTATCCTTTTCTTAGTTGAAATCTTCAAACTAACTCCATAATGAATTTTTTTGCAAATTGATATCTCATTTTATTTTTTTTTTAATTTGATTAAATTTTTTTTTCTCTTTCTTTATTTCCTAATAATTTTTTTTCAATATTTTAACACAGATAAATTTCTTTTTATCAAAATAATTTTTTTTATTTAATTTTCCCTCTTTTAATTTTCTTTTTTTTCTGGTTTTGCTTTATAATTTTTTCTTTAAAAGAACATATCTTGAGTTTAAATTGTAAATAATTTTTTTTTATTTATTTTTTTTTACTACGATTAGTCTCAAACCTCAAAATGAATAAAAAACGATAACAAAAATAATAGCTAAATACATTGACATTACCAACCACCCTAATAATTTGTTTCACATTATATCGATACATTTATCTTGCTATGACTAAACCTAAATAAATTTATGATATAATGACAGCTTTTGTCAATTTGATTGACGATTTCAGAGGACATCAGTCTGGATATTGGTTAGCAATTTGCTGTCCTACGCTATGAGCTACTTACACAACAAAAATGTGTGCATTAAGGTGTAACGCAAAACAGTTGACAATGTTGGTAACGTAATTGAAAACATATTATGCGATTTTAAAGAAAATATTCAGGACAGCTTCTTTAGAGAATATAAGATAACTTCGAAAATTTCAAAGAAATCTTTCCTCTTATAGTTATGATAGCGGCAGAAAGTGCTTAAACCTTAGCGCTAGACTGTTCATTTTATCAAGCGCCCACAGTTATTGCTACTTCAAACTAAGCTAAAACTACTTCAGCCTTCCTAAAATGGCAAGTGTCAAAATGTGTAAACCAACAATTGTCACAAAATGACTAATGACATGGCTGTGGGCGTGTTGCAGCCCACTTAATACCATGCACACACAGAACACACAAACACCTGCATATGGCGGACCTACATCTATTGTCTGTATTATAAATCTTGTACAATCGAAAATCCTATCTCATGACTTACAAGCTCTGCTTGGCTATTTGATTGGCAATTAAATTCAGTACAACGGGCGTGTCACTTTGACAAGCGGATATACTCCGTATCAGAGCAAATCTATGGATCAATAAACAATTTCACGAAATTTGATAAATCTGCAAAACATATCTACACATAAACACTTCATACAAATCGTGCCACTACTTTCTCAAGTGATTGGTCTATAGCCGGTTAAAATTGAACCGAACTAGTCCTGCCGCTGACTTACCCATTATGTATAATGTCAAGAGGAATGCGTCACCCTGTTAAAGTACGTCAAATACGCCATATTGATGTGCCTGGTATCGAATTTCACAGATACTATATCACACTTGTTTTGATACACAATGGACCTACTAGAAGTGGAGGATTTCTTTTTTTCTAATTTACAAAATCAATCTGTTATATACTGCAAAATATAAAGTGGCTGAGAATTATGCTGCTTGTCCTAACTATCTGCAATGAAATTGCGAAAGTTACCGGTGATTGCGATGTTGTCGCTGCTGGCGATGCATGTGGAGCTTAGCTGTGGTGTGCTTTTAGGCGCTACTTTACACAGTACGGACTGTATTATTTTAACGATGATGTACACTGTCGACCTCTTCTACATTACTCACTCAGATCTCAAGAGTACAATTAATATTCACATATGCCATCTTTAAACAAAACGGAACATTTCAAGCAATCTTAAGTGATCAGTCGCTTGCTCAATTGCGACTTATTTGACATTCATTCTAGACTAACCGAATTTTTTGCCGGTTACTTGCCTGCACTCAAACCTACCGATATAGCATCAATTGATTTTGCTTGATATGATTAGTTAGAATATGTCAAAAGCAATCTGCTGAGTTCGATATCATAAATTCTATACTAAATTTGCGATTTGGACACTTACCTCGATTGATGAATGTTGGTTGAACATGAATAGGGATTTGGAATTGGGAGCGAATTTCGGTTAATGCGGCTTTTAAAAGGCTACAATATGACCGTGACGCAACATGATCTAATTGTAGTATATTTAGTACGTACATTAGGCTTAACTAGGTTAAGCTTATTTTATTCATTATTCGCCCAGAGTATAAAACCTTATACAATAACTTTTTATTCGTTCTAATTTCTCGTCTTTTTTTATCTTTACAGGAGAAAACTAAACTTTCCGAACCTTCTGTGATTATCGTCATTTTAATTCAAGCAATGACAATACAATTTCTTGCACAAATCTAAGCTTCCTTCCAAAAATCATAAGCAATCAACGGCAGAGCAAATACAGCATTTAACCTATACATCTCTCTCTCTCTGGGTCCTTCAAAATTTATAGCGCTGCCAATCTTACTCTCCGCACTTGGCAACAACAATCTGCGTATCGCATACGCACAATGAAAAACGACGTCGTACGATGGAACTTAGCGGCAAACGCACGAATCGTAAATGAGAGCACGAATAGCAAAGCCGCCAACAACAAACTGAGCGACACTGCAATAAGAAATGTTGTTGCTGCAGCGAGTAAGCGTAGACACACGGCAACTGAGGCGAATGTCATCGTTAGTGGGAGTTCGTGTGGTGAAGAGCGACAGCAACAACTACAACAGCCACAAAGTCAACTATTCCAACTAAAAAAGCACCAACAACAAAAATGTGATACTAAAGAAAATTTTCTTAATGCAACAACAAAACCAACTAGTTTTTTAGTAAACACGCATTATAGCTCCATATTAAGCCAAAATAATTATGCAATTAAACGAAATTCATTCAAATCAACGTCCAATAAATCTAGAAGACATTTCGTATATAAACAACTACAACACCAACAACTACAACAAGATAATCACATTTGTCAAGAACGTCAAGTGAAACCGCGAACATTTATTTACGCTACGCATTTAAATAGGATTTTATTAAATTGTGTGCATTTAAATTTGAGTGTTGTTGTTTTAGTAATTATTTTGTGTACGGTGAATGTGGGTTTCGTGTTTGTGCCGAGCGTTAGCGCTGCCATTGCCACGCATGCGAGTGTTGGTGCAGCTGCAGTAAATGCGTTGAATGGTGGTTTTGGTGATAATTTGACGTTGATCTCGTCGGTGCCCTATGAATTGGATTATGCAGCGAGCGGTGATAGTGGGAGAGGTGAAAGTGCAGGAGTTGAACATTACACGCATACATGGGCGGTGCATATACCCGATGGCGATAATAATAATTTAGTGGAACGAGTAGCTAGCGATCATGGTTTTATCAATTTGGGAAAGGTGAGTACGACTAATGGACTTTTGTGTGGATAATTTTTGATTTGATTATGGTTATAAAAGGGAATTTACTAGAGAACGAAAGTATTCCAACTTGATGGGAGAGAGTTTAGATTTTAGAAGACATACAAAATTGCATGAAAATGTAATGCAAGCAATAATGTATCTTTAATTTAATATCCATTTGGAAATTCCCAGAAAATTTGTAAATTTGTAAACAAATGGCAATCCTGTAAAACTATCGTACTGGCAACTCTTAGGTAGAAAAGCTTAAAATGTTGAATGTTACCCATATTAAAAAGTTGCAATAATTTTTGGAGATAAAAGCGCATCTGTCAAAAAATGTATTTGTATATTGAAAGTAGGTGGCAACCCCATTCAGCAGCTCTACTTGGATTTTTTTTGTTAAAATACGCATACATCCCTTTCGTTGGATACCCAATTTGGCTTAACTCACTTAATTAAAAAAAAATAGGTGGCAACCCCAAACAAACACCATAGTAGCAACACTTAATTAAAGGAGGATTTGGTCCACATGTATAGATACATATTTATTAAAAAAGGAAATCCACATGTGTCAAGTAGTTTTCAATATGTATATTAGAGGATATCAGAAAACATATGTAAGTAATGGGATTAAGTGGCAACTCTACCTGGAAATTTTCCTGTTGAAATAAAAATTTAAATACCCTTACTTTGGTGGCCATATTGGCAAATCTTATTTTATTAAAAAAAATAGGTTAAGTGGCAACTCCAAAAAAAGTGAGTGGCAACACCTACATAGAAATGCTTAGAAACATTTTGAGCGTATGAGTTGAGGAGTTTGCAAGTATGCTGTAATATCATTCATACTTTCTGAAAAATTAAATTTACATTTTTATGGGCTATGCCACGCCCTCTGTCTATATCGAAACAATTTTTAGTCCATGACCTAATAAGGTTTCCACTGGGCTATGTAAATCTATCACTGAATCAGTGGTCATAATGTGGCAACCACACCGCCTCTCTTCAATGATTATTACAGCATTTTCTAGCATAACCTTTCAACAACTAAAATGCCTAGAATACATCATAAATTGGATTTTAAATTCTTTTCTTGTTGAAAATGAAAATTGTTGCAGAAAACTTTTAAAAATCATGAGAAACACTCTTCAACTAATATAGGTTATACATATACATATGTATAAGGGCCATCGTTTTGATGCTTTTGTGCTTATTATTTATTTCCATTTTTACGCATTAAAAGCACTTTCTCCACAACGTTTAGCTAAAGAAGAAGAAATTATGCAAATTCCATAACAAATTTAAATTTTCTGTTCTATCAACTATAAGCCATGTAAGCCATCGTGCTTCTTGTATCGTTGTTGGTTCGTTGTCTCGCATAAATTACGCCAGATGCAGAGAATAAGCTGCATTGTGGCTGCCTGCCGTAGAGTCAGCAAGCCATCGATAGTTGTGAAAGAAATCCTAACGTTAGAGAAATTAATAGCTATATATTGGGACGATTGTATGTATAAATAAAATAAAATAAAATAAAATAAAATAAAATAAAATAAAATAAAATAAAATAAAATAAAATAAAATAAAATAAAATAAAATAAAATAAAATGAAATAAAATAAAATAAAATAAAATAAAATAAAATAAAATAAAATAAAATAAAATAAAATAAAATAAAATAAAATAAAATAAAATAAAATAAAATAAAATAAAATAAATTAAAATAAAATAAAATAAAATAAAATAAATTAAAATAAAATAAAATAAAATAAAATAAAATAAAATAAAATAAAATAAAATAAAATAAAATAAAATAAAATAAAATAAAATAAAATAAAATAAAATAAAATAAAATAAAATAAAATAAAATAAAATAAAATAAAATAAAATAAATTAAAATAAAATAAAATAAAATAAAATAAATTAAAATAAAATAAAATAAAATAAAATAAAATAAAATAAAATAAAATAAAATAAAATAAAATAAAATAAAATAAAATAAAATAAAATAAAATAAAATAAAATAAAATAAAGTAAAATAAAATTAAATAAAACAAAAAAAATAAAGTAACATAAAATAAAATAAAATTAGATAAAATAAAATAAAATAAAATAAAATAATAACACCCAAAAACAATCGATAGCACGTCGTCAAGCATCGATTCTAGCGTTACATCCTTAGTTTGCGCACGCATTACCTACGCTGCTTTTAACGACTGCCAACCCAGCTGCAGCAGAGTGTAAAAGATTTTATACTTTCTATACTTTAGTGCTATTGCACTTTCTATCTTGACACAACTTGTTTTTTTTTCTCTCGGTAATTTTTATGTTTTTGCTGCTGTTGGACAAATTTCCATGCAGTAAACTTTGCCGTCTAACAAGATTATGTTGGCTCAATGACGACCACTTGCATACTTGTTTGCCTCCATTCTAGGGAAGTATAGAGCAAGTACAAACTACAAGTGAGTTTGCGCTGAGTATCGCATTATGAAAATTTGAGCTGTGAGCTACATTTTCTTCTTCTTTTTGTTACTATTCAACTTTAATCTAGCTATATAAGGATATACAAGTTGAGGATAACGCATAAATGCGCACGAAAGCAAAGTTTTATACAAATTTCCATGGACAAAGGAACGAAAAAATATATCCATATATATCGAGCATAAAAATTTTGCTAACTTAGTCAAATTTGGACAAGCTCAAGCTGAACTTGGAACTTAATTTTATTAACTTTGCAGGCTGCTATAGTTTCTATGTGGATGGCTATGTGCGCAGGTATTTGTTAAAGTGCTGAAATTTACTTCATACTAAGGCAAGTACAGATATTTAGTTGCGCATGCTCAATTTGCTTAACGGCACTATCAGCACTATGGGACAGGTGTGACTTTTTGCCAAGCGAGCTATTGGGAAAGATTTCGGTACAAATAAAACAAGCAAAAATGTTCCCAAATATTGGTTAAGCCACTAAAGGGTTAAAGAAGGGTTGCCACATATTTTAAATACAATTTATTTTTACTGAAACCAAAATTACGCCATAAACTCTGTGAAAGTATGCTGTCGAAGTTTGAAAATGTATTAATATATAGTACATATGTATGTACATATGTGGGCGTTGCCACGCCTATTTTCCAAAATTTTATAAAAATCATTTATCAGATGACTAGGACAATATATGTATTTAACAATATAGTGAACTTTACCAGTATTTTCTGTTATTTAACCTCCTTTGCCTCCTCCCATTTATAAAAAAGTGGGCGTGCCAAAAACTCAATTTGGTTGATTTTTATTCCGTTCAGTCTCCACAACAATAAAATACCTCATACCAACTTTTCTTGTTCTACTCGTATCCTAAGCTATCGAAATTGAAAATTTGTTGACTCTATAAGTAGGCAATGCCACGCCCATTTTCCAAAATTTGCCGTTATCGGTATAATGACGAAGTAAATATATAATCCTAATTCCTGGTACTATATTTTAACACTTGAGCTGTTTTTGTTGGTGATTTATCTCATTCTATCATTTTCGAAATTTTCGTAAACGAAAGTAAGGGCATGGTACCTCTGCTGAAGGTAAGTTGTGTGCCAAATTTTCATCAAAAATCTGAATTCAAGGGCAGATAATCTCTTTTCATCCTAAGAACTTGGTCTACCAGCAGAAATCTATAGTCCCAAGCGCTAATGTCCTCCATCTGCAAGTTTCTAAATATTCGCCTCTCACCCTTTCTTCCGTCTCTGGAACTTATTTCCAATCAATTTGGTTCGTTGTGCAAGCCCTAACCTACAAATTTGATCCCCTTTGAAGTGAATCCAATTGCTTGCACACCTTAAATGTCTGTCATATTGAGTGAAACTTTTACTACATTGCAAAAGATTTAGTTTATAGGCTATACGAAACTCACTCGACCGGCAACACACTCTTCACTTGCACAGCTGTGGTTTGTGGTGCTCAAATAAAAGGTGGTGGCCAAAGTTTCAACGACATAAGTAAACGATGCTTGCAACCATTTTGTAACCAAAAGCGCGTTAAAGGGAAAGGCTAGAAGTATGCGAAATAGGGCGAAGAAAGGGGGAGATGGAGAAGGGAACAACTCTGGCAGGAGATAAAACAGAAACTAACGCAGCTACGGAAAATTGCTTTTAAAAGTTGAGGTATCGCCAATCGAAGGTGAGGTGGTGGGTCTTTGCGTACAGGGTGACTAGTGACTCATTGAAATGGAAATCGTTGCTCATTATACAGATATCTTTTTTATCTATACTTCAACCAGCAGGGCCGCCAGACGTTGTATTAGCCTAAAATGGACATATGTATATTTGACAAATTCTACTCTCTTTCTTCTCACTCCATTTCTCGTCTCTTCTGCATTTACCCTACAATGTATTTCTTTATTTCTTCCTCCCTTTACTTTTCCTCACACATATCCGCTTACTCTTTTAAGCTCTCTACATATTCCTCTACCAACTTACATATCTGTGTCTGCTTTTCACTTTACCGATTTCTCTTCTTCTTTATCTTTTTGAAAATGGCCGAAATCGGCTTACAGCCACGCCCACTTTTCATTTGTCGAATATTTTGAAAAATATTAAATGAGTTATTAGTCATTGACTTGGAACCGAACTTGGTAAAGATTACCCTTTTCACTGGCAATATTCCTTAGAAAAATAGATGTCATGGGATAGGAACCACGCCCACTTTTATATGAATATGAAATAAAACTAGTATCTTAAAACTCCTTTTCCAACTAAGCCTTTTACAAGTGTACTTCAGACAGCATAAGCTGTATTTCAGAAGTCAAAAAATAAATTTCAGAATAGTAAATTGTATTTCAGAATAAACAATTGTATTTCAGAAATCATAAAATGTATTTCAGAATAATCAATTGTATTTCAGATATCACAAAATATATTTCAGAAAATCAATAGTATTTCAGATATCACAAAATGTATTTCAGAATAACCAATTGTATTTCAGAAGTCAAAAAAGTAATTTAAAAATAGCCAACTGTATTTCAGATATCACAAAATGTATTTCAGAATAATCAATTGTATTTCATATATAACAAAATTTATTTAAAAATAGCCAACTGTATTTCAGATATCACAAAATGTATTTCAGAATAATCAATTGTATTTCATATATAACAAAATTAATTTAAAAATAGCCAACTGTATTTCAGATATCACAAAATGTATTTCAGAATAATCAGTTGTATTTCAAATATCACAAAATTAATTTCAAAATTTTCAACTGTACTTTAAAATAGTTAAATTGAATTTCAGAATAATCAGGTTTAAAGTTTCTGAAGTACAATTTGGTATTCCGAAATTAATTTTACAATTTCTGAAACTCATTTGACTTTTCTGAAATGAATTTGACGAATTTGGCAAACTTTTAGTTCCCGACAAAATGTTATCGTTCCTGTAACCAGGGTATTTTACATAACATCGATTAGGAGGTTCAAGCTAACCTTAGCTAATATAGCATTACCCATCGCACACCCTGTATTAGCCATATGTACATAAGTTCTAAGATAACAGTGAATACCTTGTAGCCGTTTACACACAACTAGCTAAACAGCAGGATATCATTGTCATAGGAAATGTCCACACGAAGCACACATTTGTGAACGACAATGAATTTGCAATTGAGTACGGCTACGCGAATCTCCTTTTACCTTTTTCTTCGACACATCTTTAACAAGATTCTTAAAACTTTTTTTTTTTTTACTTTTCCACATTGTCAACTGACAACGACAAATGCCATTTTACACGTGTTGTTGTTGTTAGAACAGATGCCTCCAAACATTAATTTCCTTTTAGTTTGAAAACTATGAATATCCTACACTACTATCATTTACAGGATTTTCGATTGAAAACCATTTTTACGATCAACTCATTGTAGGCTAGCCTAAGTGACAGTGCAAATAAATTTTGGAAAATCTGCTTTCACCTGTCTACAAGAATGAACATTAAATAGCGTTTCAAATGGGGGCAAAATGGCCGCAAAGCTTTAGACAATAGCAATGGTAGCGTGACTGAAAAATGAAATGAAATCATGGTTGGAGGACAAATGCGGGTTCATTTACGCTTCATTGAAAGTTGGCCCTACTAGCAGTACGAACGGATGGCGCTGCGAAGGCGGAAAGAGATGTGCACAGCATACGGAAGCATTTGTTTGGCAAGCGGGACGAAAACTAGTTTGAAAATGTTGGCAGCCATTTGATTTAAGTTTTCAAATTTTTTAGAATTGTTTTTTTTTTTTTTTTGTTGAAAACTTGAATTGCGATTACTTTTCTACGCTCTTCTTTACTTTTATCTGCTACGTTTTCTGTTTTTCTTGTTAGCGTAATAAAATTAGTTCAGAGTTTTAATTGCGCTTTCCTGCAAAATTCAAATCAACTTTGCTCATGCTATCCAGACTTCTATTGAGCTCTTTGTGCTGATGAATGTTATCTCAGGTCGACTAAGTGGCTGCTGACTCTCTGAATGAGGCTAATGAGCAACTCATAACATTTGCGCTAATCATCACTTTAACAGTCACGAAGTCAGTCATAAATTTGATGATGATAGGCTTGTTAAGATTGCTGGCAAATTGGCCTAGTTATTCATGAGAGTTAAGTGGAGTTAACGAGCTTTGATAAAGTTTTTTTTATTTAAAACTTGGTCGTGGTCGACTGTGGTCATCAAACCTCCGGGTATATTTCTGGCATGAAAAATCTGCTCAGTGAAAATTTGTCTGCCTTGGCATGTGATTTTCTTCTGAGGTTTTTAAGGCATCATATTGGAACCCATTCGGATTCATTTCAGGATTTTTTCCAGAATTTTTGGGAAGTATTTCGGTACGCTTTCGCGACCATTAAATTTGTATGGTTTCCGAAACTTGTCGGCACCATTTCAGTATTATTTTTGTTTTTTATGTTGATAATTTTCGAAATTTTTTCGGGATTTTTTTTAATGCAATTACTCACGTTCTTTATGTGAATTTTTCGAGATAATTTCCACACATTTTTCATGTCTGAACTATTTAGGCACTTTTCGGTATTACTTCGGTACTCTTTCGCTATTACTATGGAGTTTATTTCGAAACTGAAAAAGTGTCAATACTTTTCGTTATCATTTTGAATTGTTTCCCAAACATTTTTCGGTATTTTTTTCAGGATCCTGTATAATGGTTTTCGCAAGTTTTTCGGTATCAATTTCGGGATTTTTCGAAATCATTTTAGGATATCTTCTTAATTTTTTACGTAACTGTTTCGTTTTTGTCCAGAAAAAGTGCCCGAAAGCTGTTCTGAAAAAATACCGAAATGATCAAAAATTTATGAAAAATTTTGTTTGTTTGCGCATAACTCGACAACCACTTAATATAATTGAAGACAATCTTTAGCGCGGTGTTGCTAGAGCTGTAACTTAGACTATACGTTCAATTCTATCGCTATAGCTGAAACTTGGATATGTGGCGCAGCTGTTCGCACCTTCTACAAATACCTCTCTATGCCCACATTTTTCTTTTTTTGTTTTTTTTTTTTGCTCAATCAATTTCTTTAATACAATTCATCCCTTAAATTTATTTCTATTCCGCTCTTCATTCAATCTGAAAACTTTTAGTTTCCTTCTTTCACTTTCGTAGGCTCCTCCTATGTAAGCTGCTCAGTATGTTGTTATTCCAAAACTTTCATCGTAAAAACTTAACTTAATTTATACTTATTGAAAAACATTCCATTTTGACAAACCACCAAAGTCAAATGGAAGGGGATGGAATAAAAAATTTAATTTTAAAATGTTCGCCAAGCAACGAAATGTAGCAAAAAATCATGGCAAATACAATGAAATAAAAAGCGAAAGCAAAAGTTGACCTTCATGCTAGGAACTTTTAATTAGATTACACGAACTTGAACATTGATTGGCCTAAAATTGTGATGCTGAATGTGAAGTAATTGAAAAGTATTATTTTGTATTGATTTCATTGTTATTACAATTAAAGGCGGTGTACTAACAAGCTAAGAAAAGGGCGAGAAAATGTGTATAAAAACTCAGCAAAATAGGAAGAGAAAGTAAGTTTGCTGTTTAAGGGCTTAGTTACGCAAGAAGACGTGATTCGAAAGGACGGAGATGGCCCACTCTCCAGCTGAACTTACTTTTAATCCCAAAAATATACAACAAACTCAATGAAGTTTTTAATGTAATCTCCAAGTTGAGCTCCCTTCAAACGCAGCGAATTGAAGTAGAAAATAAGTTTGACATTCACTGAAGTATACGAGTCGAAATAAATGAAAATCAAATAACAAATAGCCAATAGCCAATAAAAAGCTCATTCAACTTTTTCAATCCAAAGACTCAAAACCAATTTAATAATAGTCCAAAGTAGAAATCCAAAGTGACACAGCACCATTTCATGGCGTAGAAGATTAATCTCAATGCAAGCGTGCGTGTAATACCATTAAAATCCGCACTAAAGCCAACTTTTTGGAGTGCTGTTTCAGGGCGATAGTTACGTAGAATCGTACGAGGCTGAACGCTGAGAAGGGAAGTGAGGTGGAAAAATGTTGAAAATTAAAAATCTATTGAGCTGACAGTTGGGTTTTGGATTTACAACAACTTTCGGCAGTACAATTGAAGATTTTGATTGACTATTTTGAAATGCGTTTCAACTATTTTGAAATGCAACTTCTGAAATTAATTCGACTATTCTGAAATTCATTTGAGTATTCTGAAAATTAATTTACAATTTCTGAAATTCATTTGACTATTCTGAAACAATTTTGAATACATTTACATATAGTTCCTGAAATTCATGTGACTATTCTGAAATACATTTTATAATTTCTGAAATGCATCTTACAACTTTTGAAATTTATTTAACTATTCTGAAATACATTTTATAATTTCTGAAATGCATTTTACAACTTTTGAAATTTATTTAACTATTCTGAAATACATTTTACAATTTCTGAAATTCATTTGACTATTCTGAAATAAATTTGAATACATTTTATAATTTCTGAAGTGAACTTGACTATTATGGAATATATTTTATAATTTTTTAAATGCATTTTATAATTTCTGAAATTCATTTGACTATTCTGAAATACATTTGATAATTTCTGAAACGCATCTTACAATTTCTGAAAATCATTTGACTATTCTGACATACATTTTACAATTTTTGAAATTTATTTAACTATTCTGAAATACATTTTACAATTTCTGAAATTCATTTGACTATTCGGAAATAAATTTGAATACATTTTATAATTTCTGAAGTGAACTTGACTATTCTGGAATATATTTGATAATTTCTGAAACGCATCCTACAATTTCTGAAAATCATTTGACTATTCTGACATACATTTTACAATTTCTGAAATGCATTTTACAATTTTTTAAATTTATTTAACTATTCTGAAATACATTTTACAATTTCTGAAATTCATTTGACCATTCCGAAATACATTTTGTAATTTCTGAAATACATTTTACAATTTCTGAAATTCATTTGACTATTCTGAAATAAATTTTGTAATTTTTAAATACATTTTATAATTTCTGAAATTCATTTGACTATTCTGAAATACATTTTATAATTTCTGAAATGCATTTTACAACTTCTGAAATTCATTTAACTAAACTGATATACGTTTTAAAAATTCTAAAGTACAATTGCCTTTTGTGAAATAAACTTTACGATTTCTGATGATCAATTTACTATTTTCATCAGAGATTACTAGCTATACTCGGAATTTGGTGGATTCCAGCTAAAGATCTGCCCACAACAACATCAAACTTCACCAACTCAAAACCGAAAGCCGCTTTGCATATCTCCGCTATCCGTTTAATATAAATCTGATTGACGTGGATTTCCTCCCTCCCTCCCCTAAAATAATGACCTGTCATTCAGATTAATTGCATCGAATCTTGCTTCCCGTCTTGCCGCACAGCATTGCGGTCAAGTAGAAAACTGCATGCAACCAACAAAAAATCCGGCATTTAAGGCGCCATCCATTCCTTTTCATTGCTTCTTCATCTTTGATTGTGTGAAGAAATCCTGCATGACGGCCAATCATTGGATGATATCAATGTGACAGCGCCTTGTCAGCAATCCTTCTCAAGACAAATGCAATCGAAATGATTTCTTTATACATTTCTTTCTCTACTTTTTCGCTTATATTCTTCTTGATCTCATTCGCGACAGAGTGCATGTTGGATAAATAGATTGGCGGTGGTGCGTTGCTGCTGTGGAGTGCGTGTAAGTGTATGGGTTGAGTCGAGCAATAAATTCAAGGGGGTTTCGCGTGCGACATCGCATTATTGATTTCGCATTCAAGCTGGGTGTAGGGATGTGATTTGTGTGCAACGCGGATTTTAATGGCATGCATTTTCGAATGTCAAAGAAAGCCTGTGGACTACTGTAAAAGGATTTATTAAAGTTTGGAAGCGAAATTTATCAAAATATCAGAGCTCAAATGATAAGATCAAATGCAGACATTATGGCAATTTATTCTCGCAAGTAAGTCTTCAACAGAGTAGCCTACATATTTGCTACCACCGAACTCCACCGACAAACTCGTTTGTTATAAATCAAACTCGTTAGACAACTACTAAGAGTCCAATGTTGTCTCGCATTTGTCTTGTCAAGAGGATATACAGACATTTCTGTCTGCATCCGCTTGATTAGTTGCAACTTGTTGTAAGACGGAAATCATTTTGCATGGCGCTGAAATTTATTAAGGACCATTTCGTCGTCAAGTTGTTACTGTTTATCTGTGCTTTTGTGATTGCATTTTGTGGGTGGGTTATTCCATATTAAATCGGTCAATGCCGAGAACTTGACATTTTTATTTCAATTAAGTTTTGAGATTTGTTCAAGTCGCGTGAACCTGCTGCGCTTTTGAGGTCTCAGTAGTCATCGGTCATCTCTTCTCCTGTGGGTTACGATGCCTGGCACTATGTGTTGACTCGTAAAGCTCATGCTTCACTCGCAGATCAACCAGCCGAGATGTGATAACAGATGGCTGGAGAGCCCGAATAGGCTGATAGAGAAAACTTCATCCCCACCCCATCGCTATGATGTCTGTATACGAAAACGGCCTACTTGCCTTCTGGATAGCGTAGATCTACTTTCAAAACACATTTTCCAAGTCCGCTCTTACGCCCGGGGCTATTTCGGATCTGTGCTCGAAGCTCTGAATCCGTTCCACAGTTTCCTGGCCTTCCTTTAAATAAAGATGTCCTACAGTGTATACCGGAGTTGGTCTTAGAGGACCGTAAGGAAACTATAACCGGAGGGAAACTATAATCCTAAGGAACCCATGATGCCGTAACCGTACGGACACCGTAACCGTTAAGAAACCGTAACAGTACGGACACTGTAACCTTTAAGAAACCGTAACCTTAGGAAAACCGTAACCGGAGCGGAACCGTAACTGTAAAGAAACCGTAGCCGTAAGTAAACCGTACTACAACGAAACTGTAACCGTAACTGTAAAGAAACCGTAGCCGTAAGTAAACCGTACTACAACGAAACTGTAACCGTAACCGTTAAGAAACCGTAACCGGAGGAAAACCGTAACCGTTACGAAACAGTGACCATAAGGAAACCGTAACCGTAGCGAAACCGTAACCGTAAAGAAACTCCAGGCGTAGGTGAACCTTACCGCAACGAAACTGTAACCGTAAGGTAAATGTAACCGTAACCGTAAGGTAACCTTAACCGTTAAGAAGTCGTAACCGGTTGTCATCTGTTCGCGCAGGAATGACCCAGGGGATTAATGGAAGTACTAAGCACACACTAAAGGCGTTGCTGCGACATTTTCGCGATACTGAACAACCAAGTAAACGTAGAAATTGTGTAGTGCTGCCAGATAAAAGATGTATTCCCTTCTTGGACGATACTGCAAAGAAGAGTATTTCGAGTTTTGCTTTTCTATTGAAATAGGATATTTTTTATAGAGAAATTTCATGCCTGATTTGTCGCTGAAAAAAATTGAAAATTTAGAGTTTCAACGGACATTTTAAAAGCTAGTTTAATGGGAAGCCCGAAAAGTGGATAATTTGCAAACATTTTGTCTGGCAACGCAGCTCCAGCAGGGCGAACTTTGTAAGCATATTTACTTTTATTACTTGCCATGTACTTGCGTCACTATAACAATTTTGCTTTTGTTGAAACTAACTATTGTGCAAGTAACTTGAAAGTCAAACAAAAGCTGGACGAAAGCTTCAAAGTGCAGTAATTGAAAAGTCTCGGAAGTATATTCGCGCGCAAGGAAGTATTTTGTAAGAATAAATTAAGCGACTTTAACATAATTCTAGTTACATAGAAACTGACATTTATTTATATGTAGCAAGTCGAGTTGTACCTCGAGCTTGAAAAACGGTTCGAGGAAGTTGTTTGCGAAATGTGCAGAGTCGATGAGCAGGCTTTGAACGGCAAATGAGAGAGACTGCGATTTATTTAACTGTATGGACTCTTATTTTAGGCGACAAACTAAGAGTGGATATGCATTGCTGTCTATGCTATCTACACTTTTTAAATTATTATTATTATTATTAAAAAATCAAGCAATCAATATAATCATGCTGCAACAAAAATCAATCCCCATCACAGCTAAATTAATAGGAATCAATTTAAAAAAAAACATGTCTTTTTTGATCATTTAAAATTGGCTCAAGCGACGAATTCAATGAAAAAATTGTGTAAATTTGACCGACTTAATTTTATTATAAGAATTGAATAAATAAATTTTTTTGTTTCATTTTTATTGATATTTGTTTTTTGGAAGGCGAAAAGAAAATTGGTAAGGCCTTATTGGTCGTTTTTTATTTGTCATTTCGAAGCTGAATAAATATTTTTTTTTTACTTGTCTATAAAAAAGTTTGAATTCAAGTCATCAATAAAATGAGTGAGCAGAAAAAGTGATAAGCCGTTTTTTTCCATAAGCACTTATCGACTTTTGAATAAAAAAATAAAATGAAAATTTTTTCAAGAATCAATTTTTAGTGCTTATAATATTTTTTACTCGCTTATTTTGTTGTTCTTTTCAATTCAATTGTTTAAGGCGTGTTATCGATAAATTTTCAAAAGCAATCTAAAATTTTGTAAGAATTTTGCACTTTGTTTATTTTATTCATAAGCAGCTATGTGTTGACGAAAAAAATGGGCGGTTTAATATTAGTGGCTTAACGCTAATAGTTTACATTCGATTTTGACTTTCGTATTTTTTGGGAACTTTTGGGGGTTATTTTCGGAATAATTTCGTGACCATTTCGGTAATACTTTTGGGACCATTTCGTGACTGTTCGGTAATATTTTTAGACTTTTCGATATTACTACAGAATTCTCTACGTGACTCTTTCGCAATCATTTCTGAACTTTGTCGGTATCAATTCAGGATTATTGGAGTTTCATTTCAGGGTTGTCTTCGGGCTATTTTCTGTATTTTTTCATTATCATTTCGGGAATATTTTTTTTTTTCTTTTTTTGTGTTTAAGAACAATTTTTGGGTATTTTAAGAACAATTTTTGGGCATTTTCAGAACAATTTTTGGGCATTTTCAGAAAATTTTTTTTGTATAGTTTGGAATTTTTTTGGGACTTTTTCAGCTTCATTTCTTGAATACTTACTGGACTTTAAGGGTATATTCTCAAAATCAATTCAGAATTTTTGTCGTATCGTTTTGTTATCATTTCAGGATAATTTCGAGATTGTTTATGGGATCATTTTGCAAGCTTTATCGGAACTTTTTTTCGTACAATTTTTGGTTCTTTTTGAGATTATTTTGATATTTTCATCATCATTTATTTACGTAGTTTTACTCTCTGCGAATAGAGTAAATTCGGGGAATATGGTACCGACTGCGTTTTAGCTCATAATTTAGCAAATACGCACTCGAAGCTCTTAAAATTTTGCACATATTATCTCCAAAATATCTATATAGTTACAAGTATCTATTTTTATTTACATACAGCAAATGCAGGTGCTCACAGTGCTAAAACAAATCAAAAGAAAAAAAATCCGAAAACAACACACTTTCAATTTGATTCCAGAAGCCGCTTCTTCCACTTATTTCCATGCATTCCATTTGTCCTAATTTATTGCATATTTTGCCGCACAACACTCACAGATAATGTTCAAGTACTTTCAGCTTGTTTTCTATTTTTTTTCTCTCGCTTTCTCTCTCTCACACCTCATTTCATTTCACCGCCGATGTGCACCATTTCTCCATGAATGACTAAGCGCACTCAATAAAATTTCGTTAGACTCTTAATAAAAGTTGAAAATACGCACCACATACACACAACAACAAAAACAAATAAGAAAATCAAATAAAACAGCCAAAAATAAGAAAAACAAAGAGTTAAGAGGATATACAAAGTTGTAACAGAATTCAAAGAAAATAAACAAAAAAAAAAAATTAAAAACAAAAAAGATACCTGTTGCGCCTTTGAGTTGGGCTATTCATCATTATTTTATGTGTCGATAGTATGTTTTTGGTGCTTAGAGTAAGCAAATGGCTGAGCAAACTAATACTTTAGACACCTGTAACATTTTCAAGAGACTGGTTTAGAACTGGTCCAAGGAGACCCATTTGAAAATACATATGAAGCGGTTGGCGAATGTTCCATAATTCCTGTAATTTTAGCTATAAAGTTAACGCGCATGGCATTTAAGGAGTAATGTGAAATTATTTTTACATGAGAAGTGTTGCCACCTGTTCAATATTCTTTTTGAGACGATTGATAACTCAAGAACTTTTTCACAAATTGTGTAACGCTGTTTTTTGAAAGTTAATTTTTCCACGAATAGCATCAAAATATTTTATGCGGAAATATTTTATATTTATTAAGGGTTGCCACCCGTTCGAAAATATTTTTAGAGTATTTTTGTTAAACTACTTATAACTCAAGAAGCTCTTGAGAAATTGCGTATAGTTAGGTTTGTTTTTTATAGTGGTTTTTTTATACTTGTATAGAGTTGCCACCAAATTTTTTTTATTTTTTATTTTTTTTTTATTTACAAATTTTATTTCGTCCTCAAAATTATTTTTTTTTCTGTGAAACAGATTTGGCCATAGACGAATAACGGCATATTCTTTCTTGAATAAGGTTGCCACCTGTGCAAAATTTTTATTAAAAAATTTCTTTGAAAAGTGTTAGTTATAAAAGTTGTAACCTTTCTTATGACTTAATAATAGCGAAGGAATATTTTTGAAGTGAGGGTTGCCACCTATTCAAAATTTTATTTTTACTTATAGTTAGTTTGATTTGCAAAATTTCGCTCTCTTATGAAAGGAGCTAGCACGTAGCTGAGTACTAAACTGTCATTTTATTTCTTGTAGCTTCTCCTTTGTTGAAAACCACTCAAAGACAATATTCGAATATCAAAAATTCACTTTCTCTTCCAGTTTTCTTATTTGTGCACTATTCTACTGAGAAGCAATGAAATGTGTTGCCCGGCAAGCTTTCATAGCGAATTTCTTTGAAACATTGAATGCTACTTGAACTTGCCTTTTAATGCGATTTTCCTACTTTTAACGAAAGGTATAAAGTAAAGTGAAATTGTGAAGTCGTAGAAGAGCAAATGGGATCTCAGGAGCAAATGAGATCTCAGGCCAATTACTAACGTGACTTACAACCGTAAACGAAAACTTAGCAAAGAACTTACAAATATATTTATGGATGCGTGTGTAAAAGTAAAAATGCTATCAACTTTGTGGAGTAATACTTAAAGTCGGAGGCACGAAGGAACTGAAAAAAATTCAAGTTGACGACTGAAAGTTATGACAACAAATAAAGTTGCCTAAGTAGTTTGTGCAGATAGAAATTGTTGTTATGTGATTTTGTATTTGTATTTATTAAATTGATAACAAGATGAAATAAAACTTAAAAACGTAAAGTTCGATACAATGTTGACAAAATTTTTGTCCCGAGGCTGGAAGGGCAAACTTACCCTCAAATAAATATTTTCCGAAAATATCCCTGAAAAGGTTGAAAAAACTTTATTTAAATAGAAATAACTTGAAAATGCTGTCAACATGAAATCGTGAAAGCTCGAAAAACCGCCCCGAAATAATCCATGAAAAATTTCCGAAATTCTCCAAAAAACCAATCCGAATTATTCCAGAAACAGACCCAGAAATGATCATCAAAAAACATTATCCTGAAATGATCGCAGGAAAAGTCACGCAACCGATCCCGAAGCGATTCCGAACCGTTTCGGGGAAACTTCCGAAATAATCCCGATAAATTCTGGAAATGGTCCCTGAAACAAGCTTAAAATAATTTCGAATTGATGCCGCGAAATTTCAGAAAATGGACCCGAAAGCAATACGGAAATTACCATCACACGAGATTTTACCCCGACAAAACCAAGAAATGTTCCTCAAAACAAAACCCAAATACTGGTCTAAAAGATCCTTAAAAAATGTTGATCTTATGAAAGTCTCTAAATGATCCCGAAATAGTGTTGACATTATAGCGAAGAAGCCCCTAAATTATGCACAAAAAGTCTCACAAGCCTCGCAACGCTACCTGATTCTTCTACAATTAACTATTATTTTAATTTTCCCACAGAATATTTTATTCCCTTTGCATCCCAAAAAAAAAGTTCTGATCTACACCAAAAAATCGTCATATTTCGCCTGAGAAGTTAACTCCAAAAATCTTCTTTTTTTTCGGTGAAACTATTTTAGAAGAAACTTCGTGCTAAAAAAATTGTAATTAAATAAAGCCACCCTAATGTGCACACACACACACTTTCATATAAGCACACATAATAATGGTGTCAATAGCGCTTTTGGCATCACTTCCTTGTCGGTCAGTTAGTCGTGCAGTGAATCAAGAAGCACCTTAAGCTAGCTCACCATGACTAACTGCAATGTTGAAACGTTTCAGAGTCTGTCAAATGAAAGCACGAAAATGTAGAGAATTGGAAAACAAATCGGAAACAAAAAGCACCAAATTACATTCCGATCAAATCAACGCGAATTGCATGAAAATACGAAATCTGAAATTCTTAAATGGTCACTGCTTTGGGTGACAAGTTGGCTTTTCAACGCTTTCTCGGTGTTTAAGCGACATACATACATACATAAGCTACGGTTATTTCATTCGTTTGTTTTATTTGCTTTGCACGCTATTGTAATTCGCAATAAGCTTAGAAAATATTTCGAAGATATAGTTTATGGTTTGGAAAGCCATAGTGTGGTTTTTCATACAGAAAATGAGGAAGCCAATCGCGCCATGCCTCAGAGCCAACAGTGCTCGCCACCAATAATACATACATACACTCTCGTTCTCCAAAGAACATTTTTAGGCAAACATGGTCGTCAGAACCTGAGCCACATGAATACATACAATTTGAGCAAAACGGTCACATAGCACCTGAGCCAAATCATAAAATAAAATAAAAAATAATAATAAATTAAAAAACAACTCGCCTTCTCTAAAGCTTAGACACTCGGTCAGCTGAAATTGTTTAAACGATAGTGCAGAATGTGCAAACATAAAGAAAGAATTCGTAAAAAATAGCAGAGCAGAATTCTATTGCTACAGGCGCATAGCGCGCAATATAGAAATCTTCTTTTATTGTATCGTTCGTCGCTGCTGCTGTCAACTTCATTGCTGCTGCCTACATTTGAGTTGCTCGTAATGGCTTCGTTGTAGGCGCTAGGAGTTGCTTGAATGACAGCATATTGTCAACAAACTCATCATTATCAACATCATCTTAAAAAAGCTGTAGGAAACAGGCGCTGGCTTGGCTATTAGGTTGAGTTGATGTTGTGATTTTGTGTTGGTGTCCAGACGACTTTTGCGCACAGAATGACCGTTGAATAGAGAAGATGCTGAACAAAATAAAGTTATGAATGAAATCAAAAAAAAAAGTAGGAAAGGTAGAAAAAACAGTGCTTAGTACCAAAACTTGCCACAAAATGTACTCATAATGAACAGTCGACATTATTTGAGCAAAGGCGGACGTGTTTGTGATATGCGAGAAATGAAACTATTTAGGAAGCAGTCTTAAACTACCATAACCATTAACAACATAGCTTTACCTATTTTATATGTATCTTAGTTACTAATTTTTGTTTCTTTCTTTTCAGGTAAGTCTCGATGTACTATAAATTAGCTGTGAAAATGGTAAGTCGTATATAAGATAGTCTCTGCCAAAAATCAGCAGACTTTTTCACTGACTTAAGACTTACCCCTGATACTGAAATTGAACGGGCTACAAATCTGCATACCCAAAAAATTTCTAAAAATTCTGAGAAAAAATTTTTAAATTTCCATGAAAATTCGTAGTAATTTTGCGAATTTTTCACATATTTTTAAAATATAATTTAAAGTTTATGTATTAGATCGTGAGAAACTTTCTTAAAGAAAATTAGTTTAAATAAATTTATTGAAGTAGAAAATTGTGAGAGCTGCGAAATATTTACTTATTTATGTGAGTGACTGTAGATGGAGATAAAAATAAAGATAGAGATAGATATAGAGATAGAGATAAAGATAGAGATAGAAATATAGATGGAGATGGAGATAGAGATACAAATAGAGATAGAAATTGAGCTAGAGATAGGGATAGTGATAGAGATAGAGATGGAGATGGAGATAGAGATAGAGATAGAGATAGAGATAGAGATAGAGATAGAGATAGAGATAGAGATAGAGATAGAGATAGAGATAGAGATAGAGATAGAGATAGGGGTGGAGATAGGAGATAGATAGAGATGGAGATGGAGATGGAGATAGAGATAGAGATAGAGATAGAGATAGAGATAGAGATAGAGATAGAGATAGAGATAGAGATAGAGATAGAGATAGAGATAGAGATAGAGATAGAGATAGAGATAGAGATAGAGATAGAGATAGAGATAGAGGTGGAGATAGGAGATAGATAGATATAGAGATGGAGATGGAGATGGAGATAGATATAGAGATGGAGATAAAGATATATATGGAGATAAAAAAAGAGAGGGAGATAGAGTAAAATAAAAAAATAAAAAAGGGAAGGAAATGCTTAAAGAAATGGAAAGTAAATTTGGAAAAGAAAGCGATTATGTAAATGACTGTGTAGATTGCATCTACAACAACAACCATAACACAATCATATATTTCGGAAAGGTGAGGTTTGAAGATAGCAAGATAGGCTGAAAAACAGATGAGAAAGAATGCTTACAAACAAACAAAAATACGAGAAAAGGGGGGAAAGCCTTAAATGAATCTAAAGATCAGAATGGCTGTAATAGCTTTGGCAAGTCGGGTAGTACTATGCCCGATTATTTTAAAATCGAATCTCGAAAATACAGCGATGCAGAAAATAAGAAGTAATTAGCACGGACTGCAAATATTTTAAATTGTGAATATTGCATTGCATACTTTTCGGCGCACATGATAACGCTTTATGAAATTTTGGTGATTGAGTGCTGCCAAGTTGCGAAAAAAGTAGTTATATTACTAAATTAGCCTTTACTTGCACTTGAATAAACAAAATTTGAAGCAAAAATAAATTCCATTGTGGCTTCCTGCTACTCTAACTAAGTTCTGTCACCCTAACAACTAAACTTCTACTTTGAAACAATAAAATACAATAATTTCTAACATTTTGAAACTTTGTTCATTGCGCACTTCGACCCCCGCAACATTTGCATAACAACTACAAATGTGTCAGCTTACCAAAATCATTTGAAAATGGCAAACAAAAAAGGGTGATGCAATTGAAGGACTCTTTGAGGGGTGCGAAATATGAGTACTTGGACTTCACACTAACTGTGATTACAAAACAAATGCAGGGTGCCACACCAAAACGCAAAGTACAGCAAGTAGGGTGGCCACAGTGACAATAAAGGAACAAAAAGCGAAAAGGTAAAAACAATGCAAAACTACGAGTGCAAAGTACAATAGAATCTCGACAAAAAAAAAAAAAAAATACGAATTTTATACAATTCAGCAGGGAAGCACAACGGAAGTTGAAAGAGTGAGAAATGCAAAGCGCACAAAAAAATGTGACAACTTTATTTACGAAATTAATTTTATAATGCAAAATAAGGCAAAAAAAAAGTGAAAAAGTGAAGTGAAATTGCAAAAAAAAAAAACTAAAAGTAAGCAGCGTTACCGATACCGAGAGAATAGTTGGCGAAATTTCATTGAAAAGTTTGGCACAGAGTGTAAGCAAACTTCGTAAATTGCATATATCGGATTTGTGGTCATTTTTGTTTTTGTTTGGCGCATTTCATATTTGACTCTTTTTTTTTTGTTTTTAAGAGCGAGCGAATGTGTGCCACTATTTCGCACTAACAAAAGTGGAAGTGCAAAATAATTTCATCAGTGTGATAGCAACACGAAAAGTCCACTAACTTATGAGGACAGCATTGTATCCAAATAAATTTGGTTAAAAAACATTCACATTTACATTCGGTTGAGTAATTTAATTAAAAATGTAATACGTTGCATGGCGCCGTTGTGTTAGTGCATAGCTATGTGTGTGTGTGTGTTAGTGTAGTATTTTATATGGCAAAAGCCATAAACCAAAAATTTAACCCAACTGCAAATATAAAGCTCAGTAATTTTATTTAGCTGTGGCCATCGGTGCATCGTGGTATCAACAAAGTCAATTGAATTTGTTGTTGCAATTTTTGTTTGTTAGCTTTTTAATTTTTTTTTTGTTTTTTTTTTTTTTTTTGCTATAAATATCAAGGTGAAAAGCGCAAAAATATTCATCCACAAAAATATTTTGACATTTTTTTTCACTGCATTTATTCGTCATATCTGAGTATAAAGACTAAGTCAGTTAAAAACTTTTCCGAAAATAATAATTTTATTAGGATCTTCATATGAATGAATAATACTCGTAGCGTGTGCTGGCTCCTGCTATTAAAGCGAGGGGAAAATGAAACTAAATCGAATGCCACACCCATGTTAGTTTATGCTATGCTATGTGACATAATGTTGCTGTTACTATTGCTATTGTCACTTTTGCTGACTTTGTCACAGCCACTCTATTTGTGATGGTCTTTTTATTTGTCACGGTCACTTTGTTTGTCATACCGCTCATCTTGTCAAGGTTAATTTTTTCATGCAGGTTATTTAATTTGGCACGGTTAATTTATTTGTCACTGTTACAATTTTTATCACAGTGACTATATTTGTCACGGTCACTCTATTTGTCACGGTCACTTTATTTGTCATGTCGATCGTTATCAAAATCACATGTTTTATGAAGGTCACTTAATTTGTCACAGTGACTTTATTTGTCACGTTCATTTTTCATTCATTTCTTAGTCATAGTGTTTTAATTTGTTTCTGTCACTGTCACAGTGTTCTTATCACATGTTTTATGAAGGTCACTTAATTTGTCACAGTGACTTTATTTGTCACGTTCATTTTTCATTCATTTCTTAGTCATAGTGTTTTAATTTGTTTCTGTCACTGTCACAGTGTTCTTATCTCTTTCTGTCACTGTCACAGTTTTCTTACTATCCGTTCTCACTATCTTATTCACATTTTTTTTATTTGTTGCTTTCACTGTCACTACCTTAGTCACTGTGTTTTCACTTCTTGCTTTCATTGTCACAGTGTTCTTACTATCACTATCTGTGTCACAACATTTTAACATTTTTGTCACTTTCCAGGTGCAGAACTTTGTCTTGGTTCTCTTTACGGCATTGGTTCAGTTCATGGTCACCACCATTCCAATTAGTGTCACAGGACCTTTTATTTAATTTTTTTCGACCAAACAATTTATGTAAAAAAAATAATGAATTTTAAAATCTTAAGTCAACTCAATGTTTAAATCACGGCATTTACGCTAATTAAGCTCAACAACAGAGTAAGTGTACTTAATGAGAAAGCCATGGTTTCACACTCTTGCGTGCTGTAACGGCCACCATCAAAAGCATGAACAACAGCTAAGCCTCATCAATTAAAAGCCTATTAATACTGCATGATTTAATGAAGCCATTAAAATTTATGCAAATGATTGCTACAGCAATGAAGTAAAGAAGCAGAACCAATCATAATTACAACAAAATGCTGTTGTTTTGCACCACTGAGCAGCGTAAATGACCATTAGAGGGTGACTTCGAAAGTCACAGCACCTTCCGATAATAAAATTGATTCTTGTATTATATTGTAGACTGTACACAGGAATCAAATACAAAACCGTATTTGATTCCAAGCAATAGTTATTTAGTGATGTGCTTACAAACATTTAGACATACATACATACGCATATTTATGAAACGCCCACTTTTGATCTTTTAAATTTTAAGTACATTAGTAATCATCAATAAAAACCCTTAAAGATATAACAGTGCGACACACTGATTGAATGATATGCTTGAAAAAAAAAAATTTACGTAATCGGGCGATGACCACGCCCACTTTTATACAGACGATTTTTAAAAGTATCGAAAATGCATAAAAAATCAATACCGTAGAAAAAAATAATTTTATATTAATTCTTCATAACTGACAAGTATCGTTGTACTACTGAATCAAAAAAATTTACTTTTTTTGTAAATGGGCGTGGCAACGCCCCTCTTCTGAACACACCATTTAAAACGCTTAAAAACTCATCATTTCGAGATTGTTTTTGTATCTTTGAAAGATTAAACTCGGTATTATTTTCAGGATAATTACGAGACTTTTTCACGACTACTTTGTTATAATTTCTTGATTGTTTACGGCGCTGTTTCAAAATAATTTTTCGACTATTTCGGGATGATCCCGAAAAATTTCCGAAATTACTTTCATAAAATATATACCAAAATAATTTGGAAAGGAGCCTGGAAAATATCTATAGCGATCTCAAAATATTTTTGATATGGTTGCGAGAAGTTTTAAAAATTATCCCGAAATACACGTGAAAAACTCCCGAGAGCAATCCCGAAATTGTTTGAAAAAAGTAACAAGTTAACTTGTTGCTGTGCATTTTTTTTATTATATTGACTTTTCTATTGTTCAAAAATATTATTTATCATTTTCTATTAACTGCGAACTGCGCGAACTTATCAATCGTCCCTAGTAT
The DNA here is from genome assembly GCA_951509765.1 of Sphenella marginata. Lineage (NCBI taxonomy): Eukaryota > Metazoa > Arthropoda > Insecta > Diptera > Tephritidae > Sphenella > Sphenella marginata. The sequence goes on along the minus strand of OX608079.1, from coordinate 14,965,838 downwards.
TACGATATCGAAAACGATGCAATAACAAAATTTTGTATGCACAATGTAAAGCCGAAAGGTTAAAAAAGCCTGAAATGCGTAAATGAGAGGTCACTATGGCAACCATCATCGCCATAACCACAAAAACTCCATCCAAATTAAGCGCGGTTGGCACGCGTTCAAACAAAAGGTTCAGCGTTGAGCTTACCGTCGCACAATCAATGCCTAATTGCTTATGTAAGCGCACGCACTAAGAATTCTTGATTGCGTGCCAATGTCTGTGGTCTTCGAAGAAAAAAAGTAGAAAGGTCTTAACGAAACAAGAAGTCTGCATAAATATAAAAATAGCTTCAGTGCCTTGTACTTGTACTTCGACCGAGGTTGATTTTCGGCTCAATTTGTGCTGTTTCTTACAGCAATACGTGCTTAATTAAGTGATTTGGCGGAAAATCGAAAAATTTTATAGTTTTTTTTTTTGTTTTTTTTTTGTTGTAGCGCTGAATGCTTTTAGTTCGAAGGCATTATTTGTAAGAAATTGTTTTGCTTTTATACAGACTAAAAGGAGTGCAGCTAATGATTATTAAACATAAAATGGAACAATTTTATTTTATTTACTCTTGACCTTATTGTTGTTGTGATCTATTACACTCACTACACGCATGTCAACTTTCAATCAAAATCAAGGACATTGATAAATGTTTTAGAAATTAATTTCTTCTCATTAAAAATCACTCCCCCAAAAACCATTTTCTCATAAATTTTGTCTCACCTTGTATTATCTACATATGTTTACGAAACAGCTGTGCACGTGACGTGTAAATCACGAAACCCCATCTAAATGGCGCGACAACGCTTCAAAAACGTTTCAATTCCCTTCTAGCTAAGTTACTCATACGCCATGGCATACGCACCAATCATGCCAGCTCAGCATTCAACTTCAATCAAAAATCGGTAACACAAAAGTGTTTGTGTAGTCAAGCCAGCCAGCAATACAACAACAAACACAAAATATAACTAAACAATGCAAATTATATTTGGATATACACCTTGCCATGTTCAAGCACTTGCACCGTCAGCGTCTGCTTCCTAACATAAAGGTTACTGTCAAGTATTAAAACAAACCTTTGGGCTTATATTCAACCTTTTGTTTGTTATGGCATGAAAATAAAATTAAAGTGGAAAATAAATTTACTTCACAAATTGGGGTTAACTTTGACTTACTTGGTCTGATTAAAAGTCAAGTCTTTACTATATATAAAACAGAATAAATGGGATAGGCTAAAGGTATCTTAACAGCAGAACATTGTTAGTTTTAGTAGAGTGGGCTTCATAGGAAACTGTCAAAATTCATAATTGATTAAGGAGGAAGGGGAAGCTATTATTTGCTATAGAAATTTTTGCGGAAAAATTACAGAATTTATATGTATGTTTACTACAGTTTGATGTATGAGCTGCACATCAAATAAAGTTAAGAAAGGTTAAATGAGATATTTGCATTGGGGTTAAAAAGTTCTGGATTAGTAGGTAGCACGCGCAATATTATTAAAATGTTTAAGAAGGAGACGATGAAGACAATACTTTAAGGAGAGCAAACATTTTGACGATTCAGAGAAAGAACAAAAAACAAGCAGTGGATAAACAAAAGAGGAAGATGTTGCCCATAAGGATTGGATAATTAAATTAAAAGCATAGCAGAGTTTGAATTAAATTTAAAATAAAATAAAATAAAATGAAATAAAATAAAATAAAATAAAATAAAATAAAATAAAATCAAATAAAATAAAATAAAATCAAATAAAATAAAATAAAATAAAATAAAATAAAATAAAATAAAATAAAATAAAATAAAATAAAATAAAATAAAATAAAATAAAATAAAATAAAATAAAATAAAATAAAATAAAATTAAATTAAATTAAATTAAATAAAATAAAATAAAATAAAATAAAATAAAATAAACTTAAATAAAATAAAATAAAATAAAATAAAAAAAAAAATAAAATAAAATAAAAGATACAATTTAAATTGAATTAAACAAAAGAGGAAGATGTTGCCCATAAGGATTGGATAATTAAATTAAAAGCATAGCAGAGTTTGAATTAAATTTAAAAAAATATAAAATAAAATAAAATAAAATAAAATAAAATAAAATAAAATAAAATAAAATAAAATAAAATAAAATAAAATAAAATAAAATAAAATAAAATAAAATAAAATAAAATAAAAAAAAATAAAATAAAATAAAATAAAATAAAATGAAATAAAATAAAATAAAATATAAAATAAAATAAAATAAAATAAAATAAAATAAAATAAAATAAAATAAAATAAAATAAAATAAAATAAAATAAAATAAAATAAAATAAAATTAAATTAAATTAAATAAAATAAAATAAAATAAAATAAAATAAAATAAAATAAAATAAAATAAAATAAAATAAAATAAAATAAAATAAAATAAAATAAAATAAAAAATAAAATAAAGTAAAATAAATAAAATATAATAAAATAAAATAAAATAAAATAAAATAAAATAAAATAAAATAAAATAAAATAAAATAAAATAAAATAAAATAAAATAAAATAAAATAAAATAAAATAAATTAAAATAAAATAAAATTAAAAAAATTAAAATAAAATAAAATAAAATAAAATAAAATAAAAGATATATATTAAATTGAATTAAATTAAATTAAAATAGATTAAAATGAAATAAAATAACATAAAATAAAATTAAATGAAAATCTGCCCGAAAGTTGCGGTTAACACACTTCTAAATTGGTGCTACGTAGCGATAACGTCGCGGGAACGTTGCGGCTACTAACAGGTTATTTTTCATTATGGCTGAAAACACCTTAAAGATATCTTTCTACTACGCGCCCGTGACTAAGTGCTCAACACTTTGCACGTTGCACCGACTATTTGCGCTAGTTGGGTGTGTTCAAAAACCTAATTCGTATCACAAGCCAAAACTGCACACAACATACATAAATATGCATAATCGTTCAACAATGAAAAGCAGCTGTCAAGTAATAAGTTTTCTAATTCTGCATAAATCTCTACATAGAATTCATTCACTCTTGCTGCCACTAAAAACAGCTGTACCCATTTCATGGATTCAACTAGCTGCCTGCACAACTGACACCAGACCATAGCTGATTCATTAATTTTTCAAAAAATGTCAAATGCAGCTTTCGTACTCGGATACATAATCTATTGGCACAGCATGAAAGCTTTTTCATTTACAATGCAAATCTTCAAAATATTTTGCAGCTGTAAAATGGCTTACAATGTGCAATATTTGAATATGCTTCTTTTTAGTTGTTGTTATTGGTCTGCTGTTGTTAATTAATTTTTGGGAAAATACTATTTACAATTGCGCATAAGAACAATGGAAAAGAAGAAGAAAATAGCTGCAAATATTTAATGTACAAACGAATTTTAG
>OX608079.1:14909914-14957414 GCA_951509765.1 Sphenella marginata | reverse complement strand
TGTATGAGTTTAGCAAAGTGGTCACACACACACACACACATTCATGCACAGCTGAGCTTGCTATGCCAACTGGTGTGGACGATTTGTTGGCTGTTGCGCTGTTTTGTTTGCCTGCATTTCCGTTGCTATGCACAACATATTTAGCCGCATTTATAGCCGCAGCCTCAAATCAATGCAAAGTCGTTGACGTAATGGCAAGTTGAATTGGTGCCAAGTTAGAGGCGCCATAAAACTGAATGCAGGTCTAAAGGATTTGCTGCATTTTATGTGGGCGTTGGGCGTTCATTGTGAGCGTATTTGATTTATGTACATACATATGCTGGGTATGTGTGTGTGTTGTAACTCAAGTGAGGAAATATAAATATTAAATTTAAACGAAGCTTAAGCGTGAGAAATTTCTATGAGTCAACAATTTAGACGGTTGAGTATGGAGTTTCTCTGAAGAAAAGAAGTTTTAAAGTGTACATAAATTTCAGAAAAATTATCTAACTCAAGTTTACTTTTCAAACAAATTTTAGTATCATATTGTACAAGTCAGAACATGCTTAAATATTTCCACTAATTTCTACAATTTTTTAGTACGCGCTGTCCAAAATTTTCTTCCATACAAAATTTAATTTTGTTCATGCTTTCTTTGGAAGAAATCACTCTACATTCGTGATGAAAAAAATTCTCGAGTTCTAACTAAAATTAATTGTTCTACGAATCTGCGTACTCAAAAATGTCCTAGAAATTCTAGAAAAAAATTTTTCTGATTTTAAAGGCGGTTTTTTTGCGCTCAATTCTTCTTTGAACTATATATGTGTAAAATTTCGGAATACTCTTTACGTAAGTTTTGTTACAGATCATACTATATTTTAAATAAAAATTATCAAAAACACAGATTCTTATATATGCACTACTATTATATTGCACATAACTATACATATACAAATATACAGAAATAACTCTGTTAAATTTTACCAGATATCTTAGTTACAAATTATGTATTACGGTTTTTTTTTCGGCCAATATGCTTAATATTGCATACTTTCAGGCGCCTTTTTGTGATTTCGAATATTTTTGGTTATCGCTTTTAGTTTTAGATAATGACAGAATCATTATCAGCTGCACCATTTCATGTCCTTTTAACTAAAATATGTCTATGTTAAATTAAAAAAGTACTTAAAAATTCTATTATTTTTGCTAACATTAAGCTTAATATTGCATACTTTTAGGCATCCATTCTTAGGGAGTCTATACGAATAACCTTTATATACTGCAACCTGCCTCCACTACTACTACAGTTATTATGCATTTACATCATTTACATTTCTAAAATATGTGGCATTCATTACTTACCATTAACTTATTAGTTGAGCAGTTTTCCAAAAATTATATTGCAGCGCCCTATCATTTTTCTACTACTCTCGACTGACTTTTCCTGCCTTACCATTTTTCCATGCCTCTTCCACTTTTCTTAAAGCTACATAATTATATTTGCAATGCTATTCAATTACCATGCAAAACCATATTCTACCAGCCGCCCAGCCAGCTAATGCATGATGGCGACAATATTTGCACTTAACAAAATACGTAGCACAAAAAATTAGAAAGTTAACCAAAAAAAAAAAAAGCTTTAGCGAGATCCGAAAAAGGAAAATAATTTAATTAGCAGCAGCTGCTTTCATTTGCTACGCCATGTTTAATAATATTTTTTTTTTTTCAACATAATGCAACAGTATTTTTGATGCCGGAATGGTTTTAGTTAGCATACTTTTAGGCGCACAGATAATGGTAGTTAAGAGCGCTCTTTGAAGATAGTATCAAGTTACAGCAGACTGCTAAACTTTTAACAGAAATCTTTAAATAAAACTCATTTGCGCCTAAAAGTGTGCAATGGTTAGTTAATGGTATGTCATACTGCAAAGATGTGTTCCAAGTGAATGCCCTAGCAATTCATAATAAAAATTAAATAACAAATATTTCCATAAAAAATATATTCATAGTACCAAGTTAAGATATTTTATTAAATAGATGTGGCAACTTTACAAAGAATTTTGTTTAATGCTTAGAAATATATTTTTTTGTATCAAAATGTAAATAAGCCTGCCTAAAATAGCGTTGAGTAGTAGTAAAATAAATAAATAGTACCGGGGCGATACAGATAATAGCATAATAACTATAATTTTTTAATAAATTTCTTGCTTATTGAAAATATGTGGCAACCCCATTCCATTGTTTTCGAATACAAATATAATTAAGTTCAAAATATTAAAATGATCTTTATTTACATAAATATATGTCCGTAGGATATTTTCAAACATTAAAAATTTTTTTTTTCTTTGGGTGTAGTTGGCAACCCTTCCAAAAATATTTTTGCTGAAAATGTATGAAAAATTCCTTTAGTTTGATACCCATACTGAAAATTTCTTAAAATTAAATTAAAAAATGTTTCAACCCTGTAAGATAGATATACTCTCCGAATTGTGTCTAAAAGTATAAAATGTTTTTTAGAAAGTAACGGTTGTATGTATATACGAATATTATATTGAAATTAAGTTAGGTGGCCACCTCATCACATGCATTTTTACTTCAAAGTCTTCAATGTGGCAACCATGTTGTCATATTTCCTATAATTAAATTAATTTTAAATAGGTAGTGTCTTCTGATTTTGTTGAATTTACTTAACTTTAAATAAGTGGCAACCTTGTAAAGGCAACCTTATCTAAAAATCAGAGCTTGTACTCTAATATATAATAAAGGCGGATATACAAATTGGTGACTTTATAATAAGGATTAAGTGGCATCGCTTTTAACGATACTTATTATTAAAAAGCTATCTAAGATATAACAGAACTATATGGCAACCCTAATTTTTTTTTTTAAATTGTTTTGGTTTTAGAACCACATAGGAATATCTCAGTAAATGTTTTAAATTTTAAAATAGATGGAAACCCTATGAAAGCTCACTTACAATTAAGCAGTCGAGCTTGAAATGTAGCATAGTACCAATGTTCAACAGTTTATCCAAACGAATTAAGTCGTTTTTAAAATACGTTTTTCAAATATCTGGCAACCTTATTAACTTCTGCTTCACTAACAAAAAGAAGCTTACAATGTCTTCAAAGCACTGACGGCGGTTGAAAGCAATTAAACATACCCTAACAAAAATGCCTAAAAATTGTGTGCGACTTCAAAGGGAAAAACTCTTCAACGCTGAACTGAAATTTAATTTTTATGACAGCGGTGCAGAGTGTAAACTTCACCACACACACTCACACTAGCAGACGTAAACATTGGTGAGCCATATGAATAAGTAAAAGCTTTCACATTCAATAAAAACTAAATTGATATTGCATACTTTTAGGCACTTTGCGCTTTGAGCTTTTTACGCTTCATATTTTTTAAGCACCATTAAATCTAATGAAATTAAATTTTACATTCAACATTTAAATTGCTTACAGCATTTGCACAAATTTATGAAGCGTTATAATTAGTTATGTATGTTTGTATTAGTTGTATTTAGTTCCCCCCCAAAACAACTAACCCCATTTGTATTTATCTTTCACTTTTACCATAGCCACTCATAGCACTCAAATATTTATGCTCTACGCTCAAGTGCATCTAAGCACTTAGTTATTCATTCACGTTTGACGATGCACACTTCAAACTTTGTATGCATGTTATTGCACTCTCTCTATCTCTCTATCTATTTCACTTTATTCTAAACAACTATCATTTTAAATTTTTTTCAACTTTTGCACTCTCAACTCACTATGTGCTCGTTGTTCCTAAATTAACTTCAATTAGCCACATAGTGTATGCTTGTTTGTATGTATGTATGTTGTTTTGTTTATTCTAGCAAGATTTACTCATCTTTTAATTAAAACAAATGCATATCATGGGAGCTATAAAAAGCAAAACATATTTATTCATACAAATAAAGCACATACATATATACAAACTAATAAAATACTTTATTGCTTTGTATTTTGTATGAGTTAAGGATTTGTGTTTATGCTTTTGTTGTTGGTTTTAGTAGTAAGCTATCATACGCAGCACATACGAGCATTTAACTAGGGTGATACGGGTGGTATGAGCAACTTTTTCATAAAAAAAAATGTTTGTGTTAATAATTGTGAGTACCAATGTGACCAGACTGAATATTTAATGTATGAAAAGCAAAATAAAGCCCGCCCCCCATTTGCAGAAAGAATGCCATCATCCATCATATCTAACATCATCATAGACATCCAGAAAATAAAACAATTGTTGCTTTGCTTAGTTTTGCTTTCACTGAGGCAACCCTGATAAGTTTAAGCTTAATATCAACTTTATACAGACATGGAACTCTTCCAATTCAGTGAGTTTAAAAATGAGATTTACATCAATGTTTTGAGCGAATATCAAATAATTCCGTCTGTTAAATGGCATTAAACTTTAAAGTGAACATCCATGTGATAGAAGATAACTTTTTACATCTTTCGGGTTACTTTCAAAACTTTTTGAGACCACTCTAGCATAGTTTTCGAGGTATTAGAGACAATTTCTCTATTGCGTTTTGAGTTGATTTTGGAGACTTTTTTACATAATCATTTCCAAATTTGATAAAATTTCACGAAAACGATCTCAAAATTATACCAAATTACTTGCCGAAAAAGTCCCGAAGCTTCCATAAAAAACCATGAAAATAGTACCAAAATTATCCTGAGAAATCCCTAAATAGTTCCTACTGCAGATGATATCGTAAATTTCCCCCATCACAATCCCGAATTCATGTAGTAATCATTCTGAAGTGATTTTGAAAAGTACCCAAAGAGTCTTCAAACTAATTCCAAAATTATCCTGAAAATGCCCCGATATGATCGCGAGAAAGATAGATAAATGGTCTCGACAACAATCACAAAACAATCGGAAAAGAGTGCCAAAATTATCTCCAAACAATACCGAAAAGGTAGCGAAAACAATACTGAAAGTTTCCTGAAATAATACCGAAAAATACCAAAATTTTCATAAAACAGTATTGAGAATTATTTCGAAGTGATGGCAAAAAGTGCCCAAATGTTGACCAAAACGATCCCGAAAGTGTCCTAAAATAATCCCGAAATTTATTTATTTTTTTATTTATTATGGTCCCTAAAAGTCATAAGAGCGATCAAAAAACAAACTTGAAACGAACGAAGCCCCTCAAAACCATGAAAACGATCCCGTAATAAATCCCGAAAACAATTCTGAGAAGATCCGAAAATGTTCCCAAATAATCAAACTTAGTAATAAAACAGTCCTAGAGTGGTCCCAAAATCCCGAAATGATGCTGTAATCATTCGGAAATGATACCGAAAAGTAACAAAATTTTTATAAAACAGTCTTAAAAGTTATTCCGAAGCAATAGCAAAGCCTAAAGCAATCCTGAAAGAGGCCTAAAATAATCCCGAAAGTTATAAATTTATGTATTTATTATTTTTTCTAAAAGCTTGCAAAACTATACCAAAAAAATTGTTATAAGTCCCGAAAACGGTGCCGAAAAAATCCCAAAAGGGCGTCGAAAGAGTCCCGAACGAAAAAGGTCCAGTTATTTTATTTTTTAGTAAACATTTATCGCAAAAAGTATTAAAGTAAGTCAAAAAAAATTAAAAAAATCTGATTCCAAGAAATCAAGTTACTCTCTATCAATCCCAGTTGAATGCAAATTGAAATAACATTAATATCTCTAGATTTAATTCATTGGTATAACTATTTTCTTCTTAAATTTGTAACAAAAATTATTATTCACAAGGCATTTTCATAAAGTAACCAATTCGGAAAACATACAATTTGTATACATAACTACAAGTATTTGTGATGAAGATGAAATTTATTCAAAATTATGCAGAAACAAGTCTGCCATAAAATCTTAAGCTCACAAATTACTTGTTGGATTATTTGACTTAACATGAATGGTCGTACGAGTAACACTAAAATTTTCTAACTAACGTGAAATCCCAAATAACTTTTATTACAAACCACATGCCGTATGAGTAATAATTTTAGCTCATCTTAGTTGGTTCTTATTTAATTGTCTACATTGTGATAAACATTAATTGTGCTCGAAACAAGCTAACTAAATTTGAAGCTACTACTATCAGTGAGGACAGTATGTGCGAGTATGTATGTACGTGTGTGGGTGTGTGTGTGTGTGTAGATATACATATGTATGTATGTGTGTATTAATTCGAGCAGTATTTGTTTGTTATGGCTACGGTTTAAAGCTTAACTGGATTGAAATTTGGCAAGTCGGTATAATAAACTTAAATGTTAGTTTCATCATATCCTGGCCAACATTACAATAGCTAAACAAATCGACACTGCGTATACGTAACCAAAAGACTTATAACAACTGCATTGATTTCAAAAGTTACTCATACGCCTAGGCATCCTTTGTACAAAGCTTATTCATGTTTATCTACAAGTGGCTTGTTTTTGATTTCTAATGTGTGGTCGTAAAAGCTTTTCGAACTACAAATGATTCAGTAAATTTTATGAAGCAAGTGAAGCCTACGTTCACACAGCGGGGAACATAAAGATGGAATCACTTGTTATATTTGAGGCTCAAAGAGCACAATAAAAAATTCTGGGTGAAAGATACTTGCTATCCTAAGTATGTTATTTCAAATATTTATATCACATCAGAGTATTCTAAATGTACTAATTAAATATTTTTTTTTTCTTTTTTCAGGTAAGGCAAACAGTCATTTCAAACTAAATGGTAAGCTAACCAGTTCATGATTAAAAAACAAAAAATTATCAAAAATTGCTAGCTGATTTGCGATTCTAAATAATTTAATGATTGGAAAAGTGGTCCCAAAAAAATTCTGAAAAGAACCCGAAATCACATTGAAAACATTTTAGAATTGACCGAAATATTTCCGAAAAGGCCCGAAATTAATACGAAGTATTATTAATTCTAAAAAAGAACCCGAAATAACACTGAAAACTCGGAATAAATACTAAGTGATGCTAACATTATGCTAAAATATTTCATAAAATTGTTTTGCAACGATTCGTAAACATCCGAAAAATCCTGAAAAACACAAAAAAAAAATTCCTAACAATTCCCGAAAAGAGTTCCAAAATCATGCCAAATATGTCCCAAAAAAAATCCAGGAATGAAGATAATAAACCCGAAATGTTTCTGAAAACATTACAAAATTTTTTCGTAAAAATTGTATTTTATTTTATTTTATTTTATTTTATTTTAAGTTAATTTATTTTATTTTATTTAATTTTATTTAATTTTATTTAATTTTATTTTATTTTATTTTATTTTATTTTATTTTATTTTATTTTATTTTATTTTATTTTATTTTATTTTATTTTATTTTATTTCTTTTAATTTTATTTTATAAAATTTTTTTTTTATTTGATTTGATTTTATTTTCCGGAAAATAATACCGAAATGATGATTCTAAAATTTTCATTAAATGATTCCGAAAAATTATCCCGAAATGATTTCGATAACTTTTTTGTTTTATTCTGAGACATTTTTTTTTTGTCTCAGTTGCATCACAAAAATTCGAAAATTTATATTAATAGCTTAAAGTTTTTCTCCATTCAATTTTCAAAACTTAATACTAAACTAAAAAATTTGAAAATTCGAGCATTTAAAATTCAAAATTCCAGCAGATGATACATACAAAAATAAAAGTTTGGAAAAAAAAATTTTTTTATTTGAGAAATTTCTAAATCAGAAAACTGAAAAAAATACAAATCTTCGAGAAAAATCAAACACGTTGAAATTGCAAATCTAAAATTTTTGAAATATGTTCGCATAGACAGGAAGGCTTGAGATAGCATAAAAAGTATATTATTGAGCATATTATATTTTAAAACTAAAAATAAAATTATAATACTTCAAATTGCAAATGCTATATACAAACAAATTTAAAATAAATTTTAGCATTTATTTTAAATGAGCTCATAACAACAAATATTGGCCAACGCTGCAGCGATCAAGTTTCAAATTAGTTTCAATTCAAAATAAAGTGTCAAAATCAAAATTTAATGAAGTGCGCTCAAAAGTTTCGTATTCACACTACACAAAACTGATGCCAATTACGCCTACATGCGCATAATCACTATAACGCCTCCCTTCCCCCGCTGTTTTGCAGACGCTTCTGACATTTCACACCACATTTACACCATCAGCGCTTGCTCGTTATGCGTGCACTGACATCACCCACAGCTGTTGGAGGCTATGTTTCATCGGTCTGTACATATGTATGTATGTATTTGGGGCTGTCTGCTCTATGCGCAACAAACTATGCCAACAATAATAAATCAAATTAATGAACATGTTTTGGCAAGACTAAATGTACAAAAGCAGAGCTATCATCATAAGCTGCGTTGAAATAAATGTTTTTTGAAATTATATTTAATAACAAATTGAAAGCTTAAAGTTTGTGGGTGGGGCTGTTGGGCACAACGAAAAACAAATTGTGCGCCTGAAAGTATGTAACAATGTTTGGCAAAATTTACAAGTCTTAGCTTCCAAATGTTTACAGAAACCACAATGAATTTCAAAGTCAGAAATTTTGTTTAGTGCCAAATAGATTTTTGTGGTTTGTTCGCATCTCAATTGTTTGTATTACAAAAATAGCAAATAAATTGTAAGTTTTCTTGTTGTTGTATATGCCACTTACTGCTTTGTAAGCAATGAAATTGTTTCCAATGCGGAAAATGTTCTGCAGAGTAGTTTGAACAACATGGATTGAGGAAATATGATTCTAGATCCGCTTTGAAGTTCGCAATTTTGTTGCTAAAGTTTCATAATTTTAAATTTGTTTGACCTAATAATGGACACCTTAAATCAAATCAGACTTCAAATTGGTTTAAGGCCCATACTTTCTTCAGCCAAGTTGCTCAGGATGCTTTGTAGAGCATTTTTCACACTACCAATTTCATTGCAAAAAACCTCGACCCACTCTAATGTATATATTGATCAATGTGTTTAGTGAATAAAAATAAATTTTTCGTTTGTGCTTGGAAACTTTTCACGACTGGCTCTTCAAAGCTCTAGTAATAGAACTTCTCATACCCATTATAGTCGACAGCCAGAGGGCGCCTGATTCAGCGTTTTTTTGGTTGTTATTGGCTAAAGTTTGAAAGATCATGGCGGGCTTTGTCTGGTGTTATCTTTGTTCGGTAATATATTCTAAATAGCTCATTGTAGCAATATTAGGAAGGGTTCGTACTATTTCGGGATGGTTTTTGTGACTTTTCGGGATAGTACCGGTACTCTTTCGGAATCAACGCGGGTTTATTACGGGCCTGTTTTAGAACCATTGCGGGACTATTTCGGGACTCTTTCGGACTCATTTCAGAATTCTTTTCGAGACTACCCCACAACTGTATGGGGATCATTTCGAATTTTCAGAACCATTTCGAGACTTTTTACTGATATTTTTAGAATGTTTTTTCGGGACGTTTTTATCATCGTTTCAGGTTTTTTTTTCGGTATCATTTCGAATTCATTACAGGATTGTGTAGTAAGATAATTTCCGCATAGGTTTTTCGGGACCATTTGCCGGAATTTCGGTATCATTTCGGAAGCATTGTCATTATCGGATGATTTCGGGAGTGATATCTGGACTTCTTCTCGACTTTTTCTGGCGCCTTTTGGGGTTATTTTTCGCACTTTTCTGAAACATTTACATGAATTTTAGGGATATAATTTCATTATTTCGAAACTTTTTGGGGTTTATTTCTAAGCTTTGTCAAAATTATTCCGGGACTCTCTCAGTATTAGTTCAAGATTGTTTTCGGGACTATTTTAAGACTTTTTCGGGATCGTTTTAAAATTGGTTGCATGACTTTTTCTGGACCATTTCGGGACTTTTTAGGGATATTTTAGAATTGTTTCGGGACTTCATCAGGATCATTTCGGGATTGGTTTTCGGTATTACTTCGGGATCACCATAGATCATTCCGCGATAACTTCGAGACTAGTTTCGTGATTTATAAGAAATTATTTTGAATTACTTTGACGTTATAGCAGAAATATATGTACATTAGAACACCCACAAAAAAAAAAATTTTTTTTCTTCGCTCCACACGCATTTTCTGAAAGAATGGGTATAAAAAATAAGATCTGTAAAAAAATCTGGCCATCTGTAGTGCAAAAATGCCATGGAAATTTGACCTAAAGTCTAAAAATGCACTAAAAAATGGAATATGTCTTTATTGGCTAATATCTCCTAAACTAGTAATTTTAAGAGAAATAACGACATAACGACTTTTACTTAGATTGGAGTCAGGAGTAAATTGCCCATATAAAGGTTGTACCTGCGAGTGTCCTTTCAAGGACTTTTAATAAGTCGAAGTAAATTTGTTATTTTTCATTTTTTTGTAATGGTCAAATAAAATACTTGCAAAATTATGGATTAGATAAGCTATACATCGTTTGGTAGGATATTAACCACAGTTTAATAATAACATTACATTTTAATTTTACCAACATTTCTGCAATGGTTGGTTGACATAAAACTGAGAAAAACTGTTTTTACATTTCTAAAAACATGCAATATGGTATAGTTCAGGGGTCAAATTTGTAATTCTCTTCCCTCCAAATGCATTTTCTGAAAGTTTGGGGGTAAACGACAAGATGTGTTCAAAAGTCTAGCCATCTGTACTGAAAAAATGCCATGGAAATTTGACCTAAAAGCTGAAAATGCACTAAAAAATTGTATATGTCTTTATTGGCTAATATCTCGTAAGCAAGTTTTTCATAGAGAAATAATAACAAAGACTTTTATTAAGAATGGTATCAGGAGTAAATTCTCCATACACATTTTTTTCCTGCGAATGTCCTTTTAAGCACCTTTCATAAGAAAGTTTTTTTTCTTATTAGTTCAAATTTGTTTTCTATAGTATAATATGTATATATTTTAGTTAAAAATTTAGTTTTGCCAGGAAACCGGTACTGAACTGTCAAAAAGAAATACATTCATAATAAACGTGTAATTGTGACCTCTAGACCAAGAAATTTAAAATAAAAATACTTCTGATAAGGCACCACAATGGAAAATAAATACAAAAGCGTGTTCTTAATTGGTAAGTCTTTAAAACTAAGTAAATATGGGAAAATAAATAAACAAATTGTTCTACACAAGTAAGAAAAAAAAATGTTTGAATGCAGACGCGCTTCCTAGCAGAAGAGAGGTGTTTAGTGTATTTTTTTATTGCATGCAGTGGAGAAACATAAGAAAAACTTGCCGTCACGAAACACATAAAAAAAAATTATAGATTGCTTAAACAAAACTGTTCGAAAGAAAACGTTTAATATTGTTTTATAGACTTCACAACATTTCATATTCTTATTAAATTTGTTCCGTTACATATTTACCATTTTACTTCAACATAGCTATAAAATTAGAACTGTGCGCCTGAGTTATCTCATAGTGTATGTTTTCAAAAACTAAAAAAAAAAATTTCTCGATTTTACGCCAACCTACCATTGCAAAAGTGTTAATAAATTTAAAATGCAATGTTAAAATGAAACTTTGGGTAATATTTTATCAAACGGTGTAAAACTTATGTAACTCATTACTTTGAAAAAAATTAAAAATTAACTTCGACTTATTAAAAGTCCTTGAAAGGACACTCGCAGGTACAACCTTTATATGGGCAATTTACCTCCTGACTCCAATCTAAATAAAAGTCTTTATTCCATTTTTTCCGGTAATATTGCTGGTTTACGAGATATTAGCCAATAAAGACATATAAAATTTTTTAGTGCATTTTCAGCTTTTAGGTCAAATTTCCATGGCATTTTTTCACTACAGATGGCTAGACTTTTGTACACATCTTGTCGTTTACCCCCAAACTTTCAGAAAACGCATTTGGAGGGAAGAGAATTAGAGATTTGACCCCTGAACTATACCATATTGCATGTTTTAGAAATGTAAAAACAGTTTTTCTCAGTTTTATGTCAACCAACCATTGCAGAAATGTTGGTAAAATTAAAATGTAATGTTATTATTAAACTGTGGTTAATATCCTACCAAACGATGTATAGCTTATCTAATCCATAATTTTGCAAGTATTTTATTTGACCATTACAAAAAAATGAAAAATAAAAAATTTACTTCGACTTATTAAAAGTCCTTGAAAGGACACTCGCAGGTACAACCTTTATATGGGCAATTTACTCCTGACTCCAATCTAAGTAAAAGTCGTTATGTCGTTATTTCTCTTAAAATTACTAGTTTAGGAGATATTAGCCAATAAAGACATATTCCATTTTTTAGTGCATTTTTAGCCTTTAGGTCAAATTTCCATGGCATTTTTGCACTACAGATGGCCAGATTTTTTTACAGATCTTATTTTTTATCCCCATTCTTTCAGAAATCGCGTGTGGAGCGAAATTATTTCATACTTTTTCAAATCCCATACATTCTGTGGGTGTTCTAATGTACATACATACATAACTAGAATGCTCTTAGATAATTTCGGGATTTTTTAAAGGTCGAGGTGCATAGCCCAAATTAAATTTTTTAAACTGGTCACTTTTAGCCCAAGAAGGCTGTTGCCGATTGGCTGATGGCCACGTCTTTATTTAAATTATTTTTAACTTAGTTATTTGAAATGGATGTTGGCTCTGAATGAAAAGCATCAACTCAAATTTTTCCAGCTAAACTCAAACTAAACAAATCAAACTAGAATAAACCGACACCGCATTAATCTCAATCATACCTTCACAAATCTAAACATTCACTTCAGCTTAAAACATCCCTGTTGACTGCCAAATATTCATTTCTTTCCTTAAATTCTCCTGCACATTTGTCAGCCATTTGTCTCTTTATCAGCGAACCGCATGGAATATTTTCATTTTTCCTTGCTTTGTTTTGCATACTAATAGAGAGAAATGAAAAAAAAATCTCAAATAAGATTTCGCCTAACAACAATGGAAATGGTGGAAATCTCAATTTAATGCACTCTTCCCCTAACAAGTTTGGCAGCTCTATAGAAAGCACAATATATTTTAGCCAAAAAGCAGTAAAACAATTCAGAACAATGCGCAGTCAGTCAGCTGGCAAAATACATAGCAAATGGCCATTTACTGAACCAAAATTAAATTATGCAATCGCAGGAGCAGCAACGCGAAAATCCATTATTCAATGAGCAAAACGACAAGCTACCTAAGCCAGCAATCGCATTACCGACCCGCGTACATATGTATCAGCAGACATTGCGACTAGGACGGAAAACGTTCTCCGGCATAATGACAAACGTAGACTTTAAACAAGACAAGAAACCAGCCACGTGCCGAATCTGCACTTTTTTGTCTGCTCAGCAATATCTTTTGTTTAAATTTAAATTTTTCCGTATTGAGTCTTTTGATTTTTCTTTTTTTTTTTTTTGTAAGAACGTTTTACTGCCATTGAACAGCAAAATTGCCCACTAAAATGTGCTTTTAAATGTTTTTAGTGTAAAGAAGTGAAATATCTAATCGTTAGGAGTGTGAGTTTGGTGATAATTTTACATTAAATCAGCCGCAGCGTCTTTTATATTAATATTTTATAATCATTGAAAATTTATGTGAGTTAGGAATTTTTATGTCTTAATTTCTAAGTTATTTGGGCAATTTCCGCTTTTTGCTTCTACTGCTGACTATAATGACAGTTACACACACACTCACACAAATATAATTTGTAAAATGGAAGCTTTGCTATATATAAACATTATATTTATTAGCACGGAAATTCTTTTATTATGTCTAATAAATTATGCAAAACCTGCAGATGTGATAAACATGAAATTTAAGGAAATCAACGAAAAGTAAATGATAAATACGTCTGCGAGATTGTTCAGAAAAAACTTACCTTGCTCGTCACATAAAGTACAATAAAATGAAATAAAATAAAATAAAATAAAATAAAATAAAATAAAATAAAATAAAATAAAATAAAATAAAATAAAATAAAATAAAATAAAATAAAATAAAATAAAATAAAATAAAATAAAATAAAATAAAATAATATAATATAAAATAAAATAAAATAAAACAAATTAAAATAAAATAAAATAAAATAAAGTAAAATAAAATAAAATAAAATAAAATAAAATAAAATAAAATAAAATAAAATAAAATAAAATAAAATAAAATAAAATAAAATAAAATAAAATAAAATAAAATAAAATAAAATAAAATAAAATAAAATAAAATAAAATAAAATAATATAATATAAAATAAAATAAAATAAAATAAAATAAAATAAAATAATATAAAATAAAAAAAAATAACAATAAACAAAGTTAAATTAAATTTTATTAAATGAAATGCAATGGAATAAAATGAAATAAAGTAAAACAAAATGAAGAGAAATGGAATTGTCGTGACTATAAATGAGCCCAGGACCCATAATAAAAATTTTCTTTTTAAATTTGTTTTCTAATTTCTGTTGAATCTACACTACAATCAATGATGTCTTATTTATATCAAGGAAATGTCTATAAAAATACTCGAGTGTGCGAAATATCATAAAACCTTTTATTTTAACAAAATAATACAAATGTCACCAATGAAAATTACAAACCAAATCAAGAGAACCACTGAGTAAGCGCAAATGTCAACCCAATTTTAATTCAATTTTTGCTGACGCTTAAGTGAATGCCCTTCAACCTCGTGGTTTACACAAACCCACACACTCTCCATTACTTAGCCAAGTAACTGCGCCAACGAGGCATTTCTCTTCATCTGCATTTCCTTTAAAATTTTAAATATCATACAAGGTGTCAACTCAAATTATTTGCACTGCTGTGTTAAATTTTGCACAATTTTGAAATTATATTTCTTTGCTATGCTCTGCCAGAAATGACAACTTATCTTTTTATATGGCTTTTTGACTACGTACATTTGTATTTATATGTATGTATGTGTGTGTATGTGTGCTTCAGATTGCTGCAGTTGACTGCTTGAATTTGTGTGGCCCATATGTTACTGTCATTCTAATTTTTCTGCATATTTGATGTTTAATCTTTTGCGGAAACAGGAAATGTGACATTCATAATTTTCAATTTCCATAATGAAAATTATGAGTTCAAAGGAAATGTGTTTTTTTTTATTTTTTATTAGAGGCAATGCACATTAAGAAAATTTAGAATAGAAATTTAAATAATCTTAAGCCATCTTTATAAAGGACTTTCTTTTTATTCTTTTTGTCATAAAATCTGCACATCAAACTGTACCTACATTTCTGCCTCCCATTGCCACACTTATGAACACAAAGTGATTTTTCACGCACGCAACATGTGTGCTAAATTAAATAAACACACTTACATACATGCCTTAAAGATGAATCCTCTAAATGCAGTGGAAAGGATACTTTTGACCTACCTTTGACATGAATAAATCTTTGCTAAGATGTCACGTTCATGATAAGAGAATTTCGTATGCTACACTAGAGTGTCTGCTTCATAATATTCAGTTAAGGTGAGAGCAAATACTTTTAGCCAAATACTATTAGCCTTGTGCGCTTAGAGGAAAGTTGTAGGGACAAACAAACAAAGTGGGATAGGCATAGGAATTAAAGTTTTGGATTGACCTATTTCCACCACATCTTGTTTAGTAAAAATATTATTCTATTTGATTTGATTTTAGTTTATTTTATTTTATTTTATTTTATTTTATTTTATTTTATTTTATTTCATTTTATTTTATTTTATTTTATTTTATTTTATTTTATTTTATTTTATTTTATTTTATTTTATTTTATTTTATTTTATATTATTTTATTTTATTTTATTTTATTTTATTTCATTTTATTTTATTTTCCAAAGGATTGATTCCAGTAAAAAATGTTGCTAATTTTATTGCTTTCCTTAATCGACTATTAATGATGAAAAATGTGTTTTAAAGTAGGAAATGTCGCCACCTTTTTTCGCAACAATGCCTGCGCCTAACCTCCAACCCTATGTAGTTTACCCCAACAATGACCGCATGCCATATATGTACATAACCCCTTCGTTAAATTAAACAAATAAAAATAGCAAAATAAAATTAGGCAATATATAAATCTGCAGATTTAAGTGACACTATATAGATATATGTAGATGTGTGTGTATGTAATTGAAGTATCAAATTTTATGTTTGTAAGTATGTAGGTGCAATGTTAGATTTATGTTTTCATGCTCATCCGGTGGAATCGTGTTAGATCAAGCAATCAAACGCTCCCCTACCAAAGTGTAATATATAAAAGGTTGGATAAACAGCGAGTCGCGCTATAGGAGGTTGTTTCGGAATTATTTCGGGACTTCTTCTGGAGCATTTCGAAACTTTTTTAGTTTCATTTCAGCATTGTTTTTGAAACTTCTTTTGCGATTTTTCTGACAATTTTTTTTTTTAGATTTATAGGGATTATTTCGGAGTCTTTCGGGATTGTTTTTCGGACCATTTTTATGGCTGCTAGAAATTAATTCGAATAGTTTTGTGTTAAATTCTTGATTGGGTTCGCATCATTTTGGGACTCCGGACCATTTTCGGTATCATTTCGGTATAATTTCGGGACTTTTTCAAAATCATTTCAGCATTGTTTTTGGGATCTTTCCGAGACTTCTTTTGTCGTCACTTCGGCATTGTTTTAGGGTCCATTTCTATGTATTTTCGGAATCAATTCGGATAGTTTTGTGTTAATTTCGGGACTTTATCTGCGGAAACTATGGATTGGCTTCTCACCATTTTGGGACCATTTTCGGTATCGTTTCCGAATTATTTCGAGACTTCTTCAGAATCATTTCAGCATTGTGTTTGGAACCTATTTTGGGATCTTTCTGAGATTTTTGTTTTAAGATTTTTTAGAGACTATTTCGGAGTCACCTCGGGACTGTTTTCGGGACCATTTCTATATCTTTTCGGAATCAATTCGGATAGTTCCGTGATAACTGCGGGACTTTACCTATATAAATACTGGATTGGGCTTGCATCATTTTGGGATTATGTTCAGTATCATTACCGAACTATTTCGGTACTTTTTTAGAGATTGTTTCGTTGTCATTTCAGACCATTTTTATGTCTGCTCGAAATCAATTCGGATAGTTTTGTGATAATTTCGGGACTTTATCTGTATAAATTCTGGATTTGGTTGGGATTATATTCGGGAAAGAACGGGAAATTTAGCAACTTTAGGAGTTATTACAAACTTAATATACATAGATAGTTAAAATCAAATATAAGAGTTGAGATATTTAATATTTTTCAGTTTGGCTTAAAATGCCGGGTCTTTAAATATTATGTATGTACTTTATCTCTTAGACCTAGTCAGCTAAATGCTCAACTCCTTTTACTTAGAACAATATTGTATAACAATTATATTAAGTAAATTCTCTAAGCATAATATTTCGCAATCATTGCACCTCAAATGCATGTCTTTTTTTTTCTTCTTCTATCAACTCGTCTGCTTTCGACATTCTCTATATGCTGTTGTAATATTCTAATATGTAAATGTTAGACCACAATTGAATTAAATGAAAACCACAGCGGATGCTTAATTGAAAGCGGAACTCATACTAACCAGCTGCTAGCAACAGCAACAACAACAACAACAAAAATAAAGATAAATACCATGCACTCATTTTACTATTACGCTAGACTCTGAGTCAGACCTTCTAGCGGGATATATGCGCATGGATGTACAATTTATATTAGACTGATTTTGAAAAAAAAAATTCTTTTTAAAAGTAGAAAATGCAATTTGGGCAAAGTAAATATTAATTTCAAATTTCATTTCACCAACTTTTTTTTTTTTTGTTGTAACATTTTAATTAAAATCCAAAAAAAAAAATTTATTTAAATTTCGTCTAGTCGTCGTAAGAGTGTACTTTTAACACAAAAATAAAAATGTTTGTTTATTTGAACAAAAAAGAAAAGAAAATATTTTCGAATCAGTCTAAAATATGTACATATGTATATACTTATTTAGTGAGCCATCAAACCGACAAATCCACTACAAAGTTGCGCAGATTTTATGTATTGCTTTTACTCTCCCTATTCAAATGTGTTGACAAAACCGTGCAACACAAAACTAATTTCTTTTTACAATAAATAATTTTTATATATCACTCGGGTAATGGGAAGCTATTCTGTATTGGTAGCTCAAATTATCAAATAAAAAATATAAACAAAAATATCTGGCGCGATATACCGCCGAGGAGATTAATCAAATACACTTCGAGTTTTAAATGATTAAAATATAGTTTCACAAAAATAACTTTTTCTGACCAAAATCTAGAAATCATCGATTTTTGCTAATTTCATTCTAATACTTATATTTATGGCTGTGCGATTAATTGATTAATCAAAATTTTAATTACTCATAATTTCGATTACTCAATTAATCGATTAAAATATTTTGTTTACTCGATTAATAAAGATTTTGATTAATCAAAAACATAATTAATTGATTGATCGCCTTTTTGACTAATCGTTTTGTGAATAAAATGATTAATCACATATTTAAACGGCACTAATTTTAAAGTTTCTTGATACTTCAACCATTTGTTGCATCTTCGACATTTTGCCCATTCGCGATCGGACAACATCTCAAAATTTACTTGAATTTTTTATTTTTTAATATTTTGAAGCATGTTGGGTTTTTAATTTTTTTTTATTTTCAGCTATTTCAACCCAAACTTTCACATTTGAAAATGAGTAAATTAATCAGTTTTTGAATAAAGATTTTTGAAAATACTCGAGTAACGCACGTTTTGATTACTCATAATTTTGATTAATCAAGTAATCGATTAACTGAAAATTTGATTAAACAACTTACTTGATTAATCGAATAAAGGCATAACATGTTTATAAGTTCGATTCTTACTTACAATTTGTACAAACTTTTTATCGGAACAATCGATTGTCTGGCAGATGTATGATTTTCACAACACACATTACATATACAATAAGTACCATACGTCCCTACCTTTTTAATTGCAAGAGTTATAGGCCAAAACCCATTTATCGAAACTATCGATTGTATGGGAGCTATATGTTACGTATGTCTGAACTAGCTGGTTTTGACAACAGACATTATATACATATATAATAAATACCAACTTGTCAAAATTTTATGCTCCTAGTTTCTAAGTTTCAAGAGTTATAGCCCAAAACCCATTTATCGAAATTATCGATTATATGGGAGCTATATGTTATGTAGGTCAGATCTGGCTGATTTTCACTACACAGGTTACGCATATAATACTTACTAAACTTGCAAAATTTCGTGTTCTTAGCTTTTTAATTGTGAGAGTTATATGCCAAAACCCGTTTATCGGAACAATCGATTGTATGGGAGCTATGTATTGTATTGGTCCGATCTTAGTGGTTCCGACAAATAATTAGTACAATACAAAATGGCGGCCGAATAACAAATTTCATCGAGATTTCGCTAAAGTTGAGGGATAAGTTTGCGTTCAAACAGACAGACATACGGACCGACGCTAAATCGACTCTGCTCATCGCGCTGATCACTTCGGTTTACTTAATGGTGGCTCTATCTCTTCTTCTTCTCATACTTGAAAACATGGGACCAAAGTTATAAACATGAAACTAAGTGAAGTAGCAGCGCCATACGTTGGCTGGGTGATTTTTGTTGTTGCACGGTGTTACTATCATATGGAATTTGGCGAAATGAAATCAAATCAAAGGGGGAAAAGAGAAGAACATGAATGTGCATGAAAATAGCGAAAACTCAGAATGAAATCTAACATTTTTTCAAACTCGAATTAAGAGAAGAATTTCTGTCCACTTGTTGATCTCACACAACGACCATTAGACGCTGACAATGGTGCATGTTGGTGCTGTTGCCGCAAAACCTCAAATATCAGTTGTTAAAGCAACATCGACGCGTTTGCGTCGTTAAAACGGTGAACGCGAAGTGTTTGTAAAATATTAATACGAAAAAAGGTGAAAATTTATTTAGCAGAAAACGTGTGCCTCCCTCGAGTAGCGCGCGCGGATATTTACGTACTCGAGGGCGGTGGCTGAAAAAAGGACTTTTTTACTTGGAACATTCAAAGCGTTAAAAAGTGGAAAAAAATAAATAAAAATATTTAAAAACCAAATCCTCAGTTAAAATGAAATTTCTATTTTTGCTCGCATGCGCCATTGCGGCCTTACACGCCCACTACAGTGGCCATGCCGCGCAATTGCGACGCGTTTGGATGCAGGATCACTGCCATCATGGTATTTGTACTGGCGTGGAAATTGGACGCAACGACTATGTTATACTATCACAAATGCCCATAGCTAAGCAACTAATGTTGACCTTTCTAAACTCGAGCATTGCCAAAATTCCACATCTAATGTTCGACACATTTCCCGATCTGCAAGTGTTGCGTATGGAAAATTGTTCGGTGCAAGTTTTTGAGAAACCACAATTTGAGGGTGCCAGCAATTTGATGTCGCTCTTCTTGGGGCACAATCAACTACGCGATATACCGAAGAATATTTTTCTTGGCGCTGATAATTTGCACACACTCCACTTGAATCACAATCAGTTGCGCGCGCTGCACAATGCGAGCTTTCATGCGCTCAAAGAATTGCAAGAACTATCGTTAGCTGATAATCAATTGGAACAACTGCCGCTAGGTGCATTCACCTCACTACGTAAATTGATCGATCTAAATTTGGCTGGTAATCGTTTGGCAGCCTTTCCACGTGGCATCTTCGATCGCAATCTCAATTTGACGCGCCTCAATTTGGCGCGCAATCGTTTTGTCACTTTCGAATCGGAATTGCTCAAGTTACAGCCACGTCTCAAGCAATTGGATTTGTCCGGCAACGAGTTGCATGAACTCACATTGAACTTCGCTGTGGTGGGGAGCGTTTTGGCCAATAATTGTGATATGCGCAAGCTAACCATCTATGGCTTTGTTTACGAATTGGAGTTGCGCAATAATTCACTGCGTGAGCTGCCGCATCTACCGCATGCCGCAAATGTGACCAGCTTGGATGTGTCTCAAAATCCATTGGGCACACTGCAAGGTAATCCATTGCGTCGCTTCACCGGTTTGCAACGTTTGAATTTGAGCGCTTGTGGCATGCACGAACTGCAGGAGGATGTGTTCAAGAAGCAAACGCAACTCAAATTGCTCGACATCTCCGCAAACTCGCTCTATAATCTGAAATTTCCACTATTCGGCAGTTTGAAGTCGCTGCAATATTTTTACTTCCAACAAAATAATTGGAACTGCGATTTTCTGCAACTTTTGATGAATTCGTTTGTTAAGAAACGCGACATCTCTTTCATGGAGGACGTGACTGAACCGGAACTGGTCGATGATTATGTCGATGGTGTCGCATGTTGGTATGAGAGCAATAAGAATACGAAGAAATGTTCTGGTGAAGGTCTCTCGGAGGCTGCGTTGGAGTTGGCGATTGTACGCAATGATATCAAATCCTTCGTGGAGGTGATGGAGAAGAAGTTCGTTAAGGTCTATCGCATGCTGGATGAGCTGAAGATGCGTTTGTAGCGCCGACGCTTGCGGCAAAAGTGCCTAAATGAAATTTGCGTGCAATGGAAAATTTGGCTATCGGAACTCGTGTTATGCCTAATGGCTTATATTATGATTTTAATCGTATTATTGATTATTTAAATGCATATTTAATCGAATTATTAATTATTTAATCGAATTATTTAATCGCATAATTAATCGAATTATAGTTTAATCAAACACCTTTATCGCATATTTTGTGAACAAATATTACTTTCAGTTTTTCGATTACAATAATGGAGCGTAAAGTGCAAACACTACAACAAATTATTTAATCTTATTTAATCGCATTTAATCAATTAAATTAATCAATCAAACAACAAATATTTTAAACGCATTTAATCGTAATCACTAATTAATCAATCAAAACTATATGTTATTCGTATTTAATAAAATGAGCAATACGGTGTATTCTGCAAAAGATTTTATAAACGTAATGATTGCAATCGCAGCACAATTGCAATCGGAGGCGATCCTAAAGCGTGACTTAACTCAAACAGCTTAGACCTAACAGAGATTTGTTTATTCAGAAGATTACCTGCTTCAATCAAATTTACGGTTTTAGATGACTCATCAATTAAATTATTGATGTGCGTTTTATTTGCTAATCGAAAAGAACAACTAATCTGAACTAGATTATTTTAATAACAAAATAAATTAATTACCGTTACATCGAAACCCTGTTTTTGCAATTTATCACATATTGATTAATAATCGTGATAATAAATTGATTATTCAACTAAGTAATACACTAATCTTATTATCAAAAGATTGAAATCTTTGGTTTGGAAAAACTACTTGAAATTCAATAAATTTTTGTTTTAATAAATCTATTAATCCGACATCTCTAAGCTTACTGAGTCAGTTTAATTTTTTAATCTATTTTCGAATTTTCCAAAGCAATTTTTTTAAACACAAAACTTGCACATCAAATCAATTCGAATAATTTTTGAAAAACAGCATTATTCAATACTTCTACTCGCTCTTAACTTTGCTGAAAATGTGTTGAATTTTCAAAAACATAGCTTGAACTTGAAGAGCGTCAATGAAAGTCAATGCAAGTTTAGGATTTTATTAAAAAAATATTTAAAATTGGCGATTTTAAAAATAAACTGAAGTCACCAGTGAAATACCTCCAGCGTTGAATGCAGCGTACGACATAGAAACAAGAGAAGAAAAAAAAGTTAAAAAAAAAAAAAAAAAATTAAGTAAAAAAAATATAAAATTTATAAAAGTGTAAAACTAGACTCCGAGCATAATAAAACTGTGGTTTAGTTGTCCACCTTTTAAAAAAAATATACATATACATATATATTGATTCTATACAATCATTCGGTGCAATGTTAGCGATGTCAGTTACAGTGACTGTGAATCAAAAAAGTGACTAGTGATTCCAAGTCAGCGTGATTTTTAATTATAATGTTACTGAAAACCTGACAATTTTTATAAAAAACAAGTCGAACAATATTTTTTAATAACAACAAACAAGTTTTCTAAATAATTTGACAGCTTGTAGATTTCAAAAAAAGTTGTTTGCAAAATCAAAAACGAAAAAAAATTCCCAAGCATGATCAAGCTATGAGTTCAGAAATTATTTTTATTTTAAATTATTTATTTATTTTTTATTTCATTTGAAAATATTAATTTAAAAAAATCATTTGGAGAATTTTCAATACAATGTTAGAGATGGCGTTTACCGTTATTCGAAGAAAAGTCACTGTGAAACTTTTGCTCACCTCTTAAATGCCAACCAATAACTTGGGCTAAAGATATCATTTAATGCAATGTTAGAGATGTCCGTTATCGTGGCTCTAAAGTAGAAAAGTCACTTGCTGCTATATCTTTAAAGTGATCGTTCTTTATAGTCATGATGTGACTTAAACAGTGACAACGAAATTCTCACAAAAGCTAGCTCACATAATATTGTTTATAAATACCTATCGCTTTCGGTTTAAATATGCCGAAAATATGAATTTTAGAAAACCATTCGAAAAATTCAGTGTCATGTTAGCGATGTCAAAAATCGCTACTCTAATAAAAAAGTCACTGCTGAAATGTTCGCGCTCTTTAAACTGTATTTGGGTAAGGTTTTCTACAACCTATCAAAATATTTTCTTAACTTGACCTAGGTGTCAAAATATTCAGAAAACTTGTATGTGAAACCGAATGCTCAAAGCATAACCTCACAAAATTCAACAGAATTCTCTGTAACTGTGATAAGTCGCAGTCACGCATAAAAATCGTAGCGAAAATAAAATTACACAGTTGAGTAAGCTCCTTAAGTTATTTCATTCAAACGTCGATACTTTGCCATTATAATCTAAAATAGGTCAAATATAAAAATCTACGCAATGCAATGCATTTTAAATGCAGGCGCGTCACAGCCTCTTTGAGATTAGACGCACTCAAAAATTACATATTTTTTAATTTAACAGGAAATCGAATTTATAAACAAGTTTTTTCAGAAAAGAACATTTTCCAAAAAAAAAAATTAAGCAAAAATCACTATACAAGAATGACATAACCTCAAATATAAAATTCATATACGTTTGGAAATTTAAATTTAAAGCTTCTCAATTTCGGCACACAAATTTAAATGTCTAAATGTACGTGCTACATTTATTTTTTCAAGCAGAAGCAAAAAATATATTTTTAATCCCAATAAAATGATTTCATGCGATTAATCACAACTAAAATTATTCGATGTTTTAATTAGTACTGTCAATTAAGACTGAAGATATTTTAGCTTCTTTTAATCGCATTTAATCACTCAATCGTATTTAATCGCATTTAATCGTAATTAATCAATAAAATATATTAAACGAATTCAATCTTATTTACTCCTCAATTAAGAGGGAAAAAGTTTGTAAACGCATTAAGGATGTTTTTCGTAGTAACGATTTCACTTACACTCCGCAATTAATCATCGATTTATTATTTTATAAATCGAAATTTAAATAAAAGCTTACTAATCAATATAAATGAGTTAATCTCAAGTGAAAAATCAAATATTGCTTGTCCTTGATTTTTTCGTATACAGTTAGTTAAAGCACAAGAATAAAATTCAGATTTCGATAGTTAATTGTGCAGTGAAAGTGAATTTGTGACTATGAACATGAGTCCTTAATCGTAATGAGAAATCATTAAATTATTCTTATTTATTTAATCGCATTTAAACATATCTAATAGTCTTTCAAGGCATATTTAATCGTATTAAATAATCGAAAAATATAAATAATGATTTAATCATACTTTAAAGTGATTCAAATCACAATTTAACTTACATTCCGGTAACTTTCAATGCTCGACTTGATTTAACTCAAATTTGACTACTACTATTAAAAATCCGACTTCGTTTGACTCTATTTTTCTTAAGTCACTTCAATAAAGCTGCAGATTGTTAGTTAACAATGGAATGTAAGTTAAATAGTGACTAATATCAAACCAAATAAAATATTATTATCATATTTAATCGCATTTATTCGTATTTAATCGTATTAATTTGAAGTCAATCGAGACAATAAATACTTTAATCGTATTAAATAAAATGTTTCATTATAATGACTCAACTTCCTCCGCAATTAATCGAATTTAACTAAATGTCTGCAACTCAATATTCGGTGGTATCGTGTAACAGGCATTTAGTTAGGTCATTAAATTGCAAATAATTTTTTTGGTGGGGAATGTAAGTTAAATAACCATTATGAGCATAGACTCGTTGATTACTCAAAGTCAAATATTTTAATCGTATTCAGACACATTGATTTATGTTTAATCGCGTTTAATCGTAGTCGATCGCGACAATAAATATTTTAATCGAACTAAATAGCATTTTCACTGTGACGATTTAACTTGCAGTACACCATTAATCTTTGATTTGTAATGGTTGGAGTGCAAGTTAACTCGAGACTGTGAAATATGAAATTCGTTTTTAATCAAATTTAATCGTATTTTATTATCAAAAATAAAATATTGTAATCATATTTAATCGCATTTATTTGTGTTTAATCGCATTTAATCGTAGTCTATCAAGACTTTATATATTTTAACCGTATTTTAATCAAAATAAAGCGCTTTTTCATTGTGATGACTTAACTTGCAATTCGCATATCATGTTCGATTTGCAATTTTCATTTAGATTGAACTAAATGAGTTAAAAGTCAATGATTTTTTAACTAGTTAAATCACGAAGATGAAACTGCACTTCGGTGGAATGCAAGTTAATTCGTCACTATGAATAGTTAATCAAGTGCAAACTATTCGAATCATATTTAATCACATTTATTCGTATTTAATCACAATTAATCTTATTTAATCGCTTTCCCCAATCTATCAAGACAAAACAAATGGAATCGTAATTTGTCGCAATTTCCGCCGGATTTAATAGTCCATCATAACAAGAATTATATTTTAATCTAGATTATTCGAATTTTATTGTAATTTATTTAGTAATATTAAATCTCTGTTCAGTAGCTTATTTAAACAGAGCACATTTTTAAACAAAATGTACTTTGTTTTTGCTAATTTACTTAATAAGTGAGTGGAACTTATAGCATAAGTTGTATGTGGCGAACCATTAATACTACATAATTTGTACAATAAATGGTTTAGTTTTAAAATTTGTTGGTGTTTTTATTACGCATAAAGGCAGCACTTTGAAATAATGATTACTAATTGTAATCTGCAACGTTTGGAATGTCCACTTCTTATCCCATCTAATAACTGAACGAAGTACTCGCAAATAATTACAATTCCTCGCATTACCATTACTATCATGCAAAAAGAAACACAGAATTCAACAGACCATTTTTAGACAAATAATCAAAAAGCAATTGAAATAAGGGTCCGAAAATAATTACAATTACTTCCATTACTTTACAACCAAGAAAAGAAAAAATATTGAGCAGATAATTAAATAGCTAGAATGTAGTTAAAAAATTACTTAAAAAGTAGTTATAAAGTAACTAGAAAGGTAATAACAATAACTTCCATTACCATAAGTACCATTCCCACGAAAAAAGAAAAACACATTTAGCAGGTCATCAATCAGTAATAAATTAAAATCAGTTTGAAAAGAATTACAATTACTTCAATTACAAAAAGTACCATTACGATGAGAAAAGAAAATCAAAAAGTAATGAATACCAATTTGAAAAGAATTACAATTACTTCCATTACCATTACTATGGCTGAAAAGACCACTTTAAAGAAAAGTAATCATAAAGTTATTGAGAAAAATATACGGAAATAATTACAATTACTTTTATAAGTACCATGAAAACACAACAGGTGAGTAGGCCATTGTAATGAAAAATAATCAAAAAGTAATTGAAAGTAGTATTTGGATATTATGACCATTATAATTATTCCTAGTGAAAGTAAATACCTTGAGTGGCCTTTTGAAAAAAATAATAATCAAACAGTAATTAAAGTAAGTATTACGAAATAATTTAAATTCCTTCCATTACCATTACTATAGTAAACAGAAAACAGCGCATTAAACATAGCCAAAATGTTATTAAAAAAGTATTTGAAGTAATGAAAAATAATCAAAGTAACAACATTACTTGGAATCGCAAATGGTATACTTCCATCTGATATCAACGTTGAAAATATCAACAACAACCCTCGCATACACCGTTCAAACGATTTGTTATCACATCGAAAGGGGTGTGTCAGTCGCAACATATTTTCTCATTGCTGCCTCTGCTCTCAGTCATGCAGCATAAAGCAGCAGTGACCTAACAAAAATACTGAACTGAAAAATATTGCCATTACTTAAGCCATTAAGAAATTAGCATAATTTTTAAACTGCAATAAATTCATTGTAAAATTAAGTAAAGAGTGAGAGAAGGGTGCGGGGGTATGGCGGATAAAATGGCAAAACTAATTTATTCATTCAGTCAAACGTGGCACAGTAGTAGTTTTACGCGAGCAGGAAGTGAATGGAAACTTTTTAATGCTCAAATGTGACTAAATAAATCACCACTGACATACATACATACAAAGATGGTTGCATGCATACAACAGTGATGCTTACCCTGTAGGAAAAATTTAGATTTCGCAAAAAGTGCTATTGATTGTATAGGACCAGAAATGTTGGCTAAATGAATTTCAGAAAAGTTCAAATTTGTTTCAGAAAAATCTTTCTGAATTCTCAGCTGAATTTCAAAGAAGTCGGAGAAGGGTTAACGTTTTACCGATTTGATCTATCACTTAAAACACCATTATGGTATTATCTTTTTTCTCACTATCCAAAATGAGGAGCGTGGTCCGTCCTAATTTACAGCAAGATTTACTAAAGGGTTCTTAGGTAGCTCAAAACCTCGTATCTTTTCCGGCATGGTTTGTCGGACTGTCAGTGAAAATCGTTCGGAATAAAAAAAAAACACTTTTTTAGCACAGTCTAATGTATGGACATACAGTCAGACATAACTATGCTTATCTACGTTCATGTGTTCCATGAATATTAATGAATGCCAACACTTTTTTATGAATGAACATTTGTGAATGAAGATTTATGTGGCATTAAATTTAGTAATTTTGTCGCCATCATCGCGCGGTAACTTTACTATTTTCACAGGAAAAACTTTTTGCTGTGAATTAATAAAAACAAAAAATTCTAAACAACCATGCAACTATGTAAGTACACTTCTACATTCATTTTGCGTATACGAATGCAAATGTTGAAATTGAATTGTTGTGTTGGATAAGTAATTTTTTTTTTTAATGAGAAACGGTAGCACACCACATAAAAGTTTTTACAGATGTATATCTGTGTGTATGTGTAGTAGTAAATTACGAAACTAACCTACAAGCCGATTGATGCTAAGCAATTTCCATAATAATGCATTAACCACATCAAATTGTTATAAGGGGAAATATAAGCAGTTTATGCCTCAGCTCTAAGTAGTTTTTAACGAAAGATATGAGTGGTTTCTCGCGTCGCAATAAAAAGTTTCCAAAGACACCTATGAGTACTTTGACTTTGGGTGTCAATTTCTTAGCTCACATGTGAGTGCTTTATGCATCAGTGCTGAGGTGATAATGGTTTTCATTATAACCTTTCTCAACAATTAAATCCAGAATAACTACAACGCCCATTTTTCCAAAATTATGTAAATCTTGAGTAAAGGACACGTACATATATCCAAATACAATTAATTTCGACCGAATACTTTAAGAGTTATGGCAAATTGAAATTTTATTTAGCTTGGGGGCTTGGCACCGCCCACATTTCCTAAATCATATATAGTCTCTGCTGTACCCAAAAATCCACGGTAAAAATTTAGTAAAGGTCGATTTAGTACTTTGGCGACCCGTAGAAGAGATACAGAGAGACACACATTGATTTTCATGTAGAAGGTTTTTGAAATCGGATGATACCCACGCCCATTTTTTATATATCGAATAGTTTAAACTGGGTTAAAACCACACCCACTTTTGTATAAGAGATTTTGAGAAGGCTTATGGACCAATATAAAAGCAAGATCGCTGCAAAAAATATCTTTTTATCGATATTATTACAAGTTCAAAGTCTGCGTATAAAGAGTAGTTCGAAAAGGAGAAAAATTTGGGAGATGGGCGTTACGTCGCACCCTTTATAGTGAACGGTTCCACATAACCTTTAATACCATGTCTCGAAAGAATACGGATTTTCCACAACGAAAGCAACATCAAAAGCTTTTATTTTATAACATCTATGGTTTATTGCGAAAAAGGGAGAAATCGGTGTAGGACCACGCCCACCTTCTAATGTAAAACTAACAAATTTTTTGGTAAAATCTAAAATATAATATTTTTGTTAACTACGATTTGGCACACGTACTGGGCTTTTTAAGAAAAACATGTCCAAAAATACAATTTCTTTGTGGAAAGTAGGCGTGGCGCCGCCCACACTCGAGTATAAAAAAATCTGCTCTCTAGCGGTATTAACTTGATATTTTATTCGATATGAGTTTTCAATTAGTTTAAAACTACTTTCTTTTGCTTGGTGGACATCTATGTTTTTATTTGCATACAAATAGACCGAAATTGTATTTTTATCTCAATTTAATTTGCATAAAAGCTCTTCTCTTCTCTCGATTTGTTTTAAAGGTCTTTGCTGGTTTTTCCTATGCTTGGTAAAGTTTATTGTGCTATCGTTTCATTTACGTTAAAGTGTGGAAAATTTAATTAGGCAAATATATTTACAAAGACTTGTGGAAGCTTGCTTCTTGTGGTTATCTCAATAAGATCACTCAACTGTATTGAAATAATTACACGAATGCTAAATAAATTTTTTATTGGCATTTATTTTACATTTTTATTTTCTTTTTTGTTTGCGTTAAATGAAATGGAGAAAAATAATAAATATTTTTCACTCTCCGGTGCAGCACTCCAAAATACACAAATAACGTGTTTCGACAGACTAAAGTTTAGTTCAGCCCTAGACAAAATCCACCTCAGCATTTCAGATGGATTTCTACTGATAAATGACAAACTCCTTTGACTCCTCCACTCATATACGAGTATACTCGTACGTACCATCAATTGTCGTATCTACTCATGTCGCTTGTCTACATAAAGTGCTCCCCAAGCGCTGACAAATATGGCAAAGAATAATTTTATGATTCGTTGACAACTATAAAACAACAACACAAACATTCACATTAATCGCGTATGAGAGCAAACTTAACACAGGAATATATTTAACAAATACAAATTGAAGTATTCACATTCATATTGTGATACGCGCACCCACAGGTGTCTGCTTGAATGAGTCGAAAAGTGTTGTACGCTCATCAACACGCATGAACGCACCTTAAGTGAAACGTTTAAGATAATATTTGCAAATAAATGTGGAAACTAACAACAAAAACGGAAATATGAAAACAGCACGGAAAATATGGAAAACAAGTAAATGACAAGTGAAGTGCTTGAAGAATGAACGTGCTGTAGTTGATTTTTGTTGTTGCAAGCAGTTGTTGGTATTTCACTAATACATACATATACATACATACATATGTACATATGCGTGAACGTCTTGATAAATTCTGCTGTTATATTATCTGAATTATAGAAGAAAACCAAAATGAAATTTTCAAAATGAATAAATGTATGGCGCTTTATACAACAGATACAGTTCTGTTCAAAATATTAGTAGTGAAATTAAATTTCATATCGTTCAACGAAATAGGAAGTAGCTGCGCTTTTAATAGTTTTCGTTTAGATTATAGCGAATGTCAGAAAAGAAACCACAGAAAACGAAAATTCAAAAGTATACAATAAATTCGGGAGAGATCCTCAACTTTTTTAGCAGATTTGCAGAAAGTTTTTGAGTATGCATTTTTTTAGACCATCGTCATCATCGTCATTATATTCATCATCACCAACATCATCATTATGATCGTCATGATCATCATGACCATCATTATCATCATCACCATTATTATTATTACTATCATCATCATCATCATCACCGTTATTATTATTACTGTCATCATCATCATTATTATCATTATTATCATAATCATCATCATCATTATCACCATTATTATTATTACTATCATCATCATCATTATCATCATCACCATTATTATTTTGTATTACTATCATCATCATCACAATCATCATAATCATGGTCATCATCATCATTATTATTATCCTCATCATCAACATCATCATCACTATCGTCATCATTGTCATTTTCGTCATCATAATCATCATCATCATCACAATCATGGTAATCATCAGCATCATCATCATCTTCATCATCACCATCATCATCATCACCATCATCATCATCATCATCACCAGCATCATCATCACCATCATCATCTTCATCATCATCTTCATCATCATCATCATCATCATCATCATCATCACCATCATCATCTTCATCTTCATCGTCATCGTCATCATCATCAGCATCATCTTCATCATCATCGTCATCATTATCATTATTATAATTATTGTTATTATTACATACCAGTTTTCGTTTTTTAATTACCCTAAAACTTTTATTCTCAGCCAACTATCTTCCCCCCGCCCGCAATTGTTATCAACAAATGCAAATATTCACTCCACATGGCCAGCAGTAAATTAAAATCTGAACAAACTTTTATTGCCACAACATGTGGCTTATGGCATGGCAATGACGAAGTTAATCATATTTGGTGTTGCTATGACAACATTTTGTCACTTTTAAAAGGAGTCAAAAGCGTTTGCAAGCAAAGTTTTGTAAGCAAACAACAACAAGTGCCAGCTCACACGCATCCAAACCACATTTACTAACTCGTGCTCGTTATAAGGCAATGCAAATATCATTTCATATAATTTATGTGTATGTGTATGAAATTACCACAAATTCTCTTTGCCACATAAAGTAGCGCTTAAATAATTTCAAAATATGGCGACATGCAGAGCGTATAAGTAATATTTTAGTTTTCATCAAAAGTTTGAGTGGCACTGTTGGCGATTGTTTTCTTTCGTTTTGTGTCTTCTAGCACAACAACGTTTTCATAGTAAAGAGCAACAACAACATATGCTTACATACCCAAAGCAAAACTTTTAAATAGCAACTATCGTTTTGACAGCAATAAATCTTCGGCATGTTGCTGCAGCGGCTAAAACAAATAAAAGCAACCATTACAACTGCGCCATCACCGTCCAAATGCATCAACCTTAATGCCATTAAATGTTTGCAACATAAAACTAAAACTAATAATGTCAAGCAAAACTTCGTTGTCTTACTTTGTTCGCTCATCCGTTTCCTGCATTCTGCTCTTGCTCATGGCATAGTTCGTGGGCTAGCTTTTTTTTTTTCTTTCGCTCGCCCTCTTTCAATATGTTGCTTGGATTTGAGCATTTCGTAAATTTATTTTCATTATAGCAAATAGTATTTTTTAAATGTAGGTACAATATTTAGCCGTGTATGTAGTATGCTATTTGGTCTTTTCTGTATGCTGCGGCAAATAAAACAGGCTGTTAGCAGGCGCTGATAAATATATCTTAAAGCTTTTCCAGAATTTTATTTCTTTCAACTTCAAAATAAAAAACACTATAATATCGTCTTCATTCATTGGCGCTAAACACATACATGGTCGTCACCTTCACCAACCAAACTTCACTATAAAATTATTTATTTTTTTTTAAATAGTTGCTTGATTACTTAACAATAAATTTGTGTTAGTCATAACTTTATCACGACTTTAAAGTCACTGTAGTGGCAATTGTTACTTTGTAGTAAATATAACTTTAAACACACAATTGTTACTTTGTAGTAAATATAACTTAAAACATTTAATTTGTATTATTCATAACTTTACCACAACTTTGAAGTGGCACTTTTTACTTTATAGTAAACATAACTTTAAACACACAATTTGTGGTAGTCATAACTTTACCACGACTTTCAAGTGACACTATAGTGGCAATTGTTACTTTGTAGTTAATATAACTTAAAACATTTAATTTGTGATAGTCATAACTTTACAACGACTTTGAAGTGATACCTATAGTACTTGTTACTTTGTAGTAAATATAACTTTAAATATTAAATTTGCGGTAGTCATAACTTTAGCACAACATTGAAGTGACACTATAGTCGCAATTGTTACTTTAAAAGTAAATATAACTTAAAACATTTAATTTGTGGTAGTCATAACTTTATCACGACTTTGAAGTGGCACTTGTTACGTTGTAGTAAATATAACTTTAATCATACAATTTGTGGTAGTCCTAACTTTACCCCAACTTTGAACTGACACTATAGTGGCACTTGTTACTTTATAGTAAAAATAACTTTAAAGTTAAAAATGGCACTGTCGTCAAGTATTTATTACTTTGAAGTTGTGCTTTTGGTGAACACGACTTTAAAGTTATTTGCTTTTCGTCCACTTCTACATCTACTTCAAAGTCACAACAATGGTCGCAGTTACATTTCAACGACTATTTGAGCTAGCAAGGGACAAAAAATTACTGCTCGCAAATTAGTTAAAATTGAAACAGTACCAACTTTAACCTACTATAGCCCACCAACCTCCACTACTAGTAATTATATCGAATTATGCATAAAGCTTTCAATTTATATGTTCGTTATTAATTTATTTCGCCTCTAATCATGTCAACTCATTAAAATCCATAACGAATATTAAGCTTTGCGCGGATCTGTTTATATTCAATTCAGGCATATCCCACAATATTCAACATAACCATTAAATAATCTGCATACATGGAGTTTCCACTTATTTGCACGCCCATCCACAATGTGTTTATAGAATTTTGTCAATTTACATACATATGAATTTGGCGTTTAATATTCGTATACGGTGCGGCCATATAAAATGCAACAAAAATGTCAAAAAAATCGTTTGTATGCGTGCGCCATGTCGTATGAGTAATTATAAGCTCGTGACATCACAGCAGTGGGACGTACTAGTTCAATACGAATTTGCTATGTAAAGCAACTAGTTCGGGTTCTTTCTACATTTACAAATGCAGATCGATATTTTTCCAAGGAGATTTTTCATCAACAAACTCCGGTTGGGGACCATTACCGAAGGGAGACCCATTTATCCGAAAAAATTTTATGTTGCCTGTTCCTTCACTTGAACCTAGGATCTGCAGACACGAAGTATTTTTGAGAATGAAACTATTATTTTCTGATAACAAATATTTGCTTTACAACTGGATTCGAGTACAAGCGAACTGCTAGAAATATTTTTAGACTAGTTTCCCTTTTCAATGTAGTGCATACATACATATACAGCTGTGTTCAATATTTTAGTAGTTCAAATATTTTGACAGAATTTCTAGAAAATTTCTGAGTACACAGTTTTGTAAGGCAATCAATTTAAATATAATATTTTACAAACTAAAATTCGCTCAAAAATTTTTGCTGCATTTTTAGAAACTTTTTTCTTGAAGTGATTGAGTGATTTCAATCATGCAAGGCAGGAACGAATATGAATTTTGGAATATGGAAGACAATTATGCACAGCTAGAACAAAAAAAATTCTAAAAATTTCTAGAAATTTTTTGATCAAGTTCAGACTTGTAATTGTGAGACTAAAATTGATTGAACTACAAAACTGCATACTCAAAAGTTTCCTAAAAATTTAAAAAAAAAAATTCTACTATTTTGATAGCCATTACTTAATTTTTAATGAACGTTGTGTAAACTTTGAAATTTTCTTTAATGTGGTTGCTGCTATAGTTTTTGCTATATTAAAATAAAAATTATTAAATACACAGCTTCTTTTTATTCCAACAAACGATATGAAATTTAATTTCACTACTATTATTATCAACACAACTGTACTTATTTAAGTACGTTTCGCATTCAAAACACTTTGTTGTGCCCTTGTACGCCCACTGCACTTATGTTTAATTATGCGTCCACATTTAAGCACGTTCTAACTCGTATCTATGTACATCCATGGACATTTCACGCCCCCTATTGTCACATGCAATTCATTTGTGACGCCTAAAATGCTGCTACTGCAAATGTGTGCGCCATGAATTTGAATACAAATTTTCATGATTTTTTTATTGCTTATTTGGTTTGGCTATGAATTTATTTACATCATTATAAGCACACATTTGGGTATTCTGTAAAATGCGCCATTAGTTGCAATATACGCATATAATCTCCTACACGTTCAGACGTTATAATGATTATTTGCAAAAAAAAAATATTATTTTTTGAATATCTGTAAACCAAATTTTGTTTGGTAGAGTTCAAATTCAGTTAGGTTGATTTTGTTGCTTGCTTCATTTAATCATTTTGTTAGGTTTCACTCATAAAGTAGGAATGTTATTAATAAAACTTATTTAATATATTCATATACCACATGAAAGGCATGAAATATTTTAAATTCGGAATAATCTCTTTAGATTTACTCGGGCATGTTGAACTCGATCAGTAATTAGTAGGCAATTGATTTGATGGGATTTTTAATTGGTAATGTATATTTAAATTTGTTTAAAGAAACGCCAACTATTAGTTTATTGTTACTAACCAAAATTTAAAAAAATCAAAAATTATTAAAACAAAAGCACACAAATAAAAAATATTTTCTTGATTACTTTCGATTGTTTTTACTAATTTTTGCCTTTTTTTTTTGATCATTTAAATTTTTTTTGTTTTTTTATTTTTTTGTTATTAAATTTTTTTTTTTTGTTTATTTTCAAAATTTTTTTTAATTTTTTTTTCCGGTTTTTTTATTTTTTTTTTTTTTTGTTTTTTTTTTTTCGCTACTAAAAATTTTTTTTTTGTTTATTTTAAAATGTTTTTAAAATTATTTTATTCATTCATCATTTTTCATTTATTTAATTTGCTGATCTTTTATTTTTTTTTTTATTTTAATAATTTTAAATCTAATACATAAATATATAAAAGAGGCAAAATTATAAAAACAAATTTAAAAAAAAAACAAAAATCAACAATTTTTTAAATTTTTCTTTACTATTATTATTTTTTTTTTTTTTGCTTATTTTAATAACGAAAAAATTTGATAATTTTTAGTCTCCCTAATTTTTTTTTTTTTATTGTTTTTGATCGTTTTCAAATTAACAGGACAATAATCTTCAAAAATTTTACTTAATTTCAAAAATGAGAAGTAGTGCTGATTATTATTATTATTAAATAAATTCTCATATTTGGCCAAACCAGCAATAAATGCGGTTAGTGATCATTAGTTGTTATCGATGACTGAGACAAATAGTATCGTCTCTTGAATTTTTTTCTCTGGAAAACCGCAATCTGTTATTCAAACAAATTCTCAGATTTTTTTCATTATAGTTAACATATCTTTTAAAACCTTTATATAATTTAGCTCAAACCCAACTAAAAATATATTGATACTGCAGATAGTTATTTTTAATAATTGTATAGTTCAATAAAGTAAATTATTTCAAGAGGACGTACAACATTAGCAAAAGAAAATAACATCGATTTTCGAAATGATAGCAAAACATCGATATATATATCGATATTATATCGATATTATATCGACTTCCTTCCATGCACTAGGTAATATTAAAATCTTAATCATACGCCATGGTAACCCAACTGCAACAAATGGTAAACGAAAAATGGTTTGGTGCGAGATCTTGTTAGATCTTTGCTTTCTGTTACGATAACTCAAAATTATAAAAAAAAATTCTTTCATATATTCTTTAAACAGTCTGTTATACTAAAACGATATATTCGATAAGCTACCACAACCTTAAAATTTTCGACAAAGTTCACTTTATATCCTTTTCATACCGCTTAAATTATCCAATCTCGAATCTGAAACATCCAACACGTCGTCTGCGTAACATTTACAAATTTTCATAAACTACTCGACGACAGTCAAACGCTTTGCTACAAACATCGTATATTACAACATAATACAGCGACTTTGTCAAGAAAGTGGGTATTAACATCTAAGCCACTTTACTACGCAGCATAATAAAGTTTGACGGAAATCAGTTGCGGTAATAGCACAAGTTTATAGCGCAATCTAAGCTTTAGAGTCAGATTTTGTGAGTTTCTTATATGAACACTAACCCTTCATTATATAACGCACACATGCATAAAGTGCTCATATAAAAGCACACAAAAATTTTCAATGAAATGTGTGAAATGAGAAAATCAAAAGTTTACAAGAGTTTGAAGCAGTTTTTGTTATTGTGGTGGATGGCGAAGAATTTCGTATGAGTTTAATTTAAAA
Organism: Sphenella marginata; assembly: GCA_951509765.1. NCBI lineage: Eukaryota > Metazoa > Arthropoda > Insecta > Diptera > Tephritidae > Sphenella > Sphenella marginata. Next base: position 14,920,206 of record OX608079.1, on the reverse strand, counting down.
TTGAGAGCTGGGTGTGTGTTTGCTGTTAAAGAAAAGCACAAGTTTTATTTAGATATTAGATATTAAATACATCTGTCAGCAAATATGTTAGTTCTTATTTTGATAAATTTAATTTCTTCTTGATGTAATATTTCACCACATTAGTACTCGCGGAGGATAATTAATTCAGACCAAGGAAGGGGTTAAAATAAAATAAAATAAAATAAAATAAAATAAAGTAAAATAAAATAAAATAAAATAAAATAAAATAAAATAAAATAAAATAAAATAAAATAAAATAAAATAAAATAAAATAAAATAAAATAAAATAAAATAAAATAAAATAAAATAAAATAAAATAAAATAAAATAAAATAAAATAAAATAAAATAAAATAAAATAAAATAAAATAAAATAAAATAAAATAAAATAAAATAAAACAAAGTAAAATAAAATAATATAAAATAAAATAAAAAAATAGGACGAAACACAAAAAATTATGAAAATAAAAAAATCCTCTCTTCGTGCTCTTAGTATCTCAATTGCCCCTCTCTTAACTTTTCTTCTTTAACTTGGTATTTCTCTCTATTTTTTTTTAATGTCCACTTTTTATCTGTTTTTTATATACTCCTTTTCTAAGTGGTATCGTTTTTCTTTCCTACTTTGCTTCTTGATTTTTATAGCTGCTTTTTGTTCTCTCTTTTTACTTTTTCATATTTTCATATTTATTCATTTCTTCTCTTTTTCCCGCTCTTCCCCTTTTGCACTACCATATCCCAGATTAATTTCTTTCTTCTGAGCTTACTTCCTAACTGTAGTACATAGATTATTATCCAGGCCAAAAGAAATCTACGATACATGTCGTTCAAAACAATTTTTTTGCGCCAAAAAGTATGCAATATTCGGTACTGTTTCTCTCAGACGGTTGACACTACCAAGGTTTGAATTGCTCCTTCTGCAGCTAAATAATTAATTAATGTTACTTTATGGAAGTAAGAAGCTATACGATTTCTATATCAGCAAATGTTTAATTTAAATAATTTGCCCCGTAAAGTATACAACAACAGTTTCTTTACATCTTTTAGAAGACTAACATGCATCTGTACTAAGTATGGAGAACATTTTTAGGTGCAAAAACTTTGTCCACTGAAACGTCAAAAATGATTTTAAGTGCGTTAATAAGCATTGCATACTTTTAGGCATACTCTTTGTCTTTTAAGGTGTGATTAAGTGATAGCGCTTTGCTGACTCCTGCAGTATTCAGCATATCTAAAGTGTTAATTTTGATTGCGAAATTTTGTTTGATATTTTCTGGGTGCATTTTCACACCTCCGTTAGACTTTAGCAGCTAAATAGTCAACAAACGCCAAAAAAAACACTTCTCATCCCACTCAGTTGTCGCTTGGTGCACATCTAGTTTCCTTACCAGCTTAGCCTCCGACAACTGCCACACTTGACACATTCGCTTAGTTAACACCGTTAGCGGTGCGTTAAGTTGGCAACAAAACGTTTCTGCACGAAAACTTTAAACACAAATTGTTTATGTATGCGCAACCATGCAGCAAGTTGCTATGGCAGACAACAACAAAAGCGTGAGCAGCACCCGTAAAACCAGTGTGCATTAGAAAAAGAAAGAAATAACATGAAATTTGGAAAGTGCAACCACGCCACGCATAGCACTTGCACCCACCTCAAATGTATGTACATAGCTACGAGGGAGTAACAAAGTTAATGGCAGAAGCACACATACGCACACACACATACACAAAATGCGAATCACGCAAAAAAAGTTTAATAGAAATTATACGCAATGTTGCATCTTAACAACATCACTACTACCAGTTCAACAACAATAACACTGGCGGCGGTGAAAGAACGAAAAATTAGAGGAAGGAGAAAAGGTGAAAAAGTTAGAAAGTGGTACAGTAATTTTTTAATACAAGAAAATATTAAATGGAATTTAAAAGAAATGATCAAAAATTAAATAAAATAGAAGAGAAGAGGAGAAAAAAATTATTTCTTTCCATTTGATACCCATGTTGTACTCACCCTGGCCCAGATATTGGTCGATAACAGCGAAACCGCTAGAACTATCGAAAAAATAGTTATCTTAAATTTTATGATAGAACTCTGGTTAATATTGTTGTAGCAATTATACATTGCATCAAGGAGTTATTTTTTATGGTTAAGATTTACAGTTACGGTTACGGTTATTCTTATGACTGCAGTTCCGGTTAGTTAATTTTGTTGTTGTGGCAATCATTATTCGCTCTTCCTAACCAACACGTTATTTGTAATGGTAACGGCTTACGGTTACGGTTATGGTTATGATTACAGTTACGGTTAGTTAAAGTTGTTGTTAAAGCAAGCATAGTTCGCTCCTACTAACCAAAAAGTTATTTGTTACGGTAATAGCTTACGGTTGCGGTTACAGCTATGGTTATGATTGCAGTTACGGTTAGTTAGTGTTAGTGTTGTAGCAATCATTATTCGCTCTTTCTAACTAACACGTTATTTGTTATGGTAACGGCTTACGGTTACGGTGATGGTTATGTTTACAGTTACGGTTAGTTAAAGTTGTTGTTAAAGCAATCATAGTTCGCTCCTACTAACCAAAAAGTTGTATGTTACGGTAACGGCTTACGGTTACGGTGATGCTTATGATTGTAGTTACGATAGTTAGTGTTGTTGTTGTAGCAATCATTATTCGCTCTTCCTAACTAACACGTTATTTGTTATGTTAACGGCTTACGGTTACGGTTATGGTTATGATTACAGTTACGTTTAGTTGATGTTGTTGTAGCAATGATTCCTAACCAACACTTTGTTTGTTATGGTAACGGCTTACGGTTACGGTTACGGTTACGGTGATGGCTATGTTTACAGTTACGGTTAGTTAGTGTTGTTGTTGTAGCAATCATTATTAGCTCTTTCTAACCAACACGTTATTTGTAATGGTAACGGCTTACGGTTACGGTTATGTATTGCGAACGAATGCTTTGATGAACGTTCGTCTGCATCCAGAACCAAAACTTCTTCAATCGCTAAAGCGCGAAGTGCTCTATTAGCAATAAAAAGTTGACTCTAAAAGTTGTTTAAAATACATAAGATAATTTCACTCAGGCTATCTCATCATTATCATCACCATCTGTTCATATTAAAAAGTTTTTATACCTTTAGAGCTTTTCGTATTTGATGGTAATGGGATAACGCTGAACTATGCAGTGTAGTAATTGCTTTTTTGTGGCACATTTGCAACGTAAATACAAACATAACTACATAGATACAAACATATCAACCTTAATCATATTACAGCCATTCACAAGAAAATCTCTTTTGGTACATCGCACTTTTATCGCCATAATTTTGGTCTCGAATAGCAAATGTTTGTTTTTACCTGTAAACGATCTGCACTGGAATTCAATAAAATCAAATACATAAGCACACATATCACATACAAACAAACAAACCAATATGTATGTACGTTATGGTAACACAGAAGGGACACTAGCAGGACTTACAGAACATTTTACGATGTCGTTATTGCTTGTTCTTCTTTTAGGTCAGATCTACATATGTACATTTCCAATTTTCCGAGTATTTTCATTTGCCGTAGCTATGACAGCTTTAAGTGCTGTGTGTGTGTATGTGTATGGTTTACCAACAAATGCGGGAAGAATTCCCAGCAAAATTTTTGCTTACCTAGAATCGGAGCTGTAATCCAACGAATATTGTGGAACACATTACCAACCATATGAAACCACCGATTATTTTAACCCAGGCATGTCATTAAGCGAAAGCGCTTGCTCTTTGCCTTACTGAGAAGGATTTTTGGAATGCATATTTAGAATCTCTTTTTTTTATATTACTCGCTTCTCTTATGCATTACTCAGAATCGATTCTGTAATGCAATGCTGTCATTGTAACTGGTAATGGAAATAATCATCGGGAAGTATTTCTTGATTACATAGGAACTCATTTTGTAATCGATGTTAGGAGAAGCGCTTGCCAAAAATTTTGCTGGGTTATTGCATTGCATCACACCAATACATTTACAACAGACACCCACACATATACATGAATACAACAAAACTAGTGCCCATGTAGACACTCACAGAGATTTTGCTGTGTTGCGAACCCATGTACTAAATACTTGAACGTTGTGTAATTTGAAATTCAGAGCTTAAACGGTTTACGAATTCAATTTAAATTTTGTTTTTCATGTTAAGAATTATTTTGCCAAAAAAGGATTTTCTTTTGAGCTGGTCTTGAATATAAACTCATTTTAATTGAGCAGCTAGAATGAAGGCGTTTAAATTGAGCAAATTAAATTTAAATTATGGTAACCTTAGTTGAATAGATAAGCTTGAATTAAATTAAATTAAATTAAATTGCTTAGTTACTTAATTGGCGCTTTACCTTTTTGTAATGTTTTTGGTCTCAATTGAAAGCAAAAAGGGATTTCAAATTCTATTCCCTATAGAGTGGGGTCGCCACCTATTTATCACACATTCTGTGGGTTTCGATAAGAATGCCTTCTGGGGCTGTGTATCTGCATTAATTAACACCAAATATTTGAGCTAGTTATGGGACCACGATTCGAATTTATCTATTACTCAATAGCGTTTTTTTTTTTTGTAGTTATCGATTTTAAAATATTTATCGATTTTTGTTCAACACTGAATTTTATACGAAAATTGCTCACTCGTTATACAAAATATAATAAGCAAAATTTTTTAGAAATGTCATTGCGATCAACTAATTTTTGTTGAAGTTAAAAGCTTGTGGAAAAATCAGCTATAAAAGGGGCGGGGCCATGCCCATTTTAATAATTATGCTTTTCTCGCATCTTTTCGTTCACCAAGAGTCCAAGATTTAAATAAAATTATTATGATATCTTCAACCATAATTTCTGATTGATAATATTTTGTAGAATTTATTTAAATAAAAATGGGCGGTACCATGCCCCTTTTCAATAATTTCCAACAAAAATAATTGGGTCCCTTATAGGTTGAATTTGAAGCTTGCTACTTCTAAATAATCTGCTGTTTTCTTTTTTTCCACAATAATCGATACATAAAAAGTGGGCGTGGTTATCATAACATTTCAATATGATTTCGTTAATGATGGCACACCCTTAACATTCATATATCGCCTGTTGCAAGATCAACATTTCAAGACTGCGCTCATCAATTCTTTGCCAAAATACCTCTCACTCACATACATATTTGTTGACGTCTGCTTCTGATAGTTAAGATTCAGTGTTTAGCCTTTCCTGATATTTGTATATGAACGTGTACGAATATTTCCTTTTATCCACTCAGTTTGTAGTTCATTGTTGTTGGCAGCTGGTAAATTTGCAGGAAATTTGTTACACGTGCTCTCACAGCTAAACAATAGCACCAACTTAGCACAAACAAACTCTTTAGTCAAATTGCTAAATAAACCCACATCGAATATCAACTCTTACTTGTGCGAGTGTTCCAGTTAGTTACGTCCTCTATAATCTCTACGTTTTTATGTGGTTAGTCTGCCTTACAATTTATATACCTAGTTGCGCCAGCTATCTGTGTGTTATAATTTCAGTTGCTTATTTTGTCCATTTTTAAATTTTAGTTAGTTGGCAACTCAACAAAAATATGCAAAAATTCAGATATTTAGCAACGCTTGAAAAATATATTAGTGTCATATTTTAACTCAGAGACCCCGTGAGTAGCCGTATTACCAAAAAATTAATTAAATGTTCATTAAATTGCTTGAGTTTCTTCCTTTTAATAGAATAAAGTGGCAACCCTATACGGAAATATTTTTCTCTAAACTAAATGGTTCTAGCATAGTACCCAAACGGTCATAAGTTGCAGCATTTACTTCAACGTACATCAAAATGTCTCAAGTAGTTCTCGAAATAATAAGGGTTATAATAAGTAAATAATTAGGTGGCAACCTATGCAGTAATCCTGCCTAAAAATATTTTTGTTGAAACGTGACTTTAAATACTTTGCGTTTGGTACCCATACTTACGTATCTCACTTTACACGAAAAAAATTTAGTAGAGTTGCAACTTGTAAAAACATCACAAGTGGCAGCACTGAAGTCGGGAGCTGAAAATATAGCATTTCGCTGTACACAAAAATGTTTCAAAATAGTACAAGTGGATTTCTAGGAAATAGCAGTTATGAAAAAGAAAAATGTATCCGGGTTAGGTGGCAACTCTCTGTGGTAATCCTACCAAAAAAATTTTTTTAAAGAAATGAGGTAAAGAACCTATCGCTTATAGCCCATATTTGTATATCGAATTTCAATAAAAATAAATTTTCGAAAGGTGGCAACCCCAGATTTCATCAAAAATAATGTACAAAATGGTGGCAACCCCTACAAAATATTTTAAGTGCCAACACCTGAAGTATTCAATACTTTGCTACGAGCGGTATGTATTTTCCTCGGTGAGATACCACAATATCTCACAACTAGATATATAAGCTTCATCTGAACCCAGCCACCCTTACTGCTCCTCTTTATTCCTTTTTCCATTTTATTAAATATATATTTCACTCTGTTAGTTTTTCTGTTATCTATTTTTCTACTTCTTTATAATGGTTGCTAATTTTTTTGTTGTAGCACGTACACGAAAATGTTACAGAATTTATGTACTCATGCTAGTTAACTTCCTCAATTGCTCTCCTCTACTCTTTGTTTGCTTTATTTGCTTTTGTATTTAGTTGTGTACCTTCTACTTATGTATGCAGGTGTAAAAATGTGTATTTTTACTGTTGCTAATTGAAAGCTTTTCTAGCGGCATTGGCCAGCATTCACTTTGTTGTGCGAATGTTTTTTGCAAAGCTTGCTATTGGAGGGCTAAAAATACATTGTATATTACGCAAGAATGAATTGAAGCACTTTGTTTGTTTACGCCACTGCTTATGTTGTTTATGTTTTCATTAGAATAGCTTTTGAAATAATTTATTGAGATATCCAAAAAACAAAAAACGAAATGATATTAAACCCAACAAGCATTTCAGGAAATGTTTTTAAAAATAACTTGCTGTAACAAGATTTGAGTTTCAAGTTTTTTGGAAGATTCAACTTTTTTTTTTAATTTCAAGAGCAAGTTTTTAAAACTCAAAATTAAAAAATTGAGAAAGTACTGTTTTTAATTTTTTTTTTTTTTTCATTTCACACCGTTTAAAACTTTTTTGCTAAAAGTTGCTAACATTTTTTTTTTTATTATTTTATATTATTTTTCGCCATTACTGTAAAAATAAAAAATTTATTTGTAATTTATTCGTGATTGTTTGTAAATATTGTTTTTTTTAATTATTTCATACCCATGTAGTTCCAAAATTACTCCGAAATTGGTGGTGAAAAATTTCCTTAAACAATCAAGAAATAATCCAAAAAAAAAAACCGAAATGGTCCCTAATAAGTATAAACCAATTACAAATGACACCGAAAATATCACAACAATCTTTAATTTGTCCAAGATAAAAAAAAAAAAATTGTCATAAAAAAGTCGCAACGTTCCCGCAATTGTCGCAAAAAATTCCCACAAATGATCCTAAAATTATCCCCAAATGATGGCGGAAGAGTGGCAAAAACAATAGGAGTATCGTCTTCGTCTCCTCACATTTTCGTCCTTTAAATCAAGTAGCGTTTGAACTAAATTCTGTAGTTTGATTTAATGCAGATAAGCAATTCAATACTCATTTCAATGTTATTCATCACTTAATAACTTTGACATGAACAATAACAACATCATACAAATAGGTTTACATATACACTATATATATATATATGCATCTGTAAATATGTTATCGTACGAATATCACTCTATCTCAAATCAACAATAACAATGACAGCATGATAAAATGTAATTAAAACTGGACAAAAGCAATATATAAAGTTTGAAATAGTACATCATTATAACTGTTTTAGGATGAGCGTTCATTCATATGTTGGAGTATGATGTTGAAGTGCACACCTACTGTTTTCAGTTGTGGAGTGCAGGGAGAGGTTTTGCTTTTCGCTGAGGCGGGAGTAAATGGGACTGTATTTAATTTATAATTTGGTTTCTGATGGCACACTGGTAGATAGTATCCCATCAGTCAAGCCAACTAGTCTGAAACTAGTCCAAAAGAGACCACACAATTTTTATTCTATCTTGATAAGCAAAAATCATTTAGAAGTGAGAATGGATAAGCACTCGATTCACAAGTTCAAGTTCTAATCCGTCAAATAAAAAAAAAAACAATCCCGCTGTAAACTTGTTCGACCTCTGGACATTTAAGCAGTCTGCTTACCTTTAAATTTTTCAAAACATTTCCTTCGAAAACTTTTCAACCCTGTGTGAAAAAAAAAACATTTAAACATCGTTACAGTGTTACCGTAACCCACATTATCCCCATAGAGGAACGGTACTATACAATTTCTTTTCTTTACTTCTATTGGCACCTGTTCAAATTTGTCTTTTATTTGATAGTCTTTTTTTCATTGTTACTTATTTTATAGACATGAATTTGAATATGAGGACTGCCACCTGTTCAACCATTAGTCTAACTAAATTTCGATATATCTTTCATTATTGTCATTAAAAGTGTTGCCACCTGCTCACAATTTCCCTTTTATTTTATAGTTTTTTTAGTCATGAATTTAAAAATAAGGGTTGCCACCTCTTCAACCATTAGTTTAACTAAATTTCGATACATCTTTCATTATTGTTTAAGATAAATTTTAAAATTAGCTCTTTATACTGCCAGCTAAGCGTTAAAGAGCTGAGTGATGTTACCATAATATTTATAAAAATTTAAAAATTGTATACTCATTGTGACACTACAAAGTAAATATTTTTATAAATCCACAAACATATAAACATATGTATACATAAAAGCGAATACCATTTTGGCGTGTTAATGTCACTGACTTAAATGTGGCGACCTCATAAATTTTATGGTTAAAATCAAATAAATCATTTCCCAACAAAGCTGAGATGAAAGTAAATTTATTTGTCATGGAATTCATAAGAGTAGTTAAAACCAGTGCTATGGCTGCCAGAACGTATTGTAGTAGGTTCGATATGTACATGTGTATGTATGTACGTATGGTGTAGTGTAAACTGGCATGAGAGTGGATGTGACACGGCGTATGAGCAACATTTTAGTACACAAAAAACATTAAAAAATCCTTGAGTCGCAAGTACTGTTGATTTTTAATATGTAAATGAGAAAATTTTTGTTTGCCTTTTGGTGCAAGAAGTGAAGTTTGGAGTATTTTTTTATTATTACTAAAATTTTTTTTATTTTTTTTTTATTTAATATTATTTTATTTTGTTTCATTTCATTTTATTTTATTTTATTTTATTTTATTTTATTTTATTTTATTTTATTTTATTTTATTTTATTTTATTTTATTTTATTTTATTTTATTTTATTTTATTTTATTTTATTTTATTTTATTTTATTTTATTTTATTTTATTTTATTTTATTTTATTTTATTTTATTTTATTTTATTTTATTTTATTTTATTTTATTTTATTTTATTTTATTTTATTTTATTTTATTTTGTTTTATTTTATTTTATTTTATTTTATTTTATTTTATTTTATTTTGTTTTGACTTATTTTATTTTATTTTTTTTTATTTCGTTTCATTTTATTTTATTTTATTTTGACTTATTTTATATTATTTTTTTTTTTTTTTTTTTTTTTTCGTTTCATTTTATTTTATTTTATTTTATTTTGTTTTGACTTATTTTATTTTATTTTTTTTTATTTCGTTTCATTTTATTTTATTTTATTTTGACTTATTTTATATTATTTTTTTTTTTTTTTTTTTTTTTTTCGTTTCATTTTATTTTATTTTATTTCTTTTTCTAATTAATTATTTTTCCTGATTCTTTTATTTTTATAATTTGTTTTACCACTCTAATCGCAAATTTCAGCTTTTTGTACTTTAATACTTGTTAAGATATCTAAGATCCTAAAAGCTTAAATTATCATTTTTACAATCATAATCCGACTTAGCTATCTTAACACTGCCATTATAGCTTTAGATGCTTAGATAATTCGTTCATATTCGAAATTCTTTCAATGAAGTATCTTGGACGTGACTTGTTGCCTGAGATACATAATTTTTTTTTCCAAGAAATCATCCCATTTCATTGCTACAAATACTGGCTAACATCTTTCTGTAATTTTTCACCCATTGTTTTGCCAACTTATCTTACACATTTGCTACACAAATAGATATGCTTTGGGAAAAACCATTAAAAAGCAAGCTCCTTGCTTAAGCCATGCTTTTGAGATGCATAAAGCCCTAAAG
>OX608079.1:14562414-14907414 GCA_951509765.1 Sphenella marginata | reverse complement strand
CATTCAAGCATTTATTGACATTTTAATGCGCAGTGGTGGGCAACCTCGACGCATAGGGACTATGCTGTTGCCATTTGTTAGTTTGTCACCTGACCGCAGACATCACTGTCACTGTGGCAGTAAAAGTAAGTGAAAAGGAAAGTCGTATGAAAGTAAAATTGAAATAAGAGCAAACCCGCAATTGATTTTACCTGAGGGCTGGCAAAGCATGCCTTGGAGAGTTAATCAACCATTTTTCACTAACTCAGTCATACGTTCAGTGAATGAGTATTTTATGTATTCAATTTTAGGTTCATTCATGTTTACATTTTGGTTGAATATAGCACATTTTCATTTTCCATTTAAACATCCTTCACTTCTAGGTACTTGTTGGCCTCCTTTTTACGAATGTGCTTAAAGCTCAGTAAGTTTAGCCATAAATTTTCTTCGATCATTGCCCTTGGTGCAATCAAAAGAAGAATTCCCCCAACATTTTTGGATTCTAAGATTATTTTTGCTGGTCCTTTGGTTGGTCAGAACACATCCTGAAGTATTACGCATTTGAATCAAACAAGCGTGACTTGATTGACTTGACTGCCAAGGCGCAAGTTGTGAACACACAAAAAAACTTATTTTAACTACGACACTATTGTGAATCTAGGTATAAAATTTGGCGCCTAAAACTATGCTACAAATAGCAACCGTAGTGAAACGTAGATGATTTAGGCCCTCAGATAATCGCTGTGTTAAATTTCGATTGACCCAATTACCTCTCCGTACCTTACCTCGTCAATGCCATTTTCCGATCATAATAGCTGCCTTTTAAAGGATAAAGACTTCAACTAGAAGTGTAACCTTCTATATTAAAGCGCTGTTGCAGTTCTTAAAGTGTTTGCAATGAACGTTTTTGAAGAGAAGAAGAGCTGAGGGATTTAACATAAACTGAGTCATGACTACTTCCCGGTGCAGTGAAATAACGCCCATGGACGTTATTTCCCATTCAAAAAGGAAATAACGCCCATGGGCCTTATTTCCTTTTTAAATGGAAATATCGCCCATCTGCAAAAAGAAATAAAGCCCATGGCTCTTATTTCCTTTTTAAAAGAGAAATAACGCCCATAGGATTTTACGAGAGCAACACGAACTGTTGATTAGCATTTTTTTCACAAATTACCCTGTGAGAAAAGAGTGGGAAACGTGGCACGCGGAAGGACATCACCGTGGCGGTAGCCACGGCTATGGCACACACCCGGAGTTGGAATGGCGTAGCCCAGGGTTATTTTTTGAAGCGCGGCCGAAGGCCGCCTACGCGGAAAGGTGTCCTGCACATAAAAAACGTGGATGGGGCCCCGAATTGGGGATCTGACCCGGGTCAATTTTCGGTTTTTCACTAATAACTTTTCACAGAAACAAAATATTGCTTTTCCCCCTTCGGATTATAGTTACGGAGGCCCGATCCACGATTTTTAAGTGCAGAACGCCTTTCCGCGTAGGCGGCCTTCGGCCGCGCTTCAAAAAATAACCCTGGGCTACGCCATTCCAACTCCGGGTGTGTGCCATAGCCGTGGCTACCGCCACGGTGATGTCCTTCCGCGTGCCACGTTTCCCACTTTGGTTAACGTGAAATTTGTGTGTAACTATTCAATCAAATACAAAAAGAATTAGAATATTATTGTTTCATTAAAAAAAATGAAAGAGCAATAAGGCCTTTAAGACTTTATTTCTCTTTCGAAGTGTAATAAAGCCTTTTTTGAAATAAAGGCCATATTTCACTTTCAATAGTGTAATAAGGCCTTAAAGGGCTTATTTCACAAGGCGCTATTGCACCCCGCCTTATAAAAACATAACAAATATGTTAAAATTTATTGAAATAAAGAAAACCATATACTTAATTATTGAATCAGCTTGTTTTAATTCGTTTTTAACGTCCGTGGGCTTTATTTCTCTTCGAAAAAGGAAATAACACCCATCAGCAAAAGGTGATAACACCCATGGGCTTTATTTCCTTTGGCGTTATTTCACTGCACCCTACTTCCCACTCTCGCAAATCGTTGAAACATACAATTCTTCCCAAAACTTGTTACCCCAAACATTTCCAAAACCATTCACAACATAGTTTTGTATTTGTAGGCAATAAAGATAAGCCCCAAAAATGTGTAAATCTTGTAACTGCGAAATTTATTAGTCTTGCGGGTATTTATGCTCACACAAAAGAAAATAATAATAAAATTTGCTAATATTTAAAAAGGTACTCGGGCACATCTAGGTACAAGTATGCCTGCCTTGCCTAATTCAACAATAGCAAAATCAAATAATACGAAACAAACTGAAATATTTGAGGTGGCAACATTTTAGGCTTTGCTTGGCCTTGTGCCTTGTGTTTACTTACAACCCTAACGAAAACAAATAAAAGCTTTTATGAATTTCCCAATGGTATATGAAATAAGAATTTACTTCATTAAATTTAGGTTGAATGAAATTAAAGAGATTTTTCCACCAGAAGTTGATGATTCAAATAAGCAAGTTGGCTACATTCAACAAAGCTGTGATGGCAGTTAAATACTAGACATACTCGTTTAGTGATAGGCGAAGTTAGTTCTAAAAGGAAGCACATAAATCTTCTTCTTACTCTTGAATGTTCGTAGCGTCATCTGAACTGTTTTAAACACCATCAAGGGCGAGTTATCGTAGGTGATCTCCTTGTTTTAAAACAAAAAAAACTTTAAGCTCTTTCGAGCTTCGAAAGCTCATCAAGCTCATAAGCAAGGCAACGGACCTGACCACAGCCCTAGCATGTGGCGCCTTTCAAAAGTTGATGCTACTTGGACACGACAAAGCGACTAAGTCAGTAATGAGGAAAACCAACCGAAAAACAACAAAAAAAATAAAAATTTAAAGTCGCTTGATTTCCGTGATTGTTCCTCAGTGAGAAGTGCTCATGAGATTGGTACTCAAGTATAAGGAGAATGTGTATACGTCGATGCTAATATAACCAAAAAGAACACATATAAATTTAAATTAAACATGCACTGTAAAATTGTACTACACTAAAAAAAAATTCTTAGAAATTTTTATTTAACATATCTAAGAATAAAATAGCGTTTTTTCATTTTTTTTGTAAACACTTGGCTTTTGCACTGTGAAAATTTTTTATTACACTGAAATTTTTTTTTTTTTGAAATTTCTATTATTACATATCTAAAACTAAAATGGCGTTTTATTTTTAATTTTTTTTTAACACAGTTCAAAATTTTAATAAAAAAAAATTTTGCATAAAATAAATTTTTTACAGTGTATAATTTTTAAAGTTGATTGCAATATCTTGCTAATAATACAAAAAATCGTTGAAATCAATTTAGCCATGCCGTACTAATCATAGCTTATTTCCGTCATTTTTTCAAATATTTCGAACCCTGCCACGCCCACAATTTTTGGAAAATGAGGTTATGTTTGCATACGTAAATGTATCCCTTAGAAATATCTCATTAAAATCTGAGCGAATCGGTTCAAAATGTGCCTTTTTAGAAGCCATTTTTAAAGGAACTTAGCAGAAAAATTAACAAAAAAAAAATTGTTTAAATATTAAATTTACTTTTATTTAATTGAAACCAGAGCACAAAAGCTACCAGCTACGAAAATAAATGAGCAAACAGTAAATTGTGCACACACAACTAACTTGAGAATTTTATAATCACGATATTTTTCATACCAAATATTTTACTCCTTTTTCGCCACGTTATTATTTATAGCTATTTGGGTTGCTCCAGCACGTTGGCGCACTCATATGTCCGCCCACAAAACTCAGCACACTCACGTTCTACATTTTCGTGTAAAAACATAAACTGTTACAAATAACAGAAACAATGCGCTAATAATATAAAAATGCTTGATAAAGACAAAAGGCAAAAGACATGAGCAGTTGTGGAGAAAATTATGTAGACGCTATTGCAAGGACGAAACGCGGGTACTGTACGGAAGAGAACCGGGTTCAACAATGAATCAGTATTGTGAGAACAAAAGAATTTTGATGCTTAAAGATGAAAAACCCGTGTTCAAATGTCAAGAAAGCATGTGTTCTTTTAAAGAAATGCCTGTTAAAATCAATTTAAATTTTTTTCGGTTCCCATCTATGAAAGGGGTTCATAAATTATGCAGAGACCTTTTCTCTCAAACTCTTCCAGGGGTCATCCTTTCTCTATGTGTCCATATATTACGAAAAGTTTATATGTAGGTCGTAATTCATGCTCGTTCTTCGTTGTCGCATCAATTCAAACTTTTTTTTGAAATGTTTTCGAGTTAAAGATATTTTCTAGCTAATTTTTTTTCGGTTAGTGCTAAGCGGCTTAGGAATAAAATAACAAAAACCGAATAAGCGACTCATAAATAAATGAGAAATATTATTTTATTTTTTTAAATACAAAATTGCGTTTAAAGATCAAATGTAAAATATTCTAATTATAATTTTTCTACTCGCTTTTTTTTCGGTTAGTGCTAAGCGGCTTAGGAATAAAATAACAAAAACCGATTAACCGACTTATGAATAAAACAAATTTTTTTTTTTTTTTTTCAAATACAAAACTGCTTTTCAAAATCAAATGTGAACTTTTTTTTAATTATAATTTTTCTACTCGCTTATTTTTTTTTTTGCTTTCTATTCAAAACTTTTCTTCTTCTCTGTAAAAAAAAAATAAAAAAAATTAAAAATTTTGCTTGAAACAATAAATACTTTCCTAGTTTACTTAACCATTACAATACCAAGTGTCTAGTAATTGTTACACACCTACCTAATTTTAACTAGTTACTAACGAACTATCTATAATTCCACTTTAAATCTAGTCCTGTAACAGAAATTTGTCTCACTAGTGTTAGAGTTCCTTCCATCCTCTTTACCACCGTGTTTGAAAAGCTCTTCGCATCAGGTACTTACGAGTACCAAATTCAAAAACCGGTCCAAACTCGCTGCTTTATATACCCGTAACCGCACATCACTACTCGTTACACGAACCATCCAGCCTTCCCAACCTGCATACATTCAGACGCAATCTCCTTCAACATTTCCCTACTTTATTGCCGCAATGAAAATATGCCTGTGTGCTCACGTGTTGTGGCTTACATCGGCTTAAAAAGCATGCTAACAGTTTCTCTTTTACACATTTTTATTATATTTACTGTCAGTCATTTTCTCACAATTTTACTAGCGCCCACAATCGGTGGCAATTTGCTCCAAATTGCATTTTCTCTTCTTTCCACAAAATGATTGTATGAGCTTTCAGTTGAACCGTGCAAAGATGCAGCGCACGCAATTTTTGTTCAAATTTCTTGTTCTTCTTTTGTTTTTAATTTTTGGCACGAGTCTTGTACCCACATTTTTAAGGTTAACGAATTTACTCAATAATTGAAATCTCTATCGGTAATCGAAACCGGAACTGAAAATGGAAGCAAGGGAAAGCTCTAACCGAAACCGGCACGTATTTAAAAGCAAAAGGATTAAAAGAGCTCCTCATGAGATTGTTTAGGCCAACTGCAAAAGTGAGAACTGAATTTCAAAAGCAGCCGGATTAGAGACCGGAATTGAAATAGAGGCGAAACCGGATTTCTAACCGCAACCTAAGCCGAATTTGGGGAAGGGTAATGCAATCCATACCGCGTTTCTAATCGGAACCTACGCGGAAACAGAGATCAAAACCTTAAGCAAAGCTATACTGGATTTTTTACCGGAACCGACCCGGAAAGTGAAACCAGAATCGTAAACCAAGCGTAACCGGATTTCTAACTGGAACCGATGAAGAAACAGAGACCAAAAGCTTAAGTAAATCCATGTCGAATTTCTAGCCGGAACCGACCCGGAAATTGGAACCCGAATCGCCACCCATACCGAAACTTGACCGAACCGGAATTAAAACCGAAACCAAAAATCGATACTTTAGCGACACATAAATTGTTCAAATTGATATTTAATCAACGCTCAAAAAATGTTTGGGTTTCATAACTAAAGCCCTAAATTCACCAACTGATGCCCAAATAGGCCAAATTAACGTTCCTTTAAAAAAAAATTTTTTTAATTAGGCTTAGTTTTCTTTGTATTCTCGTTATTTCAAATTTGTGCTAACTACAACTACACGATTTTTCTTCCTCATATTACACGCACATGATGATTGATACATACACACACACATACATACATACATACATACATATAAAAGAACCCCTCTATTTTCTAACATAACTATGGAAAGACACTTCAAAAATACTCTTACTTTGTGAAAATGCAAACTTGGCCTGAGAGCATTATAATTACCGACCTCCGACATTATAAAACTAAAGCAAAAGCGTGGAAACTTTAAAAGCTTTTGAGCAAACAGCGTAGAGTTTTGTGGTTGTGCGGCTCTTTGTAGACGTACACCAAAGCGGAAAAATTTCGCATTTTCACAATTGAAATGGTTAATTAGTGGAAATTGAAGGGTGTTTTCTATTATTTAATTAGGGTTTTTGTTTTCTATTTTATTTTAACGTCTTTAGTTAATTTTTATTTTTATTTTTTTTTCAGTTATGTTTTTTTTTTATTTTTTGGTTTTTTTTTTTTAAATTACAAATTTTCTAATTTTTTTTATTAAATTTTTAAATTCTGATATATTTTTACAACATTTTAGCTTTGGTTTACATATCCTTTCTGTAAAACTTTTACAAAATTGTGTTGGGGACCGTTTCTAACCATTTTCATACAAAGTTCACGCCTATCAATGTCACAAAATGTGTCTAATAATTAAACTCGCAACTGGGTATATAATTCCTAATTTAAATGAAACTTAAACTTATCTGCTCGTAAGGCATAAACTTACCGGTAGTTCTCCCGATTGCAACAGATGAGCACGAAAAATCAATTGCTTCAGCAAAATCGCTCTCACCCGCATTGACTCAGTCCAAATAAGAACAAATCATGCTGTCGATCCGATATACCCCCACTTATGCACAACAAATGCAAAGCTTTTACAAGGCAACTAATCAAAATCCATAACAAGCTGCTACAAATAAAAGAAAATGAATGGAAAAACTTTTCTGCCCGTTGGTAAGCAACTAAAAATTGACGAGCTTCAATTTTTCAGAAATTTTTGCAAATTGCAACAAATACAAATTCAATATCTACTCATTGTAGCAAGTGCAACTTTTCATGTGGCAACAGCTCGTGATGCTGTGTGTTGCACATTAATTTGCATGAGTCGACCGAAGAGGGTTCAAAAAGCGTGGTGGGCGTGTGTGCTTGAGCTTTTGAACTTTGATAAATGTGCTGCAAACAGATGAATAACTGAAATCGCAACGAGGAAAATTCCACTCACATATGTGCACGGGACTTTTACGATTCCAAGTTATTATAGTTCTGATTAAAAAAAAAAATGTTTGCAGAAATTTGTAAAACTTCCAGTGAGCAGAGTGGATTCGATTGATTGCATGCTGTGCATGTGCTATATCTGAAGGAGAGGTATAAAGGGAGAACTTACAACTAAAAGCTCGAAACTAAAGTGTAAAAATTTAATTCAGAACCAAAAATTTAAAAATAACAAAATTTTCCTTTTTTTTCAAAATTAAAAATTTATTTTAACACTTCACATTATAAGTTATTTTTAAAAATTTTGGAAAAAAAAATTCAAGGTTCCACACATAGATATTGGTCCATCGTTTCGAAAACAAAATTAAAAAATTAATATTCAAAGCTTTGAATTCAAAACACACCACAAATTTACAACTTTAGAAATAAAAGTTTTATAATCAAACTTCGAAAATATCGGCAACCATTGCTCTGTTTAATAAATTTTGAATCGCAAATCTGAAATACGAAACTCAATCTTCGAAAATCGATATTCCAAATTTAAAATCTCAAGTTAAATGTTAAGTTAAAAATTCAAAATCGATACGTATTTAAACTTCGAACCTGGATACCCAAGCCTTTTAATTTCCCATTTAAAATCAATTTAATTTCAAAATTCGAAACATAAAATTCGAATTTTAAAAACATTATTTTAGGATTCCAAATTGCAAATGCAAAATAAAAATTAAACTTGATTAAATTTATATTTGGAATTTTAAATTCAAAAAAAAAAACTGGAACAAAACCGAAACCGAACAAAACCAAAACCGGATGCGAAATTAATTTTAGAGAACGTTCCCGAAACCGGAATGGAAATTCATACCAAACTGAAACAAAACTAAAACCGATAGTAATTTTTAAGGAAGAACGGGAAACAGGAACAAAATAGAAGCCGAAATTAATATTGGAGAATGAAACAGAAACGGAAAGTCGAGCAAATGCGATTACGAAATGGGGAACAAATGCGAATCACCATTATAATTAAATTTATTTATTTATTTCGAGACAAATAAAGCCGCTATTCTCTTTTGAAATGGACCTGAAACGGAAATGAAACACTTTGCAACACCGAATTGAAACAAAACTAAAGCCAAAATTTTGTAGAACAACCCGGAAACGGAACAACGTCGAAAAGCGAAGGCTTCAGAAATGAAACATAGCGAAACTAAAACTCATTTTAAAGAACTTCCCACAACCGGAATCGTTCAATTAATTAATTTCGGAGAATGTTCGCGTGACTGCAGCAAAGGGGAAAAATAATGTTTAGAAAAAACCGAAGCTGACACTAGTTTTAAAGAACGACACCTAAAGTGTAACAAACAACCAAAGCGGAACAAAAACGAAGCTGAAATTGAAAGAAGAATCGAAACGCCTTTGAAACCCGAACTGGAAATAAACTTAAATGGCATACATTTATGGAGAACAAAATAGAATCCGGAACTGCAAGAAGACTTCTTTAAAGACACAACATCTCAAATGCAAAAATAAACAAAATCAAGGAATGAAATATTTTTAAACCAATTGAATACCATTAAAGCAGTCACACATCCACCTAACTCCCATGTGAGACTCTGCTGACGCGGAAAACTTTATTAGTTTTGCAAAAACAATCCCCCTTTTATCATACATTTTCGAATAGAAAAGCGAATCAGTGCGCGTTCTCACCTTTATTCAATCAAAACAAATTTTAGATGCAAATTACTTGCAAAATGCGTCGATAACAATTTCCTCAAAAGCTATAAACGAGCTAAGCGTAGCGCCCTTGTGAATGTGTAGCTTCCGTGCAAAGCAATCAAAAGCAGATAAAATTAAATTTTCAAAGCAAAAGAAGAAAACTTTCGATACAAGAAAATCGCACCGCATAAACAGAAGTATTCTCCATTAAAAAATAAAACTTCGATAGAAAGGTGAGTAGACAAGCAAGGGGGCAAAGTGATAGCGGCAAACCACAGCATGTAAAAACTTTTTGTGCATGCATATGAAAAAAACATTGCATACCTTAAGGCGCGAAAAAGGTGACGTGCAGCCACACATTTCCCCACACGATGGTGCCAGCCGAGCTTGTGGCTGTAATTTGATTGCTAAACGTTGCATGTGGTGACAGTTGCTAAAGTGCCAAGCAACAGCGAAACAATAACAAAACGCAAGAAAACGAAAACAAAAACAAAAAACATCCAAGCAAAAAGCGCCAAAGTAAAAACAAATCGAAATGCAGCCAACAATGACATGTCGCTGGAAATGCAAAGCAGCAAGTACTTGATAGCTACAATTGGCAGTGCCGAATAAGAAGAACAAGAAAAAAACAAAAATAGGGTTATAACTTAAGTGCAAGAGCGCTTAACACAAGACTCTTCGCAAGTGCAGCTGACACCATGTGAAGTGTGCAAGTGCGAGCGTCACGAACCCAGCTAACAAATTTGATAAACATTTTGCAAATCGAGTTTGGAATAAGCTTACGTATGTGAGGATTTTGTGAGCTTTCTACAGTCAGCATTTGTAAAATATCTACAAGCCCTTGTTGCTCTAGACGCTCTAGTAGTGGTGGTCTTCGAGTGTGAGACTGACTTCTACCCTTGAAAACCAAGCCGCTCACGGCTTACCTCCATACTTGGGATTGCTTCTAGCGTTATTTAAGGCAGGGAAGCGCTATAAGTGAACTATATGCCAACCTTCCCATTTCGCCAAGAATTCGTTCCTCGAGTGCCTGCTAACCCTATCCCATTTCTCCTCTTCACAGATCATTCTAGGATAGGTCTATTAGTGTTTCCTCCAGCCGCCTTACTTATTGAGCAAACCTTGAAAGCTTCTAAAACTTAAACCTTTATACAAAATTGTTTCCTGGGAATATGAAAGTGCCAATGAATATTCTTGTGCGTACCGAGTATTTGTGGCAAGTGCGAGAGACAAATAGTTGTTCGTATTTTAAATCAGCAGCAGAAACCACTTGAATGGCTTAAAATCAATTTCAAAAAAACCACAAAAATACTGAATGCGCCAAAAAGTATGCAATAGTCAATTACAAATATCGCAACCTAGTCAGGTAAAAATACGGAAGCCACATGACGGACAAGTAACAAACTGCTGCATACTTTTAGGCGCGCCTGACTTTATTCGCTTGAATTTAAACAAAAATAAACCCAAAAAGCAACAACAAATGCTAGAATTCAGCTGCCGTTTTGAACAAAAACTTAAAAAGGAAGTAATCAATAACAGTAAATTTATTTTCACCAATTTTGTCAATACAGCGGATTATGTGGATTTGCTGTCACGTGCGAGAAGCCAGAAGAAAGAATGCTTATAGCATTTTCCTCCTTATAAATTCAATCGAACTCTATTTCGCACTATTACCTAGTAACTTGCAGCTAAAACACGACATAACAGTCTACTTTATCTTGCATCCAGTATACTTTCCTATCTTTCCTCGAACGTCCGTCTACGTATTCAGTATTGTGTTGAAAACAAAATTTCGTAGCATCGTTGTAAATAGCAAGACATGACATCCTATCAGTGCACGTATGCATTTTGTTGGCCATATCAGAATAAACGGGAAGTATGGCATCGACCCTGTTGAAAAAAATTGGCCGAAACTTGCACTCTGCTATAAATTCTTCCATTTGAAGTAATCGCACGATGGCTAAATTGTCTGAACTCTTCTTTGCTCTCGAACGGTTGGGCGATAATTTCCCGAATCCTGAAGAAGTTATAGTTTATCAACAGCTGCTCTGAAAGCGGCGAAGAAATTGCGCTTGTCGATTATATTTTTATTAGTCACTTACCGGATTTGGCCTGCCGTCGATAATAAATTCCAAAAAGCTCTTAAGCTAATCCTAAGTTAGTTCTCAACCTATAATAGAGCTCTAAGTCTCTCGAGAGAATTTGGGGATTTTTTCAATACTATTTTGAAGTTGTTTTAAGGATTAAATTAGAACCTTTTCGGGACCCTTTTTGTAGTGTTTTTAAATAAATTCTGGGACTTTTCGGGAAATTACAACAAACAAGTCCAGAAATGATTCCAAAATAGTCCCGAAACAATGCCGAACTAGCACTGAAAAAGTCCAAGAATGATTCCTAAAACAATTCCAAGATGGTCCCGATAAACTTTTAGAATAAAATTCCGAGAAGAACAAAACAGTCTACCAAAACACTTGTTTTGTCCGCCAATGAATCCCTGCTGAATGAATAGTTTCCTATCGCCTGCTCTCTCTATCTATCTTGCTATCGATAACTGTCACCTTTTACTTCCTATTAGTGCTATCAACTCCACACAAGGACACGGTGACGAGTAAAAGCCGAGTCACTCCTATGCGGCCGACTGTTGTCTTCTCAGCTCCCTTCCCTGTGTTTGATATATTTTTATAGCCGACCCATTTTCTAATCAATTCCACTCTTAATATCTCAATCCATCTACCTCTTTCGGACACTCTCCTGTCTTCCTTGTTCCCTCCATACGTTTCAAGCGAGCTCTCTCCTTTTACGCTCTCTCTTTTGCTCCCTTTTCTAGTTCCTCTTAATTTATTCCCTTTTTTTTCTTATAATTTCTCTCCTTCTGTCTATTCACTCTTCATCTTCCCCTTATGCTCACTTTCCTTATAAGCGGCATTTTTGTTTTCCCCTTTTTCTACTCTTCTTACTTTTCCCTTTTTCTCTCTCACTATCTTTCTATATCGCCGAGTTTCTCTTACTCCCTTCATTCAGCTCCTCTTATTGTCTGATAATATCATTCTTCTTTACTCTTACTCTCTCTATCCTACTCATATCTCCTTTCGCTCGTTTACTCTCTTCTGTTACACTCTCTTTCTCTGTCAAAGAATTTTTAAAGGGTAACCTTTTGGCCTTACTCCTTTTTTGTTTATTCTATTCTCTTACTTTCATTATTCTACCCAGATAAAGTTCTTCAATTCCGACTGGGTGGTAATATAACTCCAGCCTCAGCGTTCATGCATTGCTTCCAGAGCTGCTGAGAACCAAATTGCATTCATTCGCCTGCGAGCAATCTTTAGAGGCGACTCGGTTTGACTCTCTACTTCAGTGGCTTATTTGTTTGCTCTTCGGCTGTGATGGTGCCAAAGCACACTTACATATATGTATTTGTATGCATGTGAGTTCGTGCTCCACTTGTTTGGTTCAACAGCAGCAGCGTAAGCCAAACATTGCATGCTCGCAAACATTGACCCCAGACGCAATTTATTGGTATCATTGCAGAGCTTTTTGGCGTTTATTTTCTCGCTTTAGCTATCTGGCCGTAACAACGCCTTTGAAAGATTTTCTAGTAAAGGATTTCGAATTTTTTATTTTTGCTTTTCATTTTCTTTTAGATATTTTCTTGCAATGTAAATATTGTTTGCGAATGCAACGACATTTTTTTTTATATTTTAGCAAAATTTTAAGATTTTCAAGTGACAGCGCGCATATGTATATTTGCTTTTCACTTCTCAAATTTTTATGATTTTTATATTTTACGCTTCTTTAGCACTTTGGCAAACTATGCAACAACACTTAGAGCTCAGCAATACGTTTCAATTCCGAAATTTCCGCAAATACTCGTGTGAAACGATAAGTTAAATTAAACGAACAGGTTTAAAAGAAATGCTGCAATTAGAAATTGGCTTAAGAAGCGAGATGCCACCTGCTTGAAAATATGAACAAAAATCCATTAACAAATGCTACAAAAAAATTATAGCACTTTCTTTAAAAAGGAGGCTGCCACCTGTTAGAAAATATAAATTGAAGTCGGTTTGCTCACATTAATATTCATAAACATTTTATTTTAAAATGCCTTTTTTCAAAATATTAGTGAAAAGAGTTGCCACCCATACAAAGTTTTATTTATTTCGACCGCCAAAACTATATTTGAAAGATTTACCACTTACATGTCTGGTTTTCAAAGCATTTTTAAATAGAGTTGCCACATGCATAATATTTTTTATTAATTGTAATTAAAAAGAATTGCCATCAGTCGCAAAACCTATTTAATTTTAAGCTAACGAAAAAGTAAAAGAAAGTGCATTAAAAGAATTAATTTTAAAGCAAAGTTGCCACTTGATTGAAAATATTATATTAAATCAGTTTGTTTAAGCACAAAAATATTTTCATAACTGCGAAAGGCTGCTTCAGTTCATTAACTAAATGTCAAGTACATTAATTGTTAAAATTGTTTTCTTGAAAAGAGTTGCCACCTGAAAAAACAAATTAAATAAATTGAATTAAATAAACAAATTAAAATAAAAATGTAATCAAGGGCTTCAGCTTTTTAGGGTTACCAACTGCTTGAAAATATGAGTAGGATTTAATCTATCTCCAAATATTTTATATTGAGAGAGTTGCCACTGAATTTTAACTAAAAAAAGAGTTACCACATATAGTAAAATTGTATTGATTTTGTGATAAACAAGCTAAAACAAAAGTAAAAGTAACAAAATGCTTAATTTTGAAAAATTTTCAAATAGAGTTACCACATGGTTGAAATTATAAGTTGAAATCAAACTGTTAATGAAGTATCTTTTTCACACAATATTTTTTATAAGAGTTGCCACTTAAACAAAATGATTGTCTATTTTTAATACAGTAGTCGCTCACAAATTAGAACTCTCAGTAATTAGAATTTCCAGAAATTAGAATCAACTTTTTGAATACATTACACGCTCTGAAATTAGAATCGAAAATTCTAATTTGCGAGCGTATTTTGTTTTTTGTTGCAAAATGAGATATAAAAGGGGGAATCCCCAATTTATTCTGTACAGTTTTTGTCAGTTTTTGTTTGAATTCGATACTTCGGCATTGTTTGCTTGATATTTGACGATGATGTGCCACTAGCCCAGCTACTGCAAAATGATCAATATATTTACTGTAATTGGAGTTTTTGTTTTTTGAACCTTTTTTTGACTTAGCGCATAAATACATATATGTATATAGGATTTTTGTCTTATGTTTTCTCGTTTTTATGAATAAAATTGAATAAGAAAAAATTTCATTGAAGTTTTTCAATGCAAATTGACATAAATTTTAAGGTTTTATTGATATAAAAAAACGTCCAGGAATTAGAATTTTTCAGAAATTAGAATCGCCCTAAAAACAAAGTGATTCTAATTTGTGAGCGTCTACTGTACTTATAAATCAGAATTAAAATGCATCAAATGAAATATGTAGTGCTGCCACCTGTTTGTGTTCTTTTTCTAAAATACTTGACACTTGCACAAACAAATTTTTTTTTAATGTTTTTTAATAAGTTAAATTTTAGTTGTTTAAACGAAACAAATAGAAAGAGTTTGTTTTTGGAATTTTTTTCTCAAAAGTGTTGCCACCTGTTTGCAAGAAGAGTTCCTTTGTTCATGCACGCAAACAATGAAATATGAAAATCGAACTTAATGTTCCAACCATTTAAGTTAAAAATTAAATACATTTTTTTTTAATGTTTTTTAATAAGTTACATTTTAGTTGTTTAAACGAAACAAATAGAAAGAGTTTGTTTTTGGAATTTTTTTCGCAAAAGTGTTGCCACCTGTTTGCACGAAGAGTTCCTTTGTTCATGCACGTAAACAATGAAATATGAAAATAGAACTAAATGACCCCAACCATTTAAATTAAAAATTTAAAAATTTTACGAAAAATCACATTGGACATATTTTTTTTATGAATTTTGGGCCAAAAAAAAATTTCAAAAGCACTCCATGACGTTATCAGACTGTTGATCCACAGCCACCTGCCTTACCCACCCCGATAATATGGTAGCTCCGCACAACTTTCACACAGCTAATGTAGACTATCAAAGTCCTCAATGAAATGCATTTCCTACACAATTGGATTTTGTCGATTGTCTACGCTTTGCCTCGCACGCAACTGTGAACTCTTACGCCGCTATGACTTTATTTCCCTTGTCTGACCTTTCGCTCTACCTTACCCTATAGAGCTCACAGCTTGACGTGCGCCAACGCTATGATTTTCTCATTTTATTTCACACCCCGTATCTCACCCTCTGTTATGCTTTTGTTCATGCAACGTAACAATAATATCGAGCATCAACAACTAGTAATAATAGCTATCGTGTACAAAAACAAATTTCGTATTAAACTCAATTCACATTTGCAATTTTATTACCTCATTTGACCGTTGTTGTATTTGAGTTGGAGTGCATTTTTGGGTTGCATGCAGAGGGTGACTCGATGAGTTGCCCTTGCCCACTTATTTCATCGACTTGCTTCCTTTGAATTTAAACATTTTTATTGTTTACTTTCTCTCTTACTCCTTTAAGTTAAACTCGTTTGATATTATTTGCTTGTTATGAAGTGTGAATTGCAGTATTTCCTTTTCTGTTATTTGTGATTTATTTATTTGTGAATTTTGAAGCACATAGTAGAGTAAGTATATATGTATAAATAGAAATGTCAGTAAATACAAATAAAGCATTTGCAGGCGTTGCCGTATAATTTTATTCTTACTTACAAATATAGAACACCCTAAGTGACAACACTTTAATAGGAACAATATAAATTTAAGATGTGACCTATCTACAAAAGTTCATCCAACTAGTTTAAGCCATTTTCGAGACAAAAACGGACATGCAAAAATCTTGATATAATAGAAAAAGGTGGTAACCCCAAACGGTAACACCACTTGAAAATATGTATTTTTGTGGAAAAACAACGTAAACTGCTTTTCGTGTTATATCCATATAAGCATAACTCTCTTAATTTTTATCAAATTCAAATAGGTGGCATCCTTGTAAAAGCAGTCTCAGTGGCAACATCTAAGTAGGAAATATATACAAATCGGTGTAGCCATTTTCGAAATAATATTTGATATACAAGTATGATAAATGTCAACGGATCCATCACAAGCGATACCTCAACTGTTCCTCTAGCCAACATTAGTAAACTTTATTAACTCGGCGAAATAGTTTGAGTCTCTGCTTTAGGCATAAAAGGGAGTAGAGACCACGAAGGATATCAAAATGAGTTCTTTTACGCTACAACAAATATGAGCAAAAACTGGAAACTAGCATTCAATTAAATGATTTTTATTCGCAACCACTTAGCAACTTGTGAATAAAATAACCATTTAAATTTTAATTTTTTTTTTTTTTAAATTTTTTAATCAAATATGAACTTGCTGCTTGTGAGATAATAACTTAAGTTGTAGGCTTGATTTTCTATTGTTTTGAATACAAAAAAAAATTGTAAAAAAAATTGTAGAAAAAATTTTATCAAGCATCAAATGAATAAAAATTTGATAAATAAGCATACATGTTTGATAGATATTTTCTTTTATCTATTATTTTATTATTTATTCATAAAGCATTCATTGAAACAATTTTCCATAAATACAGATTGCATAAATTTAATATAAAATCCTCTTTGGAAAAGAATTATTTATCCTGTAGTCCAATTTGAATCCTTCAATTAAAATCGTAATTCTCAGCAGAAAGTTTTGTTCAATGAAAATATATCCTTTGCCCAAATTTTAACTATTTCAAAATGAAGCTTTTAACTTTTCTCTCTCTCTTCTCCACGATGATATTCTCAAAATAAAGGTGCACACATTTCAAACAATTTAATTTCCTGTTATTTAAATTCACTTACATACCTACATATGTACATACATATTGACAACATTGTAAACTTTTTTGTTGACTGTAGACAATCTGGCCTACTAGGAGTATATACTCAAATAAGTTCATACATACCCAGCAAGTAAAATAGCGTTAATGAAATTTTCAAAAAAGAGTAGTGAGAAACGTTAAGCTTTTACATAACGTTTCGAAAGTAAGTAAGTAAGGTTAATCCTTGATAACTTGTTTCTGATAAATAAAACAAAAAAAAACGAAAAATTTTTAATTAATTTCTACTCGTTAAACCATTATAATCATATAAATTATTATTTTTAGTCAAACTTTGAAACCTTATATATAATTTTTCTCAAACAAGCCAAGTTTTATAGAAAAAACAAAAAAAAATAAAAAAAAAATGTACAAATAATTTTTTTGTTGATTTGTTATGGAAAAATTTGAAAAAAAAAAAAAAAATTGTATCATTTAAGTTAAAAAAAATTCCAAAAATTTTTTTGGGGTTTTTTTATTAAAAATTTGCATTTCACTTCTAGAAAATTAAGAAAACTGCATTCTATAATTTATTTTAAAACTTTAAATACATTAAATACCTGCTTTAAGTTACAGAAATGCTTGTTGGGTAGTTATATGTATATGCACTATATGCACTCGATAGGCCAAAATAATAATAACAAAATAAAAGAGTAGCAACGCTATGAAAGTCTTAACTGCATGGCATGTTTATGGGAGCTGGAGAATGATACAGACTTTAGCAACGAAATGATTTGTATGACCACAATGGGATGTCGTGTGTTCTTTAACCCCCCCCACAGCAAATAGCTATATAAAAATACACAGATATTTATTTACACTCATATATTTAATTTGGGTAGCGGGTAATGGGTAATTCCTAGGTTAGCGTATAAATAATCGATTTTTACTTACATCGATTGTGTTCAATTATCGATTTTTTTAAGCGATTTTATTAACGCGAAGTATTTTAGCGGTTATCATAGCAACAACAAAAAGTAAACTTCATTATGTAGTAAAAAATAGAGTGGTGTATAAATAATCGATTTTTACTTGAATCGATTTTTTTAGTTATCGATTTTTTAAATTGATTCCATAATCTAAATGTGTACTTCAATCAGATTTGTGTATAAATAATCGAATTTTCACTTGAATCGATTTTCTAATAATCGATTTTTTTAATTTTATTTACAACAACCACCAAAATAAGTATGAAGATGTATTTAGACTTAGCGTTGAGTATAAATAATAAATTATTTTTCATTATAAATTTTTAATCGATTTCATAGTTCTTTAATAAAGAATTTTAACAGGTCGATTATATACATACATAAATCACATATTTTAGGTCAGTTTCAAATAGTATCATTAAACTATGTCCACACTGCAACTGAAAGCACTTCGTTTCGTATAAAGCACTCCAATGCAATCTTTTTACAAGCTAAAGTCACTTAATATAATCTAATAAGCTTTTATTTTGTAATTTCTTCATATTTATTATCTTAAATGATTTTCACTTAATTTACTTATTCGTGGCATATTTTACTAATACATCGAAAGGCATTTTTTGTAACAAAAATCGATTTCTGAACAAAACCCGATTACTTCCTTAAACACCGATTTATCTCTAACCGAAAAAGAATCGATTATTAGGGAATTTTTTCGAGTCAAGTCCATAGCGATTACATATTGTGTTTTGTTGTATCAATACTGCGCCCTTCTTAAGAGGCACGTCTACTACACTATCACCCCACAACGATCATCACTATCACTTTCGCTATTCACCATCACCCATCCTTATCACTCCGACAGTGCTCCTCTCTTCGTTTTATACGTTCTCTTCTGTACTCTTAGCGGTGGCAAGATATGATCTTGAATTCCATAAGTCGTAGTTCTCACAACAGTGTTTGTAGTTTTGACGAATCAATCAAAATCATCGTTACTCCTTTCTCCATGGAATTACTCCGATGCAATAGCCCATTTTACTTATTTTTATATATTTTCGTTTCATTTTTCATTTCATTTTTAATGCTGACGCACTCCATTGCATTACTTCCGTTCCCATTTGCTGTTTTATGACATGTACACCTCAACTCCACCTCTGACCCAATACTATTTTTATTTGTATTTGTATTCGCTTGTTTACTTTTGTCCTATGTTGTCCTGTCCTACGTCGTTCTGCACATTATTCGTTTGCTTCTCAGGCGTTTTATTGTTCTGTTTACTATTTGCCACTGCAAAGTTCAACTTGTTTTTGTGTGATTCTTTTTCGTATGTGGTTGTTGTTGTTATTGACTTCATTTCATACAGCTATAAAGTTTTCATGTTTCAATTACATTACATATTTCTGTAAAAGACCCTAAAAGTCACAAAAATTGTTAACAAAAAAAGTGTGAAAATGACACTTTTGTCGAAGAGGACCAATTGCAGGTGCAGAAGGAGGATTTTTTTTTCCTTTTTGGCTCACTTACGAGTTTCGTAAATCGCTAGCAAAAAACTTTCCCAATTAACTTGCTTGTTAGCTTTGTGTGCGAATATACTCTCGTAGTTGTCAATTTGAAACAATAATTTATGCAACAAAAACAACACGAGAATATGAAAGGGAAAGAACGGCAGGATACCATTGCAGATCCTTCTTCGAATTTGTCACCTGTACCACTTATCCATTTGTTGTGCAACGTAAATGCTCTGGGCTGTGAATAATTTACATTTGCTTATCATTGGGAATCGTCGACCAACTTTCTACTTGTTCCTTCCTTAATTTTTTTCGTAACAGCTGGACTTATCCAATCACTGATTTGTTCTCTAAACTTAGTTTTTCCTTAACTTCTCTTATTCAAATGAGAAAACTATGGGATATGTGATATGAGATGGAGGAGTAGAAGTCAAGAAGAACTTCTCTGCTTATAATCTGATAGGGATCATTATGGCGAAAACAACGAATAGCCAGCACATAATTATAGACGTTTACCGTCAAAGAGGAAAAAGTGACAGTGAAACGTTAGAAGAGAAGGAAAGAATCGGAGAAAAGTGGAAGACCAGTAAATTTACTGTGTCGAAAATATTTCCGTGAACTGTCTACAGTTGCAACTACGGTTAAGGTCGTAGTTATGGTTACGGCTATGGTTGTGCGTACGGCCACGGTTTGCGTTCACGGTCACGTTTCAGGTAGGGCAAAGGTAACGGCTACCGTTTCACTTACGGCATGGTTCAACTATTTTTTACAGCCAATTTTTACGGCTATCGTTATGGTTTAGATGTATAGTCACAGTAATTTCTACGGGTCAAATTGCCGTTACGTTAAGGGTTATGGTTTGAGTTACGGCACTTTTAAGATTATGGTTATGGTTACGGCTACATTTTGGGTTCATGGTCACGCCTGTAACTGTGAGTAATTACAAATTTCAGTTTAGGGTTAAGTTAATGGATACGGTTAGAGTTACGGCAAGGCTAGCCGATGTTTTATAGCTATTTTTCTTTCTTCTTTTAGCTATGGTTTAGATGCATGGTCTTAGTTAAGGCTATGGGCAATATTGGCGTTACATTCAGGGTTACCTTCTGAGTTGTGACACTTTTACGATTACGGTAACGGTTTAGAGTTACGACGACGGTGGCGATGAAGGAAACTGTGCTCTAAAGAGTGCTGCCATGTTTGCAGTTATTGTTAAGTTTATTGTTATGGTTACGGTTAAGACTTTTGAAATAAAATGGGCCGGTGTAAACTTAATCGTAACATAAGCAACATAAGACAAAATAACATAACGTAAGGTTATGGTTATGGTTACGGTCACGACAACGGTTACGGTTAAGATTACTGTTATAACTGTTTCAAAATTAGTATTTTAGATTACATAACGTGGCATAACACAGCATAACGTTGCGTAACATATCATTTATAGGAAGGCCTTTCAAACGTCGTCGTTATCTAAACTGAGCTAATCCATTAGTCAACGATGACTACGTCTCTTTCTTTACGGCAACTTCTGGCTTATTAAAACGGCGTCCCTTTTCTTGACATAATGTCGCTTGCTTTGCTTAAGATAGCTTCTCTCGCCTGAAGTCAGCGTATATTTCCTTTTCTCACCATCACATTTTTTGTGGATGTGATCCCAGTCCTTATCTTTATAAAAATATCAACCCCACAGTAAAGAGGCAGACTCACGTTTAGATGGCACCCGATTGAACTAATACCTCATACTCTGAAGCACAAGAGAAAATCCGTTAAATCCTGCCTATTCGCTACGAAAATTATTACTTTCAAACTATTGCCATTGATAGACTAATACTAACAAAAATAATACCTTTCCGCCCACATCACCATGACACACTTTGCTACAGCTGTTGACTGTTTTGCTCACCCTCAGTAATTGAGACCTTAATCCTCTATGCGTTTATGAATAATTTTTCGCTTCAACTAAGTTCGAAATTCATTTTTTTTTTTTTGTATAATAAAGTTGTTAGCAGAGCACATGTGGCGGAAAATCGCATAATAATCGATAAAGAAGATTAACTGCGCTTAACCGCACCACACATGCAAGAAGAAAATTGTACAAACCAAAAAAAAATCAAAAAAAAAAAACAAAAACATATCTACTGAGGGTGACTCTGCAAACACCCAAAAACGTTTCCATATTCTTAATGGTAATTTGCGAAATTCTTCACAATAGCAAACGAAAAATCCAATTAGTGACAGCTCACCATACGAACTGTAACAGTCGAAATGTCGCATTTGCATTACGCCAGACTGGGTATGTTGCTCGAGAATGTAATCAAACCGTATTAGCAACACAGAGCTCAATCACTTCATGCCCATCAATTTTGAATTAGATACACTACACTCTGGCAATCTTGCTGCTTTGCTGCATCTACTTACCTACCTACTGTGAGTAACTAAGGCAAAGAAAGCAAGCATGATTCGAACTGTTAGACTAACTTCTTTATTCTGTCATACTTAGAGCCACTTTGTGGCTACGTACATAAATCCTTTCACAGCTGGAGGTTGTGTTTGAAGATTGGCCAAAAAGTAGCTAATGGAAAATCCCTTTGTACTTTGGAAATTGCAACGATGAGAAATGATTACGAGAAAGGCAAACATTTTCTTAGGCTAAGTAAGTAGAAAAGCCACAAAAAACATTAATAAAAATGAGAAGTCTAACACTGGTCAAGAGAAAAATTTGATTTGGCAAATAAGAAAGATTGAAAGAGTTGTATTGTACTAAAATATTTCGAGTCACTCTGGTACACATATTAGACATATTAGATAATCGATAACTCCGAAACAGGTCGAGTTATCGAAATACTGTTTACCTTAAACTTGAAACTAAACATTTAGTAATGCAACAGTGGAAGTCCTACTCAATTCTCTTCAGCAGCTTTTAAGTGATACGTGCACAAACATATGTACAAAACAGACAAAAAAAAACCAATTCTAAAACCTGAAATTTCTGTTGACTAGTGTCTTCGAAAGAGACCACCAGGTTACATGCAAATATTCGAAATCCTCTGTTATTTGCCAAAAATACGACGACAAGAAGATGTATGAGCTACTAACGGAAGGTGCAGCATGAAAGGAATGATAACAACTGCAACAACAATAAGCAGATTCCTCAACTCGTCCAGCTTGAGAAGATGAATTTTGCAGCTTTGACGATTTCAGAGTGCCAATGGTGCGGCAAAGTGGCATTGCTGTTGCTTAGCACTCATCAAAAATCATCATCATCGACGCAAGCTGATTTGTAAACGCCACTGAGCTGATGCTAGACTTTGGCACCCGGATGAGATGGCTGTTGACAACGCATACGAAAAGGATGTAAAAGAAAGCTTGACAAAAATATAAGAAAATCCCCAAAGGTAAATTTGTTAGCTTACATAGAAAAAGTAAACATCAATTCGTAGAAATTGGTATTCACTTGATGATCAGACGTGAAAATCCTTTAATGCAAATGTTTGACAAAACGAAGTGTCGCAATGATGGATGTGATGAATCAGCAAAGTCTAGACGGTTGTATACCGAGTAGTGCATCGGATAGAAGGCATATGAATTTTAGTCACCTAATTGGAGGACGTAGCGGTTAAAACGATTTGAGTGAGATGTAGAGTTATATATATATTCAAAGTATTTGAGAGTAAAAGAGGAAGTGACGGTTTGGTATGATCGTTTCAAAAACGTCTTGGATCAAATATTTTTTTCGAAATCCCACAGAATTTTATTCAAAAACTATAAAGTGAATTTTCGTTCAAGTAGCACCTTTATCGAAACTCATTTGCCGACAGGGAGTTCTTTAACAAATTTTCATTTCATAAAATTTTTTTTTGGAATTTTTTTGATATTTCCTAATTTTATTTTTACTTTTTTTATTTTGTTTTATTTAATTTTATTTTATTTTACTTTTTTGTTCAATTTTATTTTTTTTTTTAATTTTTTTTTATTTTATTCAATTTTATTTTATTTTATTTTTTGTTTAATTTTTTTTTATTTTTTTTCATTTATTTCATTTTATTTTATTTTATTTTATTTTATTTTATTTTATTTTATTTTATTTTATATTATTTTATTTTATTTTATTTTATAAGTTATGAGCAAGCTCGAGACAAGTTAACAATAATTCTAAGCGAATTAATATTGTCAGTTTTTGGGGAAAATTGATAATTGGAGAAAAATTACAAAGGAAAAAATCAACAGCGATGCATAGGATTACGTGTTTCAGAGTTCCCAGGCTCATCATCAGATCCCTTTTCGGACACTGGGATGCGAACCAGTCTCTGCACCAAATTATGCACTATGAACTATTGTTCGCTGGGTATCGAGCTTGCTCAGAACTTACAAATTTGTAAACAAGAAAGACCGCAAAAACCAACAACAAATATTTTATTTTATTTTATTTTATTTTATTTTATTTTATTTTATTTTATTTTATTTTATTTTATTTTATTTTATTTTATTTTATTTTATTTTATTTTATTTTATTTTATTTTATTTTATTTTATTTTATTTTATTTTATTTTATTTTATTTTATTTTATTTTATTTTATTTTATTTTATTTTATTTTATTTTATTTTATTTTATTTAATTTAATTTAATTTAATTTAATTTAATTTAATTTAATTTAATTTAATTTAATTTAATTTAATTTAATTTAATTTAATTTAATTTAATTTAATTTAATTTAATTTAATTTAATTTAATTTAATTTAATTTAATTTAATTTAATTTAATTTAATTTAATTCAATTTAATTTAAATTAATTTAATTTAATTTAATTTTATTTAATTCAATTTTATTTTATTTAATTGTATTTTATTTTATTTTATTTTATTTTATTTTGTGCTATTTTATTTTATTTTATTTCATTTTATTTTATTTTATTTTATTTTATTTGATTTCATTTTATTTTATTTTATTTTATTTTATTTTATTTTACTTTATTTTATTTTATTTTATTTTATTTTATTTTATTTATTCATCCAATCATAGCCGTCTTTACATATTTTTTTTATTATTATTATTTTTCACAGACAGCATTAATCAAACTAAAACCTTATGGTATATTCAGTTGTGTGTTGTTGTTGGTACATATCTAAGCGTTTGTATAAATTTGTGATCAGCTGCTTGATTTGACTTTAACGCCAAAATTTGTCGTAAATCGTTGAGTGCTATGTTATTTTTCATTTTGACTCTTTTATTTATTCACTGAGTCACAGCTGCAATAATAACAAAAATGATTCCAATGTGATGGAAAAGTGAAATTAGCTTTTCGTATTGAAAAAAATGCACAAATGCTTACATGCGAACGAATACTGTAGGGAAAACAAGAACCAGAGTGATCCAAGCGCATTTAGGTTGTCCTGAGTTAGGGGTCAATGGCAATCTGTAAATAATTTTCCTTTCTTAATAAGATATATCTTTCCTTAATGTAGTCTATATCCTTATATAATATCAATTTAATAAAAATACCAAAACCAGCCTCGATTTCCAAAAAACTTACTAGTTTAACATTTAAAACAGACCATTAAACTTCAATGCAAGGAATCCCGAAAGTTTTAAAATCATTTTTTTTTTCTCTTAAAGTTTTAAATATTTAGTAGAAAATTTGCTATTCGCACAATAAAATAGTAACGGAAAAAACATTGCCGCTTTTAAGAGAAGTAAATTAAATTTTACGGTTATAAAATATTTACACTTAAATACAAACGATAAAAGGAAATTCAAACTCAAAAGCTTTTAAGAAATCCCAAATGTGTGAGGTTGTGTTGGTGTTTTTGTGAAACAAACTCCCTTAAGTATCACCATGGGTTTCAACCGCCCATTCAGATGCAGGCACATTTCCACCTTACTTACAACCGAAGCAATTAAATTTTATATGTCTGCCGCATCACGTAGATATGTACGGGCAGGCATACGTCGGCAAGTATTTGTTGTAAAAAAAAAAGGTCCAATACAAGAATGTAATTTTCCCCATTGCAAAAATGAATGAATTCACTACAGCCGAAATATTGTGAATGAAATGCCAAAGTGTTCTTTTTTTGATAGCGTGCAGCATAAGAGGGGTCTAAGGGATGGGGGGTCTAGCAAATGTTCGTTAAATTTTTCTTTTTGTCGTCTACAGTACAGTTGATAGCATTTAGCCTTTGGAGTTTTCTGAAGACCAATGTTTCTTACTTTTATCGATAGAACTGAGCCGATTGCTCTTTTATATTTGCTAATCTTTGTAGGTATTTTGTCTGTCTTCATAAGACATTTTAAGAATAAACTTCCTCAATATTTTTGAAATGTTCGGTTTAGAAATGTTTACTATTAATACTATTAATACGCACAACAAGATCCTCAATCTGGATTTCCTCTCACAATTTAATTTGTTTATTTTATTTTATTATATTTTATTTTATTTTATTTTATTTTATTTTATTTTATTTTATTTTATTTTATTTTATTTTATTTTATTTTATTTTATTTTATTTTATTTTATTTTATTTTATTTTATTTTATTTTATTTTATTTTATTTTATTTTTTTATTTTATTTTATTTTATTCATATTATTTTAAAAAAATTCTTCACTGCCCATCTTGTTTGTGCTTCCGAAATTTTGTCAATCCTCCCGTATACCACTCAAATTTCTTTTTCTTATTTTATAATATATTAAATTCTAGTATTTAAGCAATTCCATTGCCCATCACCTTAACATAGATGTATGTATGTTGTACCGGCAAGCTGTTTCTTCTTAGTTCTTTTTGAGCAGGGTGTCCCACAGTGTTTCATGATTTCGAATAAAATCGAATAATCTGGTTAACGAGAAGAGACAAATAAATGAGTGTAACAATGCATTGGAGGATTAGAAATGTAATAGTGTTAAGTAAAAATTGTAGCTAAAAGTAAGTACTAGAAAACCCGGCCACGCTTCGCAACGTTTCAGTACTCGATTCGAATCATTATATCTCCGAAACCAATTGAGATACAGAACTCTACACCGTAGCACTCTTTAAGGCGTTTCGTTTGATACCCAAATGAGCAAAAATGAGACCAGTCCAGTTCGAAATAATCGTTCGTCTATTTATCACTCATTCCTCTCTGGCCTATAATTTTATTAACACAATTGCTATCTCTTTCACTCCTGCGCACATTATCCGTATCCCTATTTCCATCTCAGTTGCCGTTATTCTTCTTGTGTCATCAGCTGTTATTAGTGGTGGAAGCTAAAATTGCATTGTGCTCAATAATATTCATTCATTTCCAGTTTACTTTCGAATTCAGAAATTCCTTTCAACACCAGCTGATTTTCATTTTAACACCGCTTTTCTGCTCTCATTCTCGCATTACATATTTTTGTCAGTACAATTTTAAAATTTTCCCACAGTGCGACCTTTTTTTTTGTCTATTTACCTTAATATATTTTTCGCAATCACAAACAACCCCTCGCATGATTGACGCTCTTCA
Source organism: Sphenella marginata (assembly GCA_951509765.1). NCBI lineage: Eukaryota > Metazoa > Arthropoda > Insecta > Diptera > Tephritidae > Sphenella > Sphenella marginata. The sequence goes on along the minus strand of OX608079.1, from coordinate 14,880,568 downwards.
TAACATATCCTTTTTCATAAATTTTCCGCAAAATTTTTTCGTTTTACGTTTTCCACTCCTTCTACTTATTGCTATTCAAGCAAAAGCAAAAAAAAATAATATTATTCTATTTTATTATGTTTCACCTTAAATTGCACACAAGAGAGTATGCGTGTGTATGTACAATCACACAAATATAACAGTTTATCTACCCATATATAAGTATCTAGTTGTATTCAAAGCAACCCTGCATTAGCTGTTTTAATATAAGAGATTTTATGAAAAGGCCGGCTTTTTGAGAAGATTTAACTGTTCAGCGAAAGGGAAATAAAATATTTATTTTTTGAGTTTAGCAGTCGCCGTGCATCCTCGTGCCGCTTACTTATTAAAGGTTAAAAGTTCAGCAAAACATAAAGGAACTATAATCTCTTTAGATTTCAACAAAAGTTTTTGAAAAATTTTCTCGCATAAAAATGCTCTTAAACAGCTCAACTCGGCCATAAACTTGTCCAGTTTAAAACGGGTCAACTTTTTTGGGGGGTATTACAGTGTAAGAACGGGTACGTAGGTATGAATCTCTGTGTTTATATGCGCGCTGTGGTGCTTCAGGGAATTTGCCCCCACCACCAACATTTAGACGAAAACAATATGCACAACAATAACAATAACAATAAATACTCGTATATACTATGTATGAAGGAAATAATAAAAGTAGATGTTGCCAAAGGCTACGGTAAACTAAGAGTGCAATCATACATTTCTGTGAATTTGGGTAGTTTGTTGTCTGTGCTGTGTCTGTTGAGTGTTTTGGGTCGGTGGCACTATTTTTTCAAATGTTTAAGGTATGCCTAAACAAACAAAGGCCGCTGCTGCTCATATAAAGCAAAAGTAAAATGTTTGGGGGGAGTAGTTAAAAGTGGAAAAATTCGTGTTGATTCGTAGTAAGAGGGGGACCGTAAAAGAAGAAGCATAAAAGCTCACACGGTGGACTTTTATTTCATAGACTAAAGCTGTACGGTAACATATGTACATATGTACATAAGTATGGACGTTAAAGCAGACGCTTCGTCAGACATCAAGGGTATTTTCATGTTCCCGCTTATATGGATACATACAAGAGATGTCAATCCCGTGATCGCTTACTTTGATTTTCGGTATTTGCTATGTATTAGCAAATTCTAAGCGCCATTTTCTTAACTTACCTTTACTTTTAAAGGCCACATTAAATTTATCGTTCATTACATTCTCCCCTCAAAATTAGTGCGTTATATACAGTCGCTCATAGAGAAAATGATACACTTGCATCTTTTTATATATTTGCAGCTAAAGTTTATTTATAAATTTTATATGGAAATTCAAATAGTTATTTCATTCGAAAACTCCTGGAAATTTCCACACAAAAAATTAGATTCTTTATTGAGAGTGGAATTTGAATTTTTTCGGAGTAAGTAGAATTTAGGTGATATGGAATTTAAGAATAAACTAACTGTAGATGAATTAGAAAGGATTTGGCACATACCGAAAGGCCTTCGGGATTATTTCGGGATATTTTCGGAATCCTTTCGGAATTGTTTTCTTGACTTTCCCATGACCATTTCGGTACCTTTATAGGATCATTTCGAAATTGATTTCGAGACTTCTTTGGAATCATTGCGTAACTCTTTTTGTAAAATTTCGGAACTATTACAGGAACATTTCAGAATTTGTTTGGGACAGTTTTCGGGATCATTTCTAAATTTAGTTGGCTTGATATCGGAACTACTGTGACATAGTTTCGCACATTTCGGGATTATTGTGATATTTTCGTTATCATTTGCAAATGTTTTTGGAACAGTGACTGTACTGTAACCTAAGCTACTGGTTTAAATTAGTTTTCTAAAATAAAAGTTGATACCATTTCACTCGGAATAATATTTTTAATAAAAAGGCAGAAGTCTGCTACATTTTCAAGACATGTATGAAAATATTTTGAACCTAATTGCATTGCCACCACTGTATATGGCGTGAACAAAGTATTTCTCTGTCGTTAAAGTGGTTTAAAACTTTAAGTTGAACCACTAGCAAGATATCGGTAAAAAACATTATTAAATTGCATGCAATGGTTTTGTAGTGAAGTGCGTGCAAACATGCAGACAGACAGACGAAAATTCTTAAAAGTGTGTCTAATGCATTTCCGTTGATGCATACAAGCATCGGTATGTTTCAATTTTATTTTGCGTTGAGCTGCTTTGTAGACAAATGCTTAAACATATGGATTACATTCAATTTTTAAATTCAATCCTTTTTCACTTCAATGGACTATGGTATAAACTGTATGTATGTATGTATATTTACATTCATGTAATGAGCTCGCCTCAGTTCGTTTACACCAACTACCCACTGTGCAAGCATTTTTAATTCTGTTTGCTATTTAACATTGCACTCTTTTCATTAAGTTAACACCTCAGGTATTTGAACTTAATATGGAGTAAATTCATGTGCATTAGACGGTGCCAAAAAAAAAATATTGTAACAATTTTTTTTTTCTTTACAAATTCAGGTAGAATGACGAAAAATAAATACCGAACTTCCAAAGTAAAAGTTTAAAGCCTGATTACTCCGAAACCTTAAATCTGGCCATGTTTCTGACTCAGAACATGTTTGCGCTGAATTTCATTTCCCACAAAACTATTGACTGCTTACTTTGATGGTTGCACAGTTTTGAAACAAAATTGAGACTTCTTCTAAAAAATATAGAGTAGCCAGGATGGACCTCTAGAAGTTAATAACCGTTTTTTTTGCATAAGCACTTAGCGACTTGTGAATAAAAAAATAAAATGAAATTATTTTTAAAAATTTAGAATTTGTTTTGAAAATTAAATGTGACTTGTTTTTTACTAGATGGCAACCAAATTTTTTTTTTTATTTTTTTTTTTTCAATTCAAATTTTTTTTTAGAAAATGGCAAAAAATTAACCCCAGCCAATACTAAGATTAAAAACTTTTACAGCACATTTTTTATCGCTTTCAACTATCAAATTCAAAATTTTCAAAAAATTTATTTTGAAAAAAAAAAAAAAATTTTATTTGAAAAAAAAAAAATTTTTTTTGGTCCAGTCTAATGTATCTAACCTATAGCGTTTTGCATTCATAAAAATCACTGTTGCATTACAATTTGACAAATGCATTTTTTATTCGTGAATTTTTTTTTTTTTTTTTCAATTTTCATTTTTTTCATTTCGGCTTGCATTTCCACTTTAATTCTTATTTGGCTAGTGGCTTTGTATGGTACAAACAGCGAGCGCCCGCAATTAAATAATTTCATTATTTATCGATAAGTGAAAATTAAATGTTAATATCTGAATATTGGCAAGTGTGTTTGTTTGTATGTATGTATGTATGTACATAGCGCCAAAGGATCTCGATTGCATTGGTCAACAAGCCTGCCACCTTCATTGCGTCATTGCCACTATAGCCAGTCAACATTGAAGTTAATTGCATTTATTAAAATATGTAGATGCCGTTAAATTGTAGATACATACATGAGTGTACATATATGTACATACATGTATATCATTACGCACTCGCATGAATTTTTATGTGTTACAGCTACATTTGTTAACGAATAAATAACATTGTGTAAATTAATGCTGTGGGTTGTGGTCTGACAACAGCTGCAACACGTTCACCTATTTGCCGCTACAACAAATCTTATCCGCAGGTAAAACAGTGAGCCGCATTGATTATTACAGGTTTGAGGTGCACTTTATTCGGCTGAAAGCTCACTACTACCAAACTGGTATTCTCCTGGTGTGATTGAAAGCAGTGCTGGTCCGCCTCCTTCCACTCTTCCGAAGCGCATAGGACTCACGCATAATTTCGATGAAGGTTTTTAAACGTTCGTAAATTTTTAACGTAAAAAAGAATATTGTTTTTTGTCTTCATATACATTTTTTTTTTTTTGCTTAAGATAAATATTATTTTAGTTTTTTTTTCAGTCGAATTTTAGTTACATTTTTTTTTTTTCTTCAGATAAATTTAATTTTTATACCGATTTTGTTTTTTTTTTTTTGCTTCAAACACATTTTACCCTTCCCACATCAATTTTATAAATTTTTGTTCAGAAAAATATAATTTTGGTGTGTTCCAGAAGACAGACATTTTTTTTCTTCGGATAATTTTTTTTTCTGTATATTTTATTATTTATTTATATTACTTTTTGGTTTCATGTAAATTTTATATCCTTTGCTACAGATGCATTTTATTTATTTTTTGTTTTTATTGTTCCAAATACATTTTATCGATTTATTATTTCTTTTACATATTTTTTTAATAAATTATTTTGTTGCACAACTTAATTTTTTTACTGCTTTTTTGCTACTCATACGTTAATTTTTCTTTCTATTTTTGCTATACAAAGATTTATTCTTTTAAAGATCAATGTTGGTTTTTAATTTTTCCCGCTTCCGTTTGATTTCATTTTTTTGCTTCCCATAATTTTTTTTTTATTGTTTCCTTTCTTCAGATAAGATGAACTGTTGTTCGACTTATTATGAACTTTATTTTATTTTCATTTCAGGTAATTTTTTTTTTTCAGGTAAATTTTATTTTTCAAAAAAACTTTTTTCCGGATAAATGTTATTTTTATAACTTTTTTTGTTCCAGGTAAATAAAGTTTTTGTTTTTTGTTTTGCTTAAAATAAATTTTCTTTTTATAGTTATTTCCTTTATATAATTTTTTTTTCTGTGCTTCAGATAATTTTTTTGTAATGTATTTTTTTTTTTGTTTTACTTAAATTTTATTATCTTATGATTTTTTTGTTTCATCTAATTTCATTTTTAATTTACTTCAGATAAATATTTTTTTGGTTTAGAAAAATTTAATTTTACATTTTTTGCTGCTTCTTATTCATTTGTTTATTTTATTTAACTATCGGAGCAACTAACAGTCGTCCACAAAACTCGGTCCTAAAATAAAATAATCATGAAATATGACTAGCTCCAGAAACCAATTTTATCTGCGTGGTAATTGTTTGAATACCATGGACATTTTCAACACGGCAACAGCATTTTAATAGCTTTGTTGTTGTATAATATTACCGCTTAATTGCGTTGCAATTAAAAAAAAGGAAAAATAAGCAATAAAATCAGTGAAAAGCGATGCATTAACATTTATGTGCATATTATGTAATCGAAGCTGTTAATGTCGACATGAAAGGATTTTTTCGGGACCATTTTTTAATTTTGAGTTAATTTTGGGATTCCGAAAAAAATACCAAAATTACCCTGAGAACGTAAAAAGTCCCAGAATGATCCCAAAAACAATTTCAAGATGGTCCCGAAAAATTCCCAATTCTAATCCCTAAAACAATTATATATACATATGTATATCTGAAAGTATTCTTAAATGATCCCGAAAAAAAACCCAAGTAGTCCCGCTAAAGGCCTTATTTTCTCCAGCAATGGTACTGAAATTGAGTCAAATCATTCTCAAATCACACCGAAGTAACCAAAAACAAAACCTTTAAAAATACACATTATATCTATTTGGGCACATGGGTATAATTTTTCTGTATCTGGATGTGCTTAATTTTCAAAAGCTTTTGTAATATTTAAAATTGCATGCCTTTATTTAAAATTTCTTTAATATTGAATACAATTTCACTAATTACTACAAATTTTAAAATAAAATTTAAATTTTAGTAAAATTTGTTTTTTTTTCACCCAACAAATTTTTTAAAACGCCCATTCCTGGTTTGCGTTTCAAATTTAAAATCGCTAGAATAAAAAAATAAAATAGTTTTAGCCTTAAAAGGTTTGCGGCGAACCTTATTCATTTGCTACTCTTCTGAATTTCGCATCCCCCTTTCTGAATTTCATTTACCGATTTCTCAATTTAAATTGACCTTTCAAGCTCTTGCATTTCTTTGTTGCACCGAAATAAATTTGACTTTTTCAGAACTTGCCTATTTACAAATTTCATTTGCCATTTTCTGAATTTGAATTGACCTTGGAAGATGTTAAGTTTGACTGTCCCTGTTCTGAAAAACATTCGATCTTTTCTATATTTCATTTGCCATTTTCTCCTTTTAAATTTATTGTTGGATATAATTTTTTTCTTTTCTGAAATGTAACTGACTTTTCCTAAATTTTATTGGATATTCTCTGAGGAACTCCTGCCCTTCTCTGAATTTTTTTTGAAAGAAAACGTCCCCTTTTTGACCTGCATACTTTAATTTTTTCTGAAATAAATTTCATCTTTTCCTAATTTAATTAGAAGTTTTATGAATTTTATTTGCGGTTTTCTGAACTTCATTTTGGACACGAAAACATTTGACCTATTCTGAAATTCATGTTCCTCTTTCTAAATTTCACTTGCTATTTTCTGCAGTCCTCTTTCCTGAAATTTAAAATGACATATTGAAATACATTTGACTTTTTCTGAAATACATTTGACCTTTTCTGAAATACATTTCACCTCTTCTGAAATATGTTTGCTATTTTTTTTTTTTTTAAGTTTCCCTCTTTTGAAATATTTTAACTCATTTTGAAATAAGTTCATCGAAACACTTTTGAGCTTTTGTAATTTAATTTTCTTCTTTCTGAAATTCATTTGACGCTCTTAATTCTATTTCGCTTAACTTCGTGTAGTCTTCTGTGACATCAATGGCTTTTCTGAATTGAATTTCCTTTTGCTGAAATACTTTTACTTACGCGAAAGTGCTTTTAATTTTTCTTAAATACCTTTGACTTCTCTGAGATACATTCTCCTTTACCTAAAATACAATTTCTGAATCAAAAGAGAATGCTGTTGTCCCAACCACTTTTACTTTTTCTTAATTACACTTTCTCCCATCCTGGGAAATATCTCCTTTTTTCTGCAAAACATGTTTCGTTTAATGAATTATTTTTACTTATTCTGAAGTACATTTGCCCATTCCTAGAATATTTTTCCGATTTTCTAAAATTCTCTCAAATTTGTCTTAATATCTTTTGCCTTTTTTCTAAAATAATTATAGCTAATTGAAAATACGTTGCTTACACATATGTATGTAAAATGGCATGCTTGAATACTTTCTATGCTTTTCTTCGTATTACTCTATTCTCACCTTGTCTTTCGCAATCGTCTTCAGCCATGCACAGGTTATCATTAATGCCATTCAATTAGCCATAGTGAACGTAATTGCCATGCACTTTGCACTACTAATTTGCGGACTTTCCGCTACTGCAAACTGGTTAATCCCACCCACTGCTGGAGGAGCGTAAAGCACCAATGGCAGAACAGGAAGACAGTAAACAACCACACAAATGGTATTTTATAGTCTTCCTTGAACTGCCACTTCGTTTTAATTCATTGCCACTTTATCTGTTTCCTATATTCCACGTATGTACTTTTTAATTAACGTTGCAATGACGAGCTCAACAAAAGTAAAAAACGACTAACATACTAGGAGTAGTCGACCAGGTGAGCGTAATGACGAGGTGTGACTAGTCACTGGTTAGTAGGGTCGTCGTTTTTACTCTAAAGTCAGCTGGCGTTATTAATACATACAAACAGCTGTGGAAGTGTAGACATCTAAAGAAAGTAAAAACAATTGCAATAGAAAACTTTTAATTATAAAGTGATGAATGATGAATGGGTGCACAATTCCAATTGCATAGGCACTTCTTCTAGACTTAAAGAAAAAAAAACAAAAAAAAATTATCGATTCAATTAATCAATCTAATAGAAAGTGCGTGTTGAACGTTATCATTTCTCGCTTGCTGTCGCTTCAATTGAAATATAACTCGCTTAAGCGCCTGCAAGTATGCTTCAATCTATCTTAGTAACTAATATGCCAGCAACCAATTCGTCTGTTACGTTGCGTTGTCGTGTCAGCACTTCACATTAACGCTTTGTAAGCACTAAAAAGTGCTTAAGACAAATGAATGCTGAATGGATTTGAGTTTGATTAAAAGCAATTAACAGTCAAAGCACGACAAAGTGCGAAAAAAAAACTTTAAGACAGCAATAAAAAACAAAGTGTCTGTGTTGAAATGAATAAAAAAAAATATGTCTTTGAAGAAATTGGAAAAAAAAAAAGAAAAGAGATAAATCACACACAGCCAATTAGACTGATGAATTGCGTGTCCTTTGATGTAAAAAGATAAAAATGGCTGTTCAAAGGCTGCCATTGAGTGGCTGATTGCTTTTTGTTCAAGTTTCCTTAGTTGTTTTATTCGTTAGTTTTCTGCAAGCAACCTGTGTATTAGACGTGGCCAAATTAAAAGTCTGGTTTTTTGATTTAAAACATTTTTTTTCTCATAATTTTTTTTGATTTTGTCTTTTTTTTGTTTCAGATAAATTTTATTTGCGAAAGTCATGTAAAATGGTGAAAGCGTAACACCGATAGCAAAAATAAAATTCTTTAGAATTTTTTTTTTACCTACATATTTATTTTTTTTTGTAAGATAAATGTTATTTTGGAAAGTTATGTAAAATATGCAGACCGTAAAACCAATAACAAAAAAAAAATTACTTAAAATTTTTCTTTTGTGCTTCAGACATTTTTTTTAACAATTTTTTTTTGTTTTTGTTTTTTTGTCAGATAAATTTTATTTGTGAAAGTCATGTAAAATATACAGACCATTAAACCCATAATAAAAATAAAATTTTTTAAAATTCTACTTTTGTGCTAGAAATTTTTTTTTCCCCAAAATTTTTTTTTTTTGTTTTTGTTTTGGATAATTTTTTTTTTGTGGCAGATAAATTTTATTTTTGAAAGTCATGTAAAACGAATAACAAAAAAAAATTCTAAATTCGTTTTTTTTTGTACCTCAGAAATTTTTTTCCTTCCCATAAATTTTTTTTGTTTTCGATAAATTTTTTGGTTTTGGATAAACTTTTTTTTATCATATAACCTCTTTTTTAATGCCATTTTTTTGTTTTGGATAATCAGAAATTTTTTTTCTTCATATAAATTTTTTTGTTTTGAATAAATTATTTTTTATCTTTTGTTTTTTTTTTTTTTCGGATAAATTCTATTTTTGAAACTCATGTAAAATATACAGACCATAAAATCCATAACAATTTGGATTAATTCTGTTGTTACTTTTTTTTGGTGCAGACACTGTCCGAAAAGGGATCTGATGATGAGCTTGGAAACTCTGAAACATGTAATCCTATCCATCGCTGTGATTTAACAATGTAATTTTTCTCCAATTATCAATTTTTCCCAAAAACTGACAATTAAAATTCATTACGAATTATTGTTTCTCTGATCTCAAGCTTGCAAAACTTACAAATTGTAAAAACAAGAAAGATCGCAAAAACCAACAACAAAATTTATTTTCGTTATTTTAAGAAGTTTTTTCACCTATTTAGTAAGAACAGGCTTGAACTTGTTATTAAATATTTTAGTCATTATAGTATTAATGTATTAATGACTATAAATCTTTCTAAATTTTTTTTAACTTTTTTTCTAACTTTTTTTACGTTTTTTGTTCGAACGTCAAGTATTTAATAAAATAGGATGATATGCCTCATAACAACTAAACAGAAATATGTATTTTTCAATTTTTCAAATTCGAAATTTTTTCGAAGTTCTAGCTATATCTGAATATATTTTCGAAGCTCCAATGTTTTCGTTTATCTAATTTCTCGCATTTTAAACACATTACTTAATTTGACACATTACTTTTTTTTTTGCCAAAATAATTCGCCAAGTTTTAACAATTGTTGCATTGCCTGCTGTAATGTTCGAAAATAGGCTTATAGTTATAATTTTGAAAATGCCTCGAAATTCGAAAAGCCGGGTCCAATTGAATTTTTTTTTTTTTTTGTAACAAAATTTAATTTTTGGTCCAAATATCTTCAAAATAGCAGTTTTAACATTTTGCGAAATTTTATTCAACATCTGAAATCATCCATCCTGTATTTATAAAATATTTAGCTTTCGCCGCACAATAACCACTTAACTGACTTAGCAACGCATTTCAAAACATGTCATAAGCAGTTCACCTATTTTCCGTAACCGTTTCCGTTTCCGCTTCCGTTACTAGCTTCAATTCCGCTTCGTGCACACACCTGCATTGATGACAAATTCAATTATTGTTGTTGGCATTGTGATTTTGGTGAAAAACTTTTAATAAACTTGCTTTGCATGCAAATATAATTCCGTTTTGACAATGAAATTTTGGGCAAAAACGGAAGCACAGCTAAATTTATGAAATACAAAAAAAAACTTTCCGCTTTGTTAGTGTATTTGTGGTTGTACGTGACGCGTCATGACGTGCTTATGTAGAACATCGCAATCAAATTCGCTATTGAACATATGTTTGTGTCGAAATCACAATAATTTCGTGTGTTGGAATTGTTATTGACACATCTTTTATTGTTGTGGTGATAGAAAAAAAAATTTTATCAAATATTATTAATGTTAACTAGACAAATTGGATGTAGATCTGTGCAGACAGGGGTGGGTCTTGAAGTTGTACCCCGTCGTTCTAGACACTTGACACTTGGAGCAGAGTGCAGGACCCTGTGGCAATGCAACACAAGTGAAAAAAACAATTTTTTTTTCGGTGAAAAATCGATGTGTGAATAATCGATCTCTAAAGAAAATAATCGATTTTTTTTTGGAGATTTTTCATTCGATTCTGAAAAAATTATTACTCAACTCAACTTTTTTTGTTCATAACCGATCTCTAAGCAAAATTATCGACTTTTTTCGAGAATCGATTTTTATACGGAATCGATTTCTTCGATTTTGAAAAAATTTACTCAAGACCCAATTTTTTTTGTTCAGTGAAAAATCGATCTCTGAACAAAATTATCGTTTGTTTTTCAATCGATTTTTTTGAAAACTCGACGTGTGGAAAATAGATTTCTGAAGAAAATAATCGATTTTTTCGGAAATATATGTATATCTTGTACAGAAAATGCCTTCGATTCAATTGATTCGTACAAATCTATGCGTGCAAAAAGTTTTCTAAAGAAAATAATCGATTTTTTATACGAAAAATACCTTCAATTTGCAGAAAATAATTACTGAAAAATAATCGATTTTTTTCACAAATCGATTGTTTATGAAAAAATATTTACTCAACAATTTTTTTTTTCGTTCAGCGAATAATCGATAATAGATTTCGAAAGAAAATAATCGTTTTCTACAATAAGTTTTTCATTAAACTCGATAGTAGAAAAATAATCGATAAAAGTAAATTTCGATTATTTGTTCACGTTCCTAGTTTAAAATTTGCGTGTCATCGACATATCCAAACACTTTCGCCAGCAACTGAAATATTTTATGCAAACCTTCTAAGTCATCTTATCCCACCAACTCCTTACAACTTGGGTATTGACGCACATCCATAATTCTACCTTAAGCCACGTAAAGGCCACAGCGAACATGCAGCATACAAACAAATCGACAAACAAAAAAATCTTCATACATTATTCAAATATGCAAAAACCTGTTATACAAGTGAATGCACTTCAAACTCTCTTAACCTAACCACATATGAATATGCAAAAAGGGAGGCGCCTCTTAAAGTTTCTTTCGTCACACACGCCCAGAGTCAACTAAGCATCTTGCTTAAACATTAAATTGTCTTTTGCTCCTTTGCTTGCCATTGCCGACGCCGTTTTGTGTTAATTCGAGAGGCGACCACTTGACACTCACTTAAACCAACAACAAAAACAGCACGACGCCCATCACAGTTCACTTGAAGGCCCAATGCCTATTTCTGCTGCTGCTGCTGCTGCTCCTACAACTGCCAACAAGAGCTTCTAGTTATCGTGGGCGGTAATGACAAACAACCAAACAAACTCTTCAACTTTCAGCCTCTCGTTAAACAAACAAAATGGTAATGATAACACGCACTTTAGGCGCATATCACGTAGTCAACGCAACTAGTTGTACACTACAGCAAAACTAGTACGAACAGCAAGCTGAACTAGTCAGGAAAGAAGCGAAATATACCAGTCTCATAGTAGTTCAAAAGTACTAGAAACTTCAAATTAAAGAAAAAAAAAAACAACTAACATTTTGCCATTTTTTTCATTTTTCATCGGCACCTATTTGTTCTCTTTCGGACTAGTTTGCGATGAGTAAGCAAATGTTAGTTATACACTATTTTATCACTGCATGCTGCCTAGGTTTATGCATCTCTATATATACATATAGTATGAAGTCAACATCACGAAATTGCAAATGTCACCTGACTTGCACGTGCACACATACAACAATTTTGTTTGTCTGCATTGTAGCACGGAGGCTTAAACATTATCATGGACAACAAAAGGCAACTACGGAACTAGCAGTGTTGCAGTTGAATGGGTTTGATTGTGTGTGCGTATGTTTGCATACGACACGTAAATGCAAATTTGGCAGGCAAACAACCTGGCGGGAGACCAATCATGCCGCACCAAACATCAAGATGGAACAAAGCAACATAATCCAGCCAACCAAGCTGCCAAGTAAATACAAATTGAATAGCGTAGCAGCGGCACAAATCCTTTCGTCTTATGAATATGTATGTATGTCGATGCAGACACGCCTACATAAAAACATGTTTGAAGTAACCCAATTGGAAATGACCGATATTAATCATGAAAATGGAAATGAAATTGTGGAGCTTAACACAAAAAAGCTCAAGCAGATATAGAGAAGATCTCAACCTATTTTTGAACTCACCTTGGTACCATTTAAATAAAATAATAAGATAAAATAAAATAAAATAAAATAAAATAAAATAAAATAAAATAAAATAAAATAAAATAAAATAAAATAAAATAAAATAAAATAAAGTAAAATAAAATAAAATAAAATAAAATAAAATGAAATAAAATAAAATAAAATAAAATAAAATAAAATAAAATAAAATAAAATAAAATAAAATAAAATAAAATAAAATAAAATAAAATAAACTAAAATAAAATAAAATAAAATAAAATAAAATAAAATAAAATAAAATAAAATAAAATAAAATAAAATAAAATAAAATAAAATAAAATAAAATAAAATAAAATAAAATAAAATAAAATAAAATAAAATAAAATAAAATAAAATAAAATAAAATAAAATAAAATAAAATAAAATAAAATAAAATAAAATGAAATGAAATGAAATGAAATGAAATGAAATGGGATGAAATGAAATGAAATGAAATGGGATGAAATGATATGAAATTATATTAAATTAAATTAAATTAAATTAAATTAAACTAAATTAAATTAAATTAAATTAAATTAAACTAAATTAAATTAAATTTAATTAAATTAAATTAAATTAAATTAAATTAAATTAAATTAAATTAAATTAAATTAAATTAAATTAAATTAAATTAAATTAAATTAAATTAAATTAAATTAAATTAAATTAAATTAAATTAAATTAAATTAAATTAAATTAAATTAAATTAAATTAAATTAAATTAAATTAAATTAAATTAAATTAAATTAAATTAAATTAAATTAAATTAAACTAAATTAAATTAAATTAAATTAAATTAAATTAAATTAAATTAAATTAAATTAAATTAAATTAAATTAAATTAAATTAAATTAAATTAAATTAAATTAAATTAAATTAAATTAAATTAAATTAAATTAAATTAAATTAAATTAAATTAAATTAAATTAAATTAAATTAAATTAAATTATATTAAATTAAATTGAATTAAATTAAATTAAATTAAATTAAATTAAATTAAATTAAATTAAATTAAATTAAATTAAATTAAAATAAAATTGCGGCAGCATAACCCATTTCCTAGCGGGTCACTAGCTGTTAAATTTGAATACAGTTTTGATAGGCACAGTTGACACACAACCCCCAACCGCTTTCACAACTAACACTAACATCGTCTCACCACTATTACGCTTGTAAAGATAACTGCACTGCTTTCTCAAACTATTCAAATTACTCTGATCGTACTCAGCTAGTAATTGTATTGCCAAGCGGGTTGAGTTTTTGGGTAAAAGTGATTGTATTAAGCTGTATTTAGCTTTGGGTTAACTCAATCTTCACTGACACCTACAACAATGACGAAGCGTCATGAGTGTGTGCTTAGACAAAGAATGTTTTTTTGTCTCTGATTCGTCACTTCTTTGTCTTTGCATAAACATGAAGCAAATTCCTATGACGGCTAAAGTGCCGGTGTACTTGTGCAATAGCTCTTCAAGATAGTGTGACAGGTGGCACATGTTAGAGGAGTTGTGCTGCTAAGTTTGGAATTTAACGATTGAATGGTTTAAAGAGCTCCTTCCAAATTTTGATGGGACTGTTTTCAAATTTAGCTATTCTGGAGCTGTCAAAAACTGCTTTAAAATCGCCTAAGAGATAATGCTGCCTTGATTCTTTTATCATGGCTCCACCCCAGATTTTGCGCATCGCGAACATAAATATGTATGGTCCGATGGGTTCTAGTCTTTCCCCACAATACTCTGCTCAATAGAACCTTCTATGAGATTTTAGGAAGAGTGAGTTCGGGACAGATGGTTTAATCTGCAGGGTGGCATCTTTTTTTTTCTACCTTTTAGCTTAGGGGTAGTCGCATTTAAAATCTGTTTTAGTTGAAGGGTTTTTTGGACTAGTCTGAGATTAGTTATGAATTTCTAGTATTTTTTCTTAATAGTTTAGCATCTCACTGCAGTCTTCCTATTTAGTCTACCATCTCCTCATTAGTACAACGGTGAGGTTCATTATTCATCCTTAACTGCACATTGAAAACAACTGGCTCATTAAATTATGCTACCGTCCATGAATTCAGTTTAGTGCAAAATAATATCATAAATGAATATAAATTTTTTGTTTGAATGATTTAATTGCATTAGGATTGCAAACAACTAAAACATGATTGCATTTGGTGATTTTGTTGAATTTGTATTTATTTGTGCTTTTTGTGCCTTGGTTAACTAGTTTATATGTTTCCCGTTTTTTAAACTTAAAATTCACTGAAGGGGGGTTCTTTCTTCCTATTTTTGTTTGTGATCAGAACAATGAAAATAAATAGTTGAATTTAATAAAAAGTTTAATTTAATAAATAGTTAAATATTTTAATATTTTTTTTTGTGAGATTGTTAAAAGTTGAAAATTCAGAAATAATCATTACCTGTTTTCATTACTTTTTCTAATCTTTTATTATTTTTTTTTTTTACTTTTAATTGTAATTATTTATGGCTGCCTTTTGGAAACAATTTATTTTAATGTAATTTTTGAGATTGTTAAAAAGTAAAAAATAATCATTACTAATAATCATTACTTTTGGTTATTTTTTATTTATATATTGTTTTCATTTTTTTAATACTATTATTTATTGCCGGTCTCTAAAAACAACTGATTTTAATATGATTTTTTAAATTTGTTAAAAATTTAAGTAAACTCAGAAATAATCATTACAAATAATCATTACTTGCGCAAAAAAATTTATTTTTATTTTTATTTAATCTTTACTGATAATTATGTACAGTTAAATTCTGAAAACAATAGAATTTAATATAATTTTTTTAAGAGTTATTTAAAAAAAATCAGAAATAATCATTACTTATGCCTAATTTTAGTTAGTTATTTTTTTTTTTATTTTTAATGGCATTAATGCAGATTTCTGAAAAAAATTTATTATAATATTTTTCGAGATTTTTCAAAAATGTATCAAAATTAGAAATGAACATTACTAATAATCATTACTTTGGTTAATTTTTATATATTTCTCTTTTACTTTTTGATGGTAAATACTCACTTCTGATTTCTGAAAACAATCGATTTTAATAGAATTTTTTTTTTGTTTAAATTCCGAAATAATCTTTACCAGTTATTACTGCTTTAAAGATAAATGTAATGTGTTTCCCTTTAACGCTTCATGTTTCTACAACAATAAAAATAATGACTATTTTGAATTTAAAAAAATGATTAATTTATTTAAAAAAAAAAAATAATAAGCTTTAAAATTTGCAAACAATTTTTTTTGTGTCATTAATCAGTGCGATGTTTTCATTTGTTCTTGAAGTAATTATCCAAACTTTCAACAGTGTGACTAAAAACAACATGAGCCACAATTAATTGTCGCCTGTTAATTACAACTAAATTAATTAAGGGTTAAATGGCTTAATGAGATTATTACAAGTTTACAGCAGGCGTAATGATACTAACACATACGCACATACAGGTAAAAACAAATTTGATTACAACTCGAGAACATAAGCGTGCGCCCATGTGTATTATGAAAAGGCAATTAACGGTACAAAAACTGTTAACACAAAAAACACATTTAATAAAACATTTTAATTTTTTAGTATAGGCGAGAAAGTTTTTTTTTTATAAAAAATCGTTCAGCTGATAGTGAAGTTGACAGCTTGTCGCTGCAGATGAAATTTAATAAAATCAGGCAGCACTTTTTATCGATTGTTGGAAGTCAGCTTCGATACATGCAATTTTGGAATCTGCAAACGTTAATTACAAAAATATCGCTAGTGTCTCACCACTGTGTTTCGAGAACGAAAAGTCTTGTGAGCCACATTAAGAAACTACACACACAGCAACGCAACAACGGAGAAATGGGTCTTATATTTAAAGCTAGAGCTACAGCAATATATCGGTTTTAAAACCCTTCAATTTCTTGAAGTAGTTATGTAGTGATGCGCGTACAAACACACATACAAACAGGCAGAAATTCAAAAAAAGGTTTTTGGCTTACCTACCTAAGACGACATTGCTCCCAAGCATCTACATTAAGGTTCATACATTAATCTGTTAAAATTTCTCTATATAGAAAAAGTATTTCAGTCAACTTTTATTGCCACCACTGTATGCTGCGCAAACGATATACTTTCTTAGCGTAAAGTATATTCTTAACTTTAATTTGGACATCTAGCAATAAATTTGTGACAGTAGCATCCAAGTCTATGCAGCGATATTTGAGTGATGCGCGAACAAACAAATATACAAAAAGACCAAATTTTTATAAACCATTGCTTTGCATTCTGTTACTCTAATAGAGATATCCGCAGTAATTTTTCTTTGATCTTAGAACATCCAGCATCCACTTGCCTGCATTGGGTTTTCCATAAAGTAAATTCTGCAAAAGAAAAGCTTTGGAGCCACTGGGTTTCGGGGGCTGAGAACACTTTTGAAGCCTTCCCTAAATACCGATCTGCTAGCAAACAAAACTACCACTTATGAGTGTTTTCCGTTCGATTTTATTTATTTTTCTTCTTTTTTTTTGAATTTGTTGCTCGATTTTACATCAATCACATTAACGCACTAACGATCAATCTCACCAAATACTATATCCAAAGAGCCAATAATAGCAGCCGCATCGGCTAATAAATGTTGACGTGTTAACTTATTCAACAGCGCCAAGTGTGAGTAACTTGCAGCACGAATCTTACAACGATATGGCTTCGACGTACCATCCGACACCAAATAAACGCCAAATTCACCTTTCGGCGACTCTACCGCCGTATATGTGGCACCCGGTGGCACTGCAAATCCTTGTGTATAATATTTAAAATGATGTATAAGCTCTTCCATGCCACGTTTCATTATGCGTCTACGTGGCGGGCATACTTTATGATCGTCCGCTTTTATTTCACCAGACGGCATTTTATTCAAACATTGATTGATGATATTACAAGCTTCACGCATCTCACGCATACGCACCAAATAACGATCATAACAATCACCATTTATACCCACGGGTACCTCAAATTCCATATCAGCGTATGCATCGTATGGTTGCGTCTTACGCAAATCCCATTTAATCCCAGTCGCACGCAATACCGCACCCGAACAACCATAATTCAAAGCATCATGCGCTGTTATCGTACCAATATCAATGCAACGCGCACGCCATATACGATTATCGGTGACAACATCTTCGAATTCATCGAGCCGATGACGAAAACGACAAACAAAATCGAATAAATCATCACAAAAACCGAGTGGTAAATCGAAAGCAACACCACCCGGTCGTATGTAAGCTGTATGCATACGTGCACCCGAAGCGCGCTCACAAAATTCGTACAATTTCTCACGTTCCTCAAACATCCAAAATAATGGCGTTATACCACCACAATCGAGTACGGCTGTACTACAAGCGACTGTATGATTGGTTAAACGCATAATCTCTGAGAACATTGTGCGTATATATTTGGCGCGTGGTGGCACTTCTAATCCCAATAGCTTCTCGATGGCTAAACAATAGCACAACTCATTGGACATGCATGAAACATAATCCAAACGATCGAAATATGGTAAACCTTGCATATACATTTTATTTTCGATGAGCTTCTCAGTACCACGATGTAATAAGCCAATATGTGGATCAGCCGATATCACAGTCTCATTGTCTAATTGTAAAACTAAGCGCAAGACACCATGTGCAGCTGGATGTGCTGGTCCAAAATTAATAATTTTTGTTTTATATGAACGCTCCGGTGTGAAATATTTACCACTCCAACGTCCATGGAATGGCACGTCATTGTAAAAGTATGAACCCTCAAATTGTTTCAAGAATTCGGGATCTGGCGACCAATGTTTTGACTCTTTTGTTTGATACTTGGGCGCTTGGTTGCTCGCTTTCTCCATTTTGGCTGTGCAAGTTAAACGACGTGGCTCTAAAATTTATTTTTATAAAAAATACTTCTTTAAGTTTTTGTAAAAAAAAAAAAAACCAAACTCACGTTTATAATTTGAAAAAAGCATTGCCACCGCCATTTTGGCCAAATAATATTTGAAGGCATCACCCAAATACGGTCGTATTAATATTTGTTTGCCGAAAGTATGTTCCGAATAGTCCTTGACGCGCGTAAATGTTTGTGATTTGAAAAGTTTATGTCGCAGTTGCTCTAAAACAGACCAAATTGTCGGCATTTTTGATATTTATTTTTTTGCTGAAAAATTTGTTTCTATTATTTGTCAATTTCTTATCGCAGTGCTCATGTCAATTTAAGTTTACTGTCAATATATTCGAGTTTGAAACAATGGTTGCCTATTATTCCTAAAATAAAATAAAATACAACATTTTTGAAAAATAATTCAAAACAGTTTAATATTTTTTGTTTTAAAATATCTTATTTAAAATTGTTTTTATTTTTCTACTTTCAGATCTTCGATGATCATTACCATTTTGCACATCACAAAGTCTCTAAGCGTTCACTGGCGCCTGCGCTGACACATCAAACGCGCCTCGATGACGACCATCGTGTGTATTGGGCCAAGCAACAGCAAGCGAAGTCACGTCGGAAAAGAGATTATATACGTATGCGACCGTCACGTACATCGTCGCGTGCGCTATCGCAAGTGGATACAGTTCCTTTTAATGACCCGAAATGGGCGCAAATGTGGTACTTGGTAAGTAATGCAGTAATGATTAATTGTAATGTTTGAAGATTACATTATTTTTGTATCAAATATATATTCATCTTTTTACTAATTGTAAATTGTTAGTAAGTAATTACATATAAATACTATTTACAGTAATTATAAAACCATTACAAGTAGTAAAAGCATTACTTTTAATTTTTTCTTGATTATTTTGAATTTTTTAAAAAATTTAAATTATTATTTATAATCAAATTAGTATGAAGTGATAAGTATTTAATAGCATAAAACCCATTACTACAATAGTAATTGTAGCGCAAACGTGGTAATCATAATCGTTATGTGCATATTATCACGCAAACTTCAACATATTATTTCATTACTTTCATGATTACTTGTTATAATAGTTAAAAGTAATAATCAAAAATAATAATATCATCTACGCAATAGAAATTGTATCTTGAAAGTTTACGATTACGGTAATTGTGGCTCAAAAGCTTATGATTACTGTTGCTGGAAATGAAACTAAGATTATTGTAATCATAGTCGTTTTGTAATGTTAATCCTTAGAAAACACTAGTAATGATAACTCATTGGTATAAAAAATAAAAACTAGGAATTATAATTCATATATCATTAATTGAATTACTTTTATAACTAATCCTAGTAATTAAATATACTCAAACTATTATTTTAATTCTTTAATTACTTGTAGAATTATTTTTAATTAAAATGATTACTAACTAAGAAACTTCATAATCATGAACATTCGTAGAAACAACACTGTTTCTTGATGTTAGTAATGAACATAATCATTGAAAGTAATTACATTATTAATAATGATAGACAAATTTTACTTGCATTTTGTTTACCAAGCCCCTTACTTACCATTTTTTGCGTACTTTTTACGCTTCCCTTATTAATGATGAAAAATATTTGTGCTTCCAGAGATGATTACTTTGACAAGTAAACTAAATCAATTACTAATTAAAGACAAGTTTTCATCATCTAACAACTTTTGTATCTAATAAATCTCTACTTCCAAGATATATGTAGCTAAAATTTATTCACTTTTTAAAGCTAATAACTAATTAGTAAATTATTTTTACATTACTTTTGAGGCTACATAAAAGTGATGCACAGTTTCTTTTAATTCAATTGTAATTTAATGGTAATGCAATTTTTTTGAAGGCATTTTCTCTAAATGAAATGCAGCAACTCCTTGCGAAAACCTTAAAAAAATATTACTTGTTCGCAATTATTACCATTCCAGTAATCAATTATTTTCTATGTAATTTAAGTTAAAATATTTAAATATATGAAAACTTGGTTTGATGCAGTTAGTTTAAATGCGTTGACAAACATTTATAAAACTTAGGAATGTAATCATAATTGTAATTGTAATGTATAATTAATTGTACCATGGTATACACACGGCTGAGCTCTTTTTTTTTTATTATATCAACAGAATCGTGGTGGCGGCTTAGACATGAATGTGGTGCCTGCTTGGCAGGCGGGCATAACTGGTAAGGGTATTGTGGTGACAATACTTGACGATGGACTGGAATCTGATCATCCTGACATCGAGCATAATTATGTAAGTTATTACAACTCAATTATTGGTAACAAAATTTTACGATTTTTGTTATTATTCTCAAAGTGCTCATGACACACATTTTTTTTTTTTTTTGTTTATTATTCCAATCATTAGGATCCCGCCGCATCATATGATGTTAATAGTCACGATGTTGATCCAATGCCACACTACGACATGACCGATTCGAATCGTCATGGTACGCGTTGCGCTGGTGAAGTAGCTGCCACTGCCAATAACTCAATCTGTGCGGTTGGTATTGCATTTGGTGCCAGTGTTGGCGGTGTCCGAATGTTGGATGGTGATGTAACAGATGCTGTTGAAGCGCGCTCTCTATCGCTTAATCCGCAACATATCGATATATATAGTGCATCATGGGGTCCCGACGATGATGGTAAAACCGTTGATGGTCCTGGTGAATTGGCACAACGTGCCTTCATCGAAGGTGTAACAAAAGGACGTCAAGGCAAGGGTAGCATATTTATTTGGGCATCGGGTAATGGTGGTCGTGAATTGGACAATTGTAATTGTGATGGTTATACAAATTCCATTTGGACACTGTCGATATCTAGTGCCACCGAAGAGGGTCATGTGCCTTGGTATTCGGAGAAATGCAGTTCCACATTAGCGACCACTTATAGTAGTGGCGGACAGAGTGAGAAACAGGTGGTGACGACAGACTTACATCACTCGTGTACGGTATCACATACGGGCACTTCAGCATCCGCGCCATTAGCCGCCGGTATAGCAGCTTTAGTGCTTGAATCCAATACGAATTTAACATGGCGTGATTTACAACATATTGTGGTGCGTACAGCGAAACCGGCGAATTTACGTGATCCAACGTGGTCGAAAAATGGTGTTGGGCGGCGTATTAGTCACTCATTTGGCTATGGTTTGATGGATGCGGCGGCAATGGTGAAAGTAGCACGCAATTGGAAAACTGTGCCAGAACAGCAACGTTGCGAGATAAATGCACCACATCTGGATAAGTAAGTATTAGTTAGAGGGGAATATGGAGGGCGTGGTAATGCGCTGAGCGACTTTTGAAAGATTTGAACTAAATTTCCATTTTTCATGTCTTTACTTTTCTCCTGCCTTCTACAGAGTTATTCCGCCCAGAAGCTATATCACATTACAGTTAACAGTCAAACACTGCTCATCCGTTAATTACCTGGAACATGTTCAAGCGAAAATCACACTCACATCACAACGCCGCGGTGATATTCAGCTAAATCTTAAATCACCGGCGGGCACCAAAGTTACTTTACTTACATCACGGTAAGTCAAAATTTTTTATTTATTTTTTTCAAGGTGTTTATTGAAAAGTCTTGAGCCTTTTGGCCGCGCTTCACATGAGATCAATTTGAGTATCCACGAGCTTTTATCACTCCCATTGAAGCTCCTTAGGAAAACTTCCCCTCCATGAGTAACTTTAGAGGGCTTTTCCAAGCGGACAGTAACTGTTTTTGCAAGTGAAAAAAAAATCCGCTAGGCGGGGCATGCATTTAAAATTTTAAATTCCGCTAGATGGCGCACTGATCTACATAGTTTAAAATTCTTCAAACCTGAAATTACATCATGAGCGGATGGGAAACTTACATCGATTTGTTCAAAACTCGGTGGCAATATAATATGTATGAATTTAATTCCGCTAGGTGGTGCTTTAATGCCCATAACTGAAAATCCCTGAAAAAACGTAAGGAAACTTGCGATCGACATTTGATTTTCCGCCGAGCTGGAGACTTCACTTTTCATTCGTAACCCAATTTTCGCGTTCAATTTTCCACTAACTTGGCCACTTGGAACCTAGCTTTCTTTTCAGGACAGGATAACAGTATAATATGTAGAAAACAAAATTGCACTAGATGGCGCGCTTATCCATTTAATTGAAAATTCTTGATAAATGTATGGAAACTTACAATCGACTTTTGATTAACTTTCTCAGAGAGTTGAAACTTGATGGAATGCAATATTTATAGAATCCAATGACAATGCAATATTTGGTAAAAACAAATTCCGCTACTTGGTATACCGATCGAGCCATTTGCAAAATTCACATAATCTGCATTTCGTTTAGATTACAAATTTGTACATCTCTCAAATTAGATTGCGATGGGAAAAATATTGAAATTCAAGTGATAATCTATAAATGAATAAAACATACAAATTCCGAGTGTGCTATAACTATGAAAATTACTGTAGGTATGTATGTATATAAAATATATTTATAAAAAGAAAAGTTGGACAAACATTTCTTAAAACAAACATTTCGATCTCAAAATACTACAAAAAATTATATACAACTTGCAAAAACATACTCCAAACAGATATGTATGTAGTAAAGTGAGGACAGACGTCACAAAATATGCATACATACATAATGCTTATGAGTACACATACATACATACATACATGTGAAACAAGAAATTTCCAAACTCCACTACAAGACCCACTCTAATATCCGAGTTTAACAACAATATGCAATTCCATGGGCTCCTAAAAATATACCCGAAACACGCCGCTGGCATTCAATTTGCTATTGCACATGGGACATTTACCCTGTCCATTGACACACTTCATTATGCACTGCCTGCAAAATATATGTCCACATTGAGTCACCATCGGACGTTGCAACAGATACGATTCTAAACAAATTGAACATTGAAAATTTATATTATCGCTACTGCTGCGTCGTACATTGCTGCTGCTGCTCCAATGGCGTTGTCTAAACTTTTTGTTATTCCACTGGGTTGTCGGCTCAACAGCCGTGCCACAAAGTAGCAGACGCGTCGCACATTCGGCACAACTACAAAATTGTGTTTCGCATAGCCACTGTTGTTGTTGTTGTTGTTCACCACTACTATTCGCACTTAGCGCATATCCGCTGCTGCCAGCTTCACCATTTCCATTCTCATCTCTTATTGTTATTGTATTTGTCGTACTTTCAAGCATATTATTTGCACTCTCATTACTTCGGCTGTTGTTGTTGACCCTTTGCATTGCCTGCAGCACATCACCGTTGATGCGTTGATATGGCGCGGCTGCTTGTAGGCGTAAATTACGTCGCTGCCTTCGTCGTTGTTGTTCTAATTGTTGTTGCTCTCGCACACTACATAACAGATGTTGTGCTAAATTGAGTAGATTAGTTATTTGTTCGGTCACTGGTGGCGTTCGCGTTGTTTCGAGTGCACTCGTGCTTGTCGTTGATGTAGTGGCTGTGGGAGGTAACGGTTGTTGTGAAATGCTGGAAGCAGCACCAACTGTTGTGGTTGTTGTTGTTATGGTTGTTGAAGCTGCTTGTGGCACAACTGTGCGTGCTGTATACATTTGTTGTTGTTGATTAACTCTGCTTATAGCGTTATTTTCTATTTGATTGCTGCCACCATCATTGTCTCTCATTCTAGCAGTGCAGTAGTTACGTTGTTGTTTTTGTCGTTGTTTTTGTTGGTGTATTTGCTGCACATTCCGTGGTTGCCAGTAGCGTTCAGTAGACATTTCACTAATTTTCAAAATTCTTGCGTTCGTTTGTTTGCTTTAAATTTAATTTTCCCTAAAAATTTTGTGCTTCCAGTTCGAAATAATCCTTGATTTGTTGTATGTATTTATTGTAATTTTTATGGTGATTAAATGTGATTCGCACTTTTGTGTATTTTATTTTGTGCGTGCAGCTTTCTTTAAAATTGTATATCACAAATTTTATTTTAATTTCAAAACATTTTCAATGATTATTTTTGTTACGTGCGCTTGGTTTTTATTGACAAATTTTCGAATTTACTGCAGACATGTTGAATTTCACCATAGTGAAGTATTTCACCATGACTGCGGGTTCACTTGCGATGGCATTGACAATCGATTAATGTACCGAAATTGTTTTTGTTTGTATATTGGCATAGTGGAATTACTCAAAATCGAATGCGTAGAACTAAATGAAATGTTCAGCAATGTTTTACTAAATATTTAGCTGCGCCTTTTACAGCAGAAAAATGTTGATTTCACTGTGCGTACCGTCATGGCAATACAATTAGGCTCAAATGGTTTTTTTTTACTTAGTAACGATGTATGTATATCGATAATGCTTATCGGACCAAGAGAATTTAAATAAACAACTCTGGAAATTTTTTTGTGTCTACTTGTTTGGTATTTTTGTACAATAAGTTTCCAACTATAAGCTTAACCTGTCTAGGCCTAATTTGATAAAAACATCCAGCTAAATAAAATAACAAAAGGCTGTGTTGCATTCGGATCACTCAAATGCTTTTAGGTTTTTTTTTAATATATTTTGTAGATATTGAAATTAAAATATTATAGTTAACAGAATTTTCAATTTTGTTAAATTTTTAATAAACGGTGGAAAATTGATAAATAACGCTTTCAGTTTGAAATACAATCAAAATTGAAAAATAATGTTCAATTTCAAGTAAATTCTAAATTGCAAGACGGTAGATGGCGCCTTCAAAGCTCGATTTTTACAAATCTGACTGAGAGACTCATCACTCTCATTTTTGCGCTCTCGTCGGTCGGCGAAGCGGATGTGGTAATAATTTCCTGTAGTTGTTTCTGACTGTTTCGGACTCGTACGGGATCACAGCTTTTGATAAATACAAAGCGATGTAAAAATAGGACGCTCAGTGTACTGGTGGTGAAATACAGCGGGGTGTTTGTAAAGTTCTATCTTAAACTATAGTCTACAATTCTCGGTTTCTTTGGTACATACTGCTCATATTTTTCTCTTTCTAAATGCATTCTTTAATCATTTTTTCCAGTATTCATGACGTTTCTCGTTCTGGTTTCAACCAATGGCCCTTCATGTCCGTCCATACTTGGGGAGAGTCGCCACATGGCAATTGGCAGCTTGAAATACACAACGAAGGTCGTTATATGGGTAAGTAATAGAAAAAACAATTGTCAGAATTTTATGTGAATTTCTAAGCTAACGGCTTTACTGTTTCTTCAAAAAAAAAAACTCTTCTACGAATGTTTATTAACCACTTACTTTTCCAACTTATGTACTTACATGCTGCGCTTGATTGATAATGTATTAACATTATCATAAAATAATCTATTTGTAACTAATCAAAAAAAAAAACTGTAAAAACGCAAAAAAATTTAACCAACATAACCTCAACTTTATAACTGTTTTAATAAAAAACGAAAACTAACTAACATAACTCACTACAAACGAAAAAAAAATACAAAAATATGTATATGCAATTCAAACCGAAAACAAGGTCACGCCTTACTACGCGAGTGGTCGCTCATATTCTATGGCACCACGCAGCCTATCGATCCCAACGATCCCATTTCCACACCGCGCACTAATTCTGCCGAAATAACAACACCCAATTCGAATGCAGCGAGTACCACAACGAATCTACATCAAATCTACTCGCCACAATATCCGCGCATCTCGTCAAATAATGTTGGTAGTAATAGCAATTCGGCGACCAGCAGCATTGTTGGTGCCATCAATGCTATGTCGAGTGGAAGTGGTGTGAAAATTCCCATAAAACTCCCGATGCCATTGAATAAATCCGTTTACACAGCCGCGAATGGCGCAAATAATCCATTGTTGAATATAGCGAATGGAAGTAGTAAAAAACAACAACAATTATACAAACAACAACAGCAACAAATACAACAGCCAAGTTATCAACAAATCTCAGCCACGTATGGTGTTGTTTTGAGTTCACAGACAGTGCTGAAGGCGAGCAAAAGTGGCAAAGGGAAAGGCAAATCGAGTGAGAAGGGGAATAACAAGGGAAACGGAAATGGTGGCGGCAACGGTGGCGGTGGCGGTGGTGGCAGCAAATCGACAACCAACAAAAAAGAACAAAGTGGTACAACGAATACAAAAAATAAATTCTATCGCATATCACAACAACAACATCAGAGCGGCAGTAACGGAAATGGCAAGTCCAACGGAAAATCAGCACAGCAAGGTGGGCGCACGAAGCAACAACAATCGGCAGAACGTTTACAGGCGTTTGAGGACAAGCCGAACCGGAAAGTAATTGGTGAGATCACAACAACGCCACAAACCCCTATAGCAACGCGCACTAACAACAACAACAATAATAATAATAATCCAAAAAAGTCAACCATAACAGCCGAATCAGCGCGCGCAAGTTTACTGCCTACTTCAACCAACACTGCATCCAAAACGGTCGCCACACAATTAACCAGCTACTCAAAGCTACCCGTCAAAGCAACCAAACAAATCAAGGAATCATTGCTGCCGCTACAAACGCATGAAAAACTGACGGTGGCCTCCTTCGCCGATACACGCATACCAAAACTTTTCGAACGTTACGAGAAGATACAAGCCATATTTCCCGAATTCCAACCATATCAAGGACCAAAAGAGAAGGATACCACAGCGGCAGCGGCGGCGGCAGCTGTAGCCGCCTCGAAAGCGGAGAAACGCAAATTAGCTGCAGTTGGCGGCGGTATTACAGCGCTGGACTACGAAGCGGAAACATTTCGACCCATGTTGGGTCCAACAAATGTTGCCAGCAACGAAAATTTAGATAGCGGCGGAAGTATTTCAAAACCATCACGTGAAAATATCAAGAAATCATCACCAAGTTTTGTGCCCGATGAGCGCATTATTAAAAAGCAACAATTGTTGTTGGCGGCAGCTGGCGTTAGCGGTGGCACACAACGCCCAATTGGTGGTGTGGTGGGTGTGTTGCCCAATCGCAAAGGCAGCAGCAGCAGCAGCAGTAGTGGCGGTGATAGCAGCGACGGTAGTGACATGAACTTATGGCATGCCTAAGACCTTAGTTTTGTTAGCGCTAATTTTTTATTCCCCCTCAGTTCTAGTTGTTTAGTGAGATGCATTTTAGCGAATATTTTAGGTTTCTCAAATATTTTTTTTTTTTTTCGAAAAGTTGTATAGTGTTCGTAATATTTATTATTAATATTTTAAAAATACCCCTATATACCCCTCATTTGTCATGAATATATAATTTTAAAATTTAAATGAGAGAAATCGGTCTAGAAATTCGCTGTTTTGCTTATACAAAAATTTCAAAAATTTGTGTTCTCATTAAATATACATATTTGTTGTTAATTTAGAAATTTAAAAATACTCCTATAACCTTACGTGGCACGTATATGTTGGCTTTAGTTATGGATTGGAGAAAACCGAGCAGAATATTGGCTGTTTTGCTGCTACAAAAAAACATTAATAAAAAAAATTTTCTAAACAGGGTCGCGCCTTTGTAGTAATCGGCAAGGTGCTCAGTAAAATTTCATGACGGTCTCTTCGTGCTGATATAAATTCACCTAGGCTATAACAAAATTAACTACCTTTAATTTTTCCCAATCGAACTTTCTTAATCCCGAAATACAGTCCTATCGCCCACTCTTTTCATCATTCAACAACAAAAGCAATCTGAACGTTTTCCGCTTTTTAACGCAATTCCACCAATACCATCTCAACAATTTCCGCCTGAAATGAAGAACACTTTGCAATCATTTAATATTTGATTTATAACCCGTTTATTATTCTTTTCCACGAACTCAAGCTGTAAATTTCTTGCCCGTTTTAAGCGCCATAAAAGTCACAAATCTTCACTTGCAATCAGTTTTGGCATGCAATTTCGAACGCTATGTGCGTGTACATATATGTATAAGGGATGCTAAATTTTCTTAAATTTTAATAATTCCGAAATTTTTCGGGATTCGAATATTCGATGTTTTTCAATAGATTAGGTTGAAAAACGTCAAGCAATTGTTTGAGAAACTATTTAAATTTTGAAAATTATTGCAGTTTTGCATTGTTTTTTTATTAACTTAAAGCAAAATGTATTTTATTATTAACTAGATTTCAAGTTCGTGCTTCTGACGATGTGGCGCTATCAACTATTTCCTTTACAAGTCACATATTTATTTTTTATTAATATACATATTCTCAATCCCGAAAATTCGCCCATCAATAAGCACGACTTTCATGGAACCCGGGATTTACATACCTATTTTGCATGTTTTTATTTACTCGTCTACTTTTCGCATTGATATTCAAATGAAAAGTGCGCACCTCGTTAAAAAAAAATAGACTCGAAGCAATCAATTCCTATCCACTCTGACGCTTGCAACATCGTCTATTCGTGTGTTATATGAACTCCTACAAAGCAAGTGCATGCACAGACATGTATACATACATACATACATATGTAAGTTTGTATTTAGCCATCCATCAAGTACATTGGTACGCGTTGCGTTCACCCCCCCAAAAAAAGGATTTAATGTTGGATTTTTTTCTCCACCTGTCCTTTTTAATCCACCGTTTGCTGGTAGCAAGTTTCATTCGACAATCGGCCAATTTACGCCCGCGCAACAGCACATTTGCATACATACATACATACATACATACATATGTACTACCTATGCATACCTGATATGCAATCAATCAAACTACTCGATAGTGTCAGTCCATTGAGTAGCAAAGCTGCTTTTGTCAGAATTTTTCAGTTTTTGATTTGATTTGTTTTTTTTTTTGATGGCCGAGTTGAAGTTCCAAGTTTGGTTGTTATACCAACAAAGCTGTACAAATCTCCATCAACATTAACCCTTCGTGCACACCAGGGATGCCTTTTTAGGTATCGTTTCCGGGATTGGTCTCGAAAAATACCGGCATAAAAACTCCACGCATCACTCAAAAACTGTTAAATGAAATACATATATTAAATTTTTGTCGTTACATTACAACACAACTAACTAAAAATTTAAGATATCCCTTATTTCGGTAACTTGTACGTTTTTCGATTCGGAAATATAATGATTAAAATCAGACTGAATCTATTACAAGTTCTGAGACGCACCGCAACGTTGCCGGGTCTTCTAGTCCAAAATACAATTTGTGTAAATTTTTTGTATTCCGTTTGGTCTCGTGTTCCTTTACTAGTTTTGTCTATCGATTCGGTATTCGATATCAGCTATAACTAGTTGTCATAACTATTTTGGTTTAAGTTCTTGTTTCGTTTACGGTTTCAATCTCGTTTCCATATTCAGTTTCGGTGGCAGTTTTGGTTCCGATATCATTTTCGATTCCAAGTTTGCTATCGTTGCTAGTTTCAGTTCCCGCCTATTTCTTCTTCCGGTTTTATTTTTGCTATCGGTACTATATTCGATATTGTTTACATTGGCAGTTCCGGTAGGGATTAAAATTTTGCTTTCGTTTCCCATTTCGAACTTGCATTCATTTTCGTTTCCCGTTTCAGTTTTTGTTCCGATTCTACTTGCACTTCCGGTTATACTTTCAATTACAGATTTGCTCCCAATTCCAGTTGTACTATTTATTCCAGTTTCTGACTTGGTTTCCATTTGAAATTCTGTTTTCCGTTTCGGTTTTGGTTTAGGTTCCATCCAGTCTTCTGATTTTCATTCCGGTTTCAACTATGATCTCGGTCTTCGTTTCAATTCAAGGTTTATATTTTCCTTACAGTTTAAGTACCAGTTGCGGCTTCCACTCAGATTTCTGTCCTGGTTTCAGACTTGCAGTTTAGATTTCGGTTTGAATCTTGAAAGAGAGTAAACGCCTCGTGTCATAAGAAATATAAGAAATGTTGTTTCAATGAGAAGAATTTGATATATTAAATACTATTATTGTATATTGCAATTTTTTCTTTTTTTCTATCTTTTAATCTCCATAAGCAATATACATAACTCAATTGTATACGTTAAATTGTAAATCTAATGAGCTAAATTCTCGTACAAAAATTTAATTTTTTTTGAGAATGTATATGTAAAATTGCATGCGTATAAGGAAACAATAAAGAAAAAAAAATATTGGATCGTTACCTGTTACATAATGGGTCTTTTCGAATCGCTGCGTCTCGCTTATAAGTTTGAACTTTATTCAGCTTCTTGCCCGGATGCCTGCATACCTAATAGTTCGCCGAGAACACGCCACCTGCCTCTATGGCTAACATTTGTATATTTTCGTATTAACCCTTTTTCAGCCATGCATGCATATACATAACGTCCTACAACTTAAACCCTATTTAATTTCCGCTTCACAAATTTCTAAACTTTAAGCGGATTGTTTTTTTTTTTTTTAATAAAATATTTATTATTATGATTTCTTTTGTATATGTATATATGTAGATACCCTTTGTATTTGTGTATTACAAATTAATCCTAGTTTGGTTTTATTTTCCCTTTATAGATTTACCTAGATATCTCTGCATTTGCTCCACATAGCTGCCGCAGCATTTTGTTTACTTTCTATTGATAAATAATACTTACTTGCAATTTTATATAGAACATTATTTTATTGTTTCCCTTTGTAGCACAAATCACACAATGGGACTTAATATTCTATGGTACTGATGTTCCCGCCCAACCGGAAGATGTTGTACACATTAGTGATGGTCTATTTGGTAATGATATGGCACACAATGACATCGATTACGATGCCAATTTGCAGGAGCGTAATATGCAGCAGGTAAATGATGATAGAGAAATATCTTTTAGGAATTACATACTCGTATATATGTATATGTTGGTATATCTCGGGTCCAAAAAGTCAGGAATTGGAATACAAGATGTCCTCGAAATTGTATTAAAAACTGGTTTGTATGTATATTTATAAACTATCGTGACTTCATTAGTATAGTTTTGGATAAGGATTTGCAAAAACATACAAAACTCCTCATAGAGCTACGCGATTCATAAGATATGTCTAAAATTCGCGTTTCTTTGGTAGTTGAGTGAACTGAGCGATAAGAAGAGAGTTGTCTTTGAAACTTGGCATGATTATTCACTTTTTCAGATTGTTGAGATAGCAAGGTGTCTCTTCTGTTTACATCTCCTTCTTTACCTCTATTGTTGTTCCTGTAAATTCCCACAAACCTTAGCAGTGTCTATGGGTACGATGAGGAGATCTCTAAGTATAATCGGCAGTCGTTCAAATCCATTATTTTTTACCTTATTTAGCCATGCCTACATATGTACATATATGTATCTAGTAAGTCACAGAAGACAAAATCATAAACCGAATCAAAGCTTCATAGCAGCCTTACTTTGTTTGGATATTGGCCGAATTTTGTCTTACATTGTTGACACGTTTCATTTCAGACAGGAGCTTATCTTATCTTAGAAGTGATGTGACAGAGACCCCCTCCCTACCTCTTTTGTTCAACTTGTACCGACCAGGGCTGGATTTAGGACTTTAGGGTGGCAATTGTCATACCTTTATGAGCATTAAATATTCTAATATTTAGTTTTCGTGCGATAAAATCCTGTAAAGACCCATAAGTGTGGACACAAAAGTATCGATATCGGCCATACTCGATATTTTCGATATTGAATTAAAAAAATATCGATACATCGTTATATATTATAAACACCTTTTTCCGGAGGAACAAAAGCACTAACTCATATAATATTTAATATAATACACTCGTGGACAAAAAATTTTAATTGAAATTTTGCAAATAGCTGGCAAAAAATGCACCATTACTCTAAGAAAACTGAGGTGAATAAATGTTGTATGGTGTAAAAATATTTTCCGAAGCCAAATTCGAATGATAATTTTAAAAATTAATGCGTATTTTTTATAATTTATTTCCATTTGTAGTTGTCTAGATTTTTCAACACCCCCGAACTAGATAAAATTCTGACGTTCATATTCAACACAAGAGATGTCAAAATTGTCTTTGACTCAGTCGAGCTTTCTCTGTTTTATAGTGGCACATAGCCTTTCACTGGGCATTCTGTTTGGATGAATTTTTAAATTTTTTTTTCTTGATAACCTTCCATGGTAGGAATGTACAATGAAAATAATCGATAGTAAAAATATCGTTATCCGCATAAAAACCGAATACTTGATGTATCGATAGAACAGAGTTGGTTAGTAATCATTACTTTAAGAATCATCTTAATAATTATCTACAATTCCCAGTGCTTTAGAAAGGAATTTAAAATGTAATTGAAATTTTTCCAATTACATTACAATTACTCTTGAATTACCCATTAAAATTTGTTTTTTTTTTTCAATTACCAACAAAAAATGTTCCATGTACTAGAGCCTCAAAAGGGGGAAATTACTTTTGGTAATTTTTTTTAGGGATTCTAATGGAAAAAATTCCCTCTGTGTGAGGAGTCGATTAGTTTTCCCCAATTAGATACTGAGCAATGTAATGTAAATGAATTCACCAGTCTCTGTATATTTTTTCAACTTTTTAATTGATTATGCGTTATATCCGACTTAAAACGCGATGCCCTAAAATAATTAAGGCCCCTGTTGCTTGGCACCCTTATCTGCCCATCCTTAAATACCATTTAATGTTTGTATCCTTGCGGCCTACTTTTTGCTTAATACATTGAAAAACATGTTCGTGCGAATGCCTAGAGTATACATACATACATACATACATACATATGAATGAGTGCTTGCGCTTACTTCGAACTACAAGGGCACCATTGCTATTGACCAGATGCATATTTATCCTTTACAATCCAGCACAATGCAAGTCGATTGCAAAAATGGCATCAGCTGAAATTAACATGGCAAAGGCCAAGCTTGGTGTGGTCGAGTGTTCAGAATTTTAATGTGACCTCTCGTTGTCAGCCTACATGCATACAGTGGCGTACATATAAATAGTACAATTTCATTTTCTTTTTGGAATTTTACCCAACTCAGTATTAACGTGGATGATGCATACCTAGGGATGACAATCCCGATATACCGCCCTTTTTGTAAGCCACAAGTAACGATTTATACAATTACAATTTCGAGTACATAATTTACGGGATAATTTCTGATTTAATATCAGACCTTTTTCGCAACATTTTGGGACTTTTTCGGTATTACTTCGGAATCAGCACAGGACCATTTCGATGTTGTTTGCGAAACTTTTTCTATATCGGGACTTTTTTCGGGATCATTTTTAATTTTTTCCCGTTCTTTGTAACTAATTTGTTTGTTTGTTCAATTTTTTTTTTATTCAGTTTTTTTTTTTCTTTTTTTTTCAATTTAAATGCAATATCTGCTATAACAAAATCTAAGTTAAGACTGATTTTAAACTTTACAATTTACGATTGCCGAAATTGTGAATATTTATATAGCCACCACTGTGCCTACATAGTTTTATAAAGCTACCAAAAACAAAAATAACCATAAAGAAAATAACAAGTAAACAGTTGGAAGGAACAACATATTTTTAAAACACCACCAACGAGTGCTCCACATTCCTTTTGTCTGTTGGAGGAGAAAGCAAAAACAACGGAGAAGTGCTTTTGTGGTGAGAATAAATTGGAAGCATGTCCTTCTCTACATTGTTGGTGTACATAAATGCAGCTATGAGAATTTCTTAAATTCCATTTCTTAAATCCTTCTTAATTTGAACAAATACGCTTGGCAATGAAGCAGTCATTTCAATCAGATGACTGACTGACTGACTTTCTGCTACGATTTACATACTAAATACTCATACACGCACTCGTAAATGTGTGGCAATGCGGATTTTCCATGCCATTTCACTTTGGCATAATTTCAAATTGAAGCTTGGCTCAGTGACAAATTTGTAGTTAATAAATTCTATAAGCTATTATTTTAATTTATTTTCTTTGCTTGCGGATGAAATTGGTTAGTTAAACGTTGTGGAAAATATGCAAAAAATAAAAATATTAAAATTAAAAATTCTGTCGTTAGGCGCGCAAGCAACCAAGATAATACTCCATACAAACCTCCAAGGCTTTAATTCGAAAACATGAAAAAAAGAACAGCATAAATTGAATGCAGTGCTAAATGAGCTGTGTAAGACTCTGCCCTTTACACGCCTCTGCAGCGCTTACATCGTAATTCCATCCTTGTAGTCTCGTATGTAGTATGTCCGCAGGCCGAAAATGCCATTTTGGTTATTCAACAATGACGCTTACTCCACAATGTATTTTTGTTAGCAGAACAACGATTGAACATAACAGTTTTGCATTTCACAAACATACACTCATTGCGAATTTACATGTACATATAAATATAGTAAGTACTAGGGTAGTTGAAAAGTATGGTGGAGCTTTGGTTTGGCTTTTAAAGCTCAAGATAAAATAAAATTAAAATTAAAATTAAAATAAAATAAAATAAAATAAAACAAAACAAAATTAAATTAAATAAAACAAAATAAAACAAAATAAAATAAAATAAAATAAAATAAAATAAAATAACATAAAACAAAACAAAATTAAATTAAATTAAATAAAACAAAATAAAACAAAATAAAACAAAATAAAACAAAATAAAATAAAATAAAATAAAATAAAATAAAATAAAATAAAATAAAACATAAAGTAAAATAAAATAAAATAAAATAAAATTAAATAAAATAAAAAAAAGTAAAATAAAATAAAATAAAATAAAACAAAACAAAATTAAATTAAATAAAACAAAATAAAACAAAATAAAATAAAATAAAATAAAATAAAATAAAATAAAATAAAATAAAATAAAATAAAATAAAACAAAACAAAATTAAATTAAATAAAATAAAACAAAATAAAACAAAATAAAACAAAATAAAATAAAATAAAATAAAATAAAATAAAATAAAACAAAATAAAATGAAATAAAATAAAATTAAATTAAATTAAATTAAATTAAATAAAACAAAATTAAATAAAATAAAACAAAATAAAATAAAATAAAATCAAATAAAACAAAATAAAATAAAATGAAATAAAATAAAATAAAATTAAATTAAATAAAATTAAATTAAATTAAATAAAACAAAATAAAATAAAATTAAATGAAATGAAATTAAAAAAAAATTAAATTAAAAAATTACAAAAATAAAATAAAATCAAAGGCTTTTAGTAGCAAATATAAATTTTTCCACACTAATAAGGATATCTATAGTAAATATAGCACACTATTTATACATACATACACATGTATGTATGTATATTTGATAGTGTTCATTCATGCTGAGTCTCAGAAATGTGCATTTAATTCATTTTTGGTATTTTGTATTAACTGGGATGTGTTGACAACACTGCCAATGGGCAATTTGCCAATGTCGCTTGCTTGCCCATTCGACCCCACCATGTCATACACTTACACATATCCAATTCACACTGCTGTTCTCCATTTCAATTATGCGAACATCTCGACTCTGCAGGGTCTTTTCTCTGTTACAGAACTTCTGTCATTGGATCCGGTTTAGTTGGTTGGTTGACTTTTTTTGGTTGATTGCCGCTGGTTATTTGTTAGTTAGTTCGTGTATGTTGTTGTTGCTGTTATTGAGGCACCACAAAATGTGATAATAAAACAAAACCAAACATTTAGCTATAACTAAACTTAAGAAAAATACGAATTAGAAATAAGCCAAATATATGTATGTATTTAGGTAGGTAGTTAGAGACATTTGTTTATGCACTGCAGACATTGGTTTGTATTGCCAGCACATCGTTTGTATTACTGCTGTTCTTTGACCCCTGTTGCCTCGGGCATATTGATGAAGATAAGCAAATGTTCTTGTTAGCGTATTCGTGATTTTTTTGCGGTTTAACAAAGCTGATATCGTATAGTTCTTCTGGGTAGATGCGTATAATTAGTGGCATAATGGCTTCTTGATTTTTTGTTCTAATACTACTCCACAAATTATTTTAAATTAGAAAAGAAAAAGTGGTTAAAAAGCTTCCGCATCATTATCATTCCAAGTGCTCGTTAGTTGACGCTTACTCGACTTCATAACAAGCCATGGTTTCATAGCGATGAATTGTGAAAAACCAAACGTTGCCAAGTCGCAAGTTGTGGTCTTTTTTCTTTTATTTTATTTTATTTTATTTTATCTTTTTTCATTTTATTTTATTTTTTTTTATTTTATTTAATTCATTTCATTTCATTTCATTTTATGTTATTTTATTTTATTTTTTTTATTTTATTTTATTTTATTTTATTTTATTTTATTTTATTTTACTTAATTTTTTTTTATTATATTTATATTTATCTTTATTTTGTTTTCTTATTTATTTTTTTTTCTTTTATTTTATTTATTTATTTTAAATTTTTTTTTTATCCTTTATTTTATTTTATTTTTATTTTTTTTATTTTTTCTTCTATTCTTTCTATTTTTTTTTAATTTCTTTTATTTTATTTTATTTTATTTTACTTAATTTTTCTTTTATTATATGTATCTTTATTTTATTTTCTTATTTATTTTTTTTTTTCTTTTATTTTATTTATTTTTTTTTATTTTTTTTTTTACATATTTGTAAGTTTTGCAAGCTCGAGACACAGAGAAACAATAATTCGTAATGAATTTTAATTGTCAGTTTTTGGGAAAAATTGATAATTGGAGAAAAATTACATTGTTAAATCACAGCGATGGATAGGATTACATGTTTCAGAGTTTCCAAGCTCATCATCAGATCCCTTTTCTTTTTTCCTTTATTTTTTTTTTTTTTTATTTTTTTTTTATTTTTTCTTCTTTTCTTTCTATTTTTTTTTTATTTTATTTTATTTTATTTCATTTTATTTTATTTTACTTTACTTAATTTTTTTTTATTATATTTATCTTTATTTTATTTTCTTATTTTTTTTTTTTTTTTTCTTTTAGTTTATTTATTTTTTTTAATTTTTTTTTTTATTTTTTTTTATTCTTTATTTTATTTTATTTTTATTTTTGTTTTTTCTTCTTTTCTTTCAATTTTTTTTTATTTTCTTTTATTTTATTTTATTTCATTCGATTTTTTTTTATTATATTTATTTTACCTTATTTAATTTTCTTTTATTTTTTTTTATTTAAAGAATACTTTATTTGCTTATTCCTGAATTCTTTGAATCTGTTTTGTTTGCTTAAATAGTACATTCGTGACTTGCATTTAAATTTCATAGTAGCTTGATATGGAAAATAAATGGATTAGCTCCTCCACATTTAAATTTAAAAGCTTTTAGGCAAAGCGTACCTATGTACATAGTATATAAAAGACACGCAAAGCTATGCCACATAAAACTACAGCAAGTATAAAAGGAAAAAAGCTACAAAAAAATATAAGCCTTAAGGCTATACTAAAAGAGCATTTCCATGTTAACAGATGAGACAAAATATTGAAAGCGTGAAACATTTACAGAGACCAATTCGAAACTATGAAGAAATTCGTCTACTAGGCCATTTGGAAATAAAAGCATTAGTCTCTCATAACTTGATCTCTGGTATGTAGTCAAGGACCATGAAAAAGTAGATAGGATAATCCTTGGAGTATTCGAGAAAAATGTTATACGAAATATTTTTCATTAAATCTTCTATATATACCAAACGATTTTTTTCTTGTTGAAGATTCGAATAGCTGCTGTTTCAATATAACGCTGTTTGATCCGAATCTGTTGTAATTTTTATGTGGATGCACCCTTATTCTGGACTAGGCCATACAACTAACTCCTCGCTGAAATAAAACTAAAAAGAAACTCAATTGGCAGGAAAACAAATTCAAAAAAAAAAGTCCTCCAAATAAAAACGCTCAACAAAGTTAGATGCCAGTGTAATAAACTAAAAGTTGAATAACCTGCTGCTGCCAATTCGTCTAGCAAGTCCGCTTGACGGCATTCGCGCTGCACGTAGCATTGCATGTTGTCACGTATGTTGTGGCCAACGCAATGAGTCGCCTCTTTGTAGACTAGTTTTTTTTTTGTTTGTTTTATACTTTTATCTGATTTTTCCAGCATCCAAATATGTAGAAAGGGGTATGATTTGAGGTAGAAGAAAGAAGTAAATAAAGGCGAGTAGTTTATACCCAGTTTTTTAGCATGGCTTTTTATGTGTATAAGTAAGTTTAGGTTAGGTTGAAGTAATTACGGCTTCCGAGCCCTGATGTTCTGACCACATCAAATATTTAATCCTAGTACGCAAGCACAGCTGGGTATAACTAACTACCAGAACAAGATGCCACATCATGCTACGAAAAAATAGCGAAGACACCAACAGAATACGTGGTCTTTGCGCAATGCATGCCATCGTGGTTGCTACGCAGACGGACGCAACACAAAAAAGCAACAAAAAATCGTAAATGAAATATAACTTAGCAAAACCAAAGTTGCAGCGCAACAACAAATGAAGCAACAGGAAGCATTCAACTGTGGCCTATGCAGCTACATACATATGTAAGTCCCAAGAGATCCTTTAAATTTATGGTTGTATTTAGAAGTTGCATGCATGACACTTGTCGGCTGCCAGTACCGTTATATGTATGTAGCGGTATTGCATGTGAAGATGTACCAACTTTGGTTGTAAGTAGTGAACACGCGATAAGCATTTAGCAGACAGGCAGGCATTTACAACCTCACATTTTAGTCTACATTGTCCAGTTGTAGAATTCTACAAATTTTACTCTATTCAATAGTAGGCACGCGAAATATCAAAATACTTGCGCCAATGGTTAAAAGCGTCGTTTGTGGCAGACAGTTTGGCAACATGCAACATGCCGTGGCAAGCTTGGCAAAACGTTCTTTTGCTCCAAAGGCATTACACTGCCGCATACTGTGGGCAACTTTAACTAATTTGGTGAACAAAAGCGCGATTTCGAAGTAGAAGTATTTGTAGCTACATATACTGAGCCTTGCCTACTTAGTCAGCATATCTAAGGCAGTTTCTCAGTAATAATTGCCATTAGAATATTCTATTGGGGGTCCTAGGAAACTTTTTAGTTCCAAAAGGTTTCTGTTAAAATCGTTCATACAAGCTTTAAACTTATTTGTGTTGATCCGGATTGAGAAAGGGTTTTTGTGGTTAGATCGTTTTCTTTATTTTTTGTACATGTATCTGTATACATTCAAAATTAGTTTTTAAAAATATATTTAAATTGTTTTTTAGTTTTTCTCTTCAGCTTTTTTTATTTTTTTACTAGCAGGGTGCCCAGCGTTCATGAATACCTGTCTGCGGCAACCAACTAAAGTAAAGGCGTTTTTTAATAGTCTAACTACGACATTTTGTCATCTCCCTTCCATTTGAATCTTTAGCTGTGCCTAAAGATTCCCCAAGTCATCCCCAGTAATTTTTCAAACAACGTACCAATATACAGATACAACTTTTCTAGAGACACTCTTTCCCTAAAAACTAGTATATCTTTTTTGTCTGTCTTCCGATTTGGATAAAATGAAGTGCAGGCCCTTTCTAAGCTTCAAGCAGTCTATTAGTGAAACTCTTATGAAAATTTTTTTCTTACTTTCCGAGATCCTTAAGTTCAAAGAGACAAACAGGCAGACAACAATTTAAAAAATGGATCAGATGAACTCTATTGCATCCCCTAAGTCACCCCCAGTCATTTTTTCAAAGAAATTTTCATTGTACAGACACGACTTTTCTAGGCTTTTATTATAGTATAGATATTCATGCGTATTCCGATATCCGACGAATGCCATTCGCGGGAAATGCGGATCGATTCGCTAAAAATCATTTGCGGATCCGAGTTAGAAAACTTTAAAAAATCTACTTTATTGATTTTCTAGCCTATTCAACACAAGAAATAGAAGAAAATATCTTGACAATATCGTTTTTTTAATTTTAGAGGTTAAATCCGCAACTGTTTTCTCGCGAATCGATTCGCACTCCCTCCGCAAAGCATCCGTCGGATATCGTAATAGGCATGATTTACATTTTCCTTTTTTCCCTTGTTTTTTCTTTTGAGTTAAATGTTTTTTTTTTTGCTATAGTCACTACTTATTTTTTTTTTTTAGTTTTAAAACTTTTTTGCTCCAACATTTTTTTATTACTTTTTGTTGCGTAATCTTTTTTAATTTTGAGGTAAAATTTTATTATTTCTTTCTCAGATTTTTTTTTTACTTTTATATAACAGTTTCTCATTTCTACAGTTATTTCTTTTTCATATAACTTCCCTATTTTTTATACTTACATTTCGTCGGTCCAGTGCCAAAGCCACGAATGTGCTTTTTTTATGTTTTGAGAAAAACGCGTTTCAAACCTTGAAGACATTGTTAAAAATAGAGATTTAATTTTTTATGTTTCAACCAGTATTGGAAGGTTTACTTTTGTAAACCACTAAGCAATGTTAATTGAAAAATGCAAATTTTTTTATTTTTTTTGCAAAAAAATTCACATTCGTTGTTTTGGCTTTGCAAAATTTGGCATATATAATATTTCCTTAAAACAAATAAACTCACAATATTTGGAAAGTTATTTACATTTTTATTGAAACATAACACAACGTTTTGAAAAAGTGAACAGAATAAACATTTAACTCCTCTACAGATACAAAACTTAAATAGAATAGCATGGTTTAGTCTTTCTCAGTTGCAGACTGAACGAAACTAAAAAAAAACACATTTCTCTAGAAAAAAAAATGTGTAAGGCATTTATGCTTAGTCTTCGTCTGACTCTTCACCAATGTCTGGTTCCGGTAAAGCGTCCCTCACCATGTCATTTGTTTTTAGGGACGGTAAAACTCATGGTACGCTTTTGGTATTGTGAGATCCTTACACATTTTATCAAGGTCTTTCCATTTTGCCTCACTGATGGGCAGGCCATTTTGATAGGCATTCTTTAAATCGGCTAGTTTTGAGCGACCTCGCGATTTTTTGCTGTCTATTTCAATAAACACATCAGCAAAATCTAATTTGTACAGAACTTTCACGGAATTATTTTCTTTCATATACCGAAGACAGCAGAGTCTTCTCCAGGGAATGTTGTTCATATTGAAAGAATTATTATTTGAAAATCCTTTAAAATCTAAGAAATCAAAATAATTAGCAACGGCAAAAGCACATTCGTGCTTTCGGTATTGCGGCAATTTTACAACCGACACTTTCGTGGAATGCGTTCGGTCTGGGAGGGAGGGAGGGGATAAGCATGCATGTTCGCGCTTTTGGCATTGAATACTCTGAACAAAATTGAACATACAGGTGCACATAACTGGAAATGGGTAAAATTGCACATTCGTGTCTTTGGCATTGTACCGACGAAATGTATGCAAAAAAATTCATTTTTTTTTTTTGTTATTTATTTTTTTTCTTCATAAATTTTAATGTTTTTATTTTTTGCTTTTCCATATTTTATTTCTTACCGGCCTGTTTCCACAGTCATTCATTTATTTCCTTTTTACATTTCAATTTAATTTGTATTTGTTGTTGTTGTAATTTTTGTTTACTTTCAATATTTTATTTAAAATTTTTTTTTATTTTTTTTTTCGTTATGTTCAAAATTTGATTTTTGTTATTTTTTTCTCTGCTTTTATTATTCAATTGCCTTAGTTTATCTATATTTCTATATTTCTCACAAATTTTTATTTGTTCCTCTCTATATTCACAATTTCATTTTATAACTTGTGTTGGTGTTAAAGTAGGTTTTTATAATATTTTTTCTATTTCTTTATTTTCCTATATAACAATTTCATTTTATGGCTATTTTTAGTTTTTATTTTTTTTTTTATCAATTGTAATGTTTTTTTTTTTTGTTTTTCCATTTTTTTTTTTTTATTTGAACTATTTTCACAATACATTATTTAGTTTTCAAAAAATTTAAAAAAAAATCAAATTATGCATACCAAAAAATATTATTAATATTAAGAAAAACATAAAGAAAACTCTAAAGTAGATAACAATATGGGTAAGTCCTGTGTAACGGACGCGACATTCGTACGCATTTAACCCTGGATAAAATGAATCATAAGCAGCAGAATTAGGGGATATCATAATGTTTTCAAGGCACAACCATAATGCTTCATTCCATAAACATTTTTTGGACCTTTAACATTTAACAACTTATTTATATCCATATATAATGCTGTTCGGACGCGACAAGAAATGGAAGTAATTTTTTAATGCTTGTGAAAGTACGTAAAACTTAGCGAAGTTTAGAGGAACATTTTTATTCCTTAAATGAGAGATTAAAGGTCAAAGAAGACCCTTTCTTCGAAGATTGACGAAATCTGAAATATGTTTTCAGAACATCGGATAATAAGCGAAAGTCCTGTAACGGACGCGACAAATTTTTCCACCACTTTTGTAATAAAGATTGCATATAGTAATTCCAACACAAGAACATATTAACTGTCAAAATCATCTAATATAATATTTATTGCTTCGTTTGGAAGCATTTTGTTTGCAACTTATGTTTCAGGCTTCCAGTATTACTGCTTTCAAGAACTAATCAGTTGCACATCAGCTTTTTCGTATTTTTATCATTTTTCTCCTTATCTCTCAGCATGCCGTCACCAGCTTCATAAAAACCACATAATCTAGCTGTAATTACTATAGACTATATTATTGTGTTAGTTTTTCTAAATAATTTTAGTAAAAAGCTCTTATTTGTAACCATTTAAATTTTTGTTGTAGGGGGACCTTATCTGAGACTTGCCCATATATAAAATTATGGTAATTCAATATTGATTTTTTATTTTTTTTTACTACTTCTGGGTTCATTACTTATTTTTTATTTATATTCGTTTTTTATTTAAACAATAATTTTTTTCAGAAGTTCGAAAACTTAAATTAAATTTATATACATCAAACAATTTTCCTTTGCCACACTGTGCGCCTTCTTAAAAGCCCAATTCCATTATTCAAATAAACACTAAAGCCGCCACCAAGCCGAGTCATTCTAGAAATACAAAAAAAAATAAAAAAAAGCAAAAAAACAAAACAAAGAATTGCACTCAAAAATAAAACCACAAAGTTGCAAACGCGCATGAACAATATTTAGCTGCAACATTTATCTGTGACATTGTTGCTATTTATCCCCTCTTTACCTTACAACGCCGCCCTGATATCCATTGCTCCACTTTGCATTACTCACAGTTTTTACACTTGGCAATTTCTTGGCTCCCTAACGTCTACTTTTCACTTCTTGAGTTTTATGTGCCTTTGATTTTCAACACTTTTTCACGGCTACTTAAAAGTCATTCTTTGTAACAATTGTTGTTCTTTTTGTTTTTGTTAGTCTTTGGGGGAATCTAGTTGGCAAAATCAAATAAAATAATATTCCTATACACACACACACACACACATACAAGTAAGTGTTTTAGCAATCCTTTGCCACTTAGTTGGAACACAATTTTCCTTTTGGCTTATTTTCTTGTATTTTCTTTTATTGTTTTTTTTTTGTTGTTGTTTATTTATGTACACACACTCATTTAGCGTTGTATGTATGTGTGTGCGTGGCTGCATGTGCAAATATCAGCCTTGAAAGTGAGCGCTACATAAACCAAAAAATGTCCATGAAAAGTACGTGTGCAAGTTTTCGAAAACTTTTTAATAGTTGGCAACACTTTGGGGTATGTTAGCGAACCACATTACTTACTTTTTACCTTTGTTCGACACTTTCTTTTTGATATTTCCCTTAGCTGTTGTGAATTTTAGTATTACTC
This sequence comes from Sphenella marginata, assembly GCA_951509765.1. Classification (NCBI taxonomy): domain Eukaryota; kingdom Metazoa; phylum Arthropoda; class Insecta; order Diptera; family Tephritidae; genus Sphenella; species Sphenella marginata. Next base: position 14,836,394 of record OX608079.1, on the reverse strand, counting down.
ATGGAATTTTGCCAATTCTTTAAATCGAGTGTAAGGACATTTGTAATGGTTGACTTAGAAATGACAACAATGGCCGCTAAACGAAAACTTAGAAGCGCACAGGATTTTCAGGAACAATTCGAAACGAAGAGACTTTTTTTTAAATGTTTACATAGATAGTACTCGTATAGGGCGAAGAGTGTAAAGAACGGTGTTTTAAGAAAATGAAACTGTGTACTGTGTGAGAATTATGAAAGGACAATCCGAGCCCCTTGTGTGAACGGATTCAACCATCGTTCTCGCTTCGGTACGGAAACCTCTTTGTTTCTCGCTGATAAGGTCGGTAACAGGGACTGACTCGGAGTCATATCCAGTGAGAACTACTTGGCCAGCAACTATCTGTGTTGGCAGGCACTTTTTTGACTAAGAGCCCTGCATTTCAAATGGTCACAAGAAACCGAATCTATTTATGCCATTAAAAGCTTCTAAAAAATAAGCTTCCTTCGAAGATGTCTTTCGATGTCGAGCTAAAGCTTGTACTGCATTCAAAGAATTTTTAGCTAAGTGTTGCCAGTCAGTATGCTCTTGTGGAGTTGCCACCAATAAAATTTTTTTGTATTGCAATATGCCAATATGAGTATAAATAAAAGGTATTTTACGTTGTACGAATATTTCAACAAGAGTATTTTATAACCACATAGAGTTGCCACCTTTTTATTTATATTATTGTTTAACGTACCCCCTGTGACCTTGAAAGCAACTTGCCTAGTTTGGATGAACTTTTGAAGATAGATAAAATGCTTAATTTCGATTTACCTACTTAAGCGGTGCCACTGGGAGGTTTTTTAGGGTTGCCACATATTTGAATTTTTTTTAAAGACTGATTAATGCATGGAAAGATATGTGGGTATCAAGCGAAACTAGTTTTACATGTTTCAACGAAAATTTATTCAGGGAGGGTTGCCACCTACCTAATCCCAATAACATTCAGTTTTGTGTATATTCGCTTTTATTCTGAAAACGTCATGACGCATTTCTATGAATTCTTATATATGAGTCGATCTGCTACAATATGAGCTCTTAGGCATAAGTGTTACCACTAGGAGGCTTTTCAGGGTTGCCATCTGTCTAAAACGTGTAAAATTGTGTAAGATATTTTAGAATGAATATCAAACGACTGGCATATAACGAAATATATCAAGTTAGGGTTGCCACCTGAACCCAATATATGTAGTTGTGTGCATATGCGCTATTATTTTGAAAAATTCTTAACAAATATCAGAATGTCGTAGGTCGGTCGTTCTACAAAAAAAAATATATTTTTCATTTTACTTGTTTGATATTTTAAAAAAAATTTTAACGATCTTCATTTCTCAAAAAATAATTTTCTTTTCTTACCTTTTTCAGGTTGCCGAATCGATGGCTAATGACAGAACGAATACATCATGCCTGAAGGCGACACCTGACCAAAGATGTTTAGGTTTGTGTTTAATTTTCATTTTATTAACACAACTACTATTAAGCTACAATGGCAACAACAACAAAAACGGCAACAGATAGATAGACACGTTTATCAAATATAATTTAAAAAAAAATAAAATTTGCAAACTAAAAGGAATGCAAAAATGTATAAAGTAAAATTGTAAATTAATAGAAAGCCAAAAAAGTAAAACAAATAAATATATAGTGCATACAAAAACAAAAACAAAAACAAACAAGCAACAAGAAAATCCTAAAAAACTAGTAACACTTTGACGCGCAAAATTTTTCTAAAAATAAAACACAAAAACAAAAACTTTTGCAAACAAATTTTATATTGAGATTAAAGCTGAAACAAAAAAATAATAATACAAGAGCAATGGGAAAAAACTAAAACTAAAATTTTTGCCGAGCTAACGTAAGCTTAAATGGTAGCAAAGTTTTGTGTAAAATGCGTGTAAATTTTCAGTGTAACAGTGCGATTAGAAAATGAACGCAGAAAAATTTTTTTTTCGAAACAATTCACAAAAAAAAAATCTTAGAACGCAGAGGAAAGTAAAAAACAAAACTTAATTGAGCAAAAAGATTGACAAAAGCCAATTACAAAAAAAATCGATTAGTATTATAGAATTGGGTGTACATTTTTCGATAACAAACTATTTCGATAAGCATAGAAAGTAAATTTTTTTCGGCCAAACTTATGATTAGTGCTAGGATTTCAAAGCGTTAGGCGAACGAAAATACAAAAACTCGTATAAATAATATGCTAAATTAAAATATTTAGTAATGAGATAAAAATTCTGCAAAAACTAAAAGGTTGTTTCGAACAAAGTTTTACAGTTTAAGTGAAACAAAATTAATACGCAGCTGGGTATAAAATTAATATTATATTAAGCATAAAGTAAGAATGGATCGTGCTTATCTAAGACCTAATAATAAGCATTTCAAACTTGCATCTGGTCTATAACGAGTTTAACGGAATGCAGTCTAAGTAGACGCTCGAACAATTGGAAAATTTTTCACGAATTTGAAAAATGAGCTTTTCAAAATTGCTTGCATTTACTTTACTCGATTGTGAGAAGTATCGAAAAAAATATTAATTTTCATTTTTTTTGTATGAATAATAATTTCGATACATTTGCAAACTTTTCATCTACACGAAATGGTCAGCTGTTTGTAAATCTGAGGTGAAGCAGAAGAGTTGATAACTATATCGAAGAAATATCTGCCTATAATCTGGTTTGCGATCAATCATTTTTGCAATCGAACCAATATATGTACGTACTATGTAACTTCTAGCACCCATGCAATCGATTATTTCGATAAGCGTGACTTGGGCTTTAAATCATGAAATTAAATAGTTAGAAACATAAAACTTGGCAGATTTTGCACTTTTGACCTAAGTAACTTGGGCAATGAAAATCAGTAAGATTGGACCAATTCCACTTGTGACCCCGATACAATCGATTATTCCGATAAATGGGGTGTGGGCTATAACTACTGAAATCAAAAAATTAGGTTATAAACACTTTAACAGCGCTCTCCTTACTTGTTAATAAATAAAATGTTTCTACATAAAATATAACTTTAGCAAAATTTAATCGGATTGGACCGTATTTAATGTGCGTGAAAATAAAAAAAAAATTGTTTTTTCTCTTCATTACTTTTTAAGTTAATATCAAATGGTAAATCCACAAAATCCAATCTTTCCATGCATACATATATACTTGCATATACGATATATGTTGCTACATATACATACATACATGTTATTCAAGTATAAATTGACTTTTACAATAATAAATCAACTAAAAAAAAATTGTAAATTCTTCAATACAGCGAATTTCATGGCAAGCTTGCCACTTAGTCTACAGCTTTATCGCATGCGATAAAAAAAATTTCAGTTTTCTTTTAAATAAACAAAAAGCTTTTACGGCAACGTCAAATGTGGCATGCTGCATTGAGTATTTTTTGCCGACCATTGCAGGCGATCCAATTCAACAATAATGGGCATTTTAGTCATGCATGCAGTTATTTTTATCGTGTTGTTGTGTTTTTGTGTGTTATGCTTTTCCCCCTTACGGTTTCCAATTGCTAGCAATTAACTTTTGGCGTAGCATTTTTTATTGATTGTAAGCATTGTAAGCACCTGCACTGGCGAAATCGTGGAAAAAGAAGTGTTCCAATGAACTTTTAAAAATCAAATAAAGTCAAGCGTTAATTTTTTTTTTTTTTTTTGTAAAAAAAATTATGGTATGGTATGTTACGGTATATTTTTTTTTCATGAATATTTCAATGGATTGCTGATAATTTTTTTAGGTTTCCCAATTATTTAGCTTTTTTTTTAATTTTGCTGCAAAAATATGATAAGAGTTTACGCCGGTACTCTTGGATTATTTTAGTAATTAAATTGCGCTCAATTTCAATTTGTAAGTAATTGTTTTCGGCAATCAATTAGTTAAGTACTCGCGCAAAAGATGCGGATTACTTTCGCAATTATTTTCAAAGTTTTCATTAATATTATATGGCATATCAGTAATGTAAAGTAATTAATTTTGACTACTTTGAAAACAGAATTTCTATTAAAATCATTGCTTGGACATTTAAAAAGTAATGGATAGTAAGTTACGATTAGTAAAACGATTATATAATTACAGAGGAATGTTTCTGTATTTGTAATTGAGTAATTAAATTACATTTACTGCTTTCGTTCCATTACAGTACATTAAAGTTCGCCTACCATTTTAAATATCCTGAAAAAATTGTAATTATTGTAACGAAATAATTGAACTCAATTAAAGACATTTAATTACTTGTAATGTAATTTGAAAAACATCCCACTACTACCATAATCAAATCAAGGGTTTAACAAGTAATTGGTTTTTTTTTAGGTAACGAAGTTATCGCTTACTGTAGAGCTACTCTCGAAATGAGTTCGTTATTGAAACAGTAATCCATTACTTTTTTGCATTTGATTAATTACAATTGTAATGCAATTACATTTAACAAGGTCTCTTGTTTTGCTAGCTGAAGGAAAAAGACCCTACAAGTTTTGGAAAATATAAAAAATTAACTTATCTATGCGAGCATTCTTTATTTTTTTTTTTTTTTTTGGTGTCAACAAATTAACTCAGAAAATTACCGCTGAAACTCTTAGTTATGTAAGCGCAATAATTGGTGTTAGGGATTTCAATCTAAATTTAAGTATCCTCAAAAAAACATAAAACTTAGTCAGTAGCGGTATAAGGGTGTATAATAATAATTAACTAAATTAATAATTAAGATTTTTCGCAAACAAAATTTATAACTAAAGCTAATTTTAAAAAAATATTTAAGCAAAAAGTTCCTGCGTTTCAAAGAGCAAACAGTTTTAAGTAAACAAAAAAGTATGTATGTAAAAAAAATTTGCTTTAAGTGAAAAATAAATTTTAATTGTAATACATTATAAAATGCAAAATGCATAAGAGCGCTGGTGGCATTTTAATCGCATTTGCGTATTCAACTTTTTTTGCGTTTTTTTTTTGTTACAAATTAACTTTGTTTGCCAACGTGCAGCGCTTAAGTAAATAACAATTTTCATATCACTAAACAATTTATTGGTAATCAATTATAGAATTAAAATATTAAAAATTTATGTAGACATTTGCATGTTTCCCCCCCCCCATGTATACATATGTACACCTGTTTTTCCACATATCAAAGCAGCATTTATAAATCAAAAATAAAATGCTTATAAATTGTTAACTATGATTATGTAATTAGATCTGATTAGTCGCCATTGTTTTCAATATAATTTTGGTTATGAAATTAAAAGTAATTTCGAGTTAAATTAAAATTTTGCAAAACCAGCGGACAGTAATTGATTAGCGTTTAACAAAAAAAGAGAAAAAAATTAAAAATAGAAAAAAATATTAATACATGCATTGGTCTTTCATTGATTTCGTGACTTTTTTGAATAACTTTCCATTATAAAATTTACTAGTTTTGAATATTTTTAATTCAACTCAAAATAAAAAAGTGTTTTTTTCAAAAAGTGTCAATCCCAAATAGATTTTGAAAAACAAAATTTTGTCGCATTTATTTGCAATCACAAAATATTTACAAAATTTCAAGTTGATTTATTAATTGCAATCAGACTTATACAAATAGCAGTCTACAATCATTTGAAAGTAATTGATTTTGGTGGCAATCCTTTATTACATAAAATTTTGATTGTAATCAGCGCAAACATTTTTTTTTTGTGGTTTCTGGTATAAAAAATTAAATTAGTATTTACAAAGTTATAGTAGTGAATAATCGTTGACTAATGTATAAATTGGTTAATCAAACAGTAAGATCGACTGGCCTTCAAATTCGAATATTCCTCACTATTCACTTATTATGCGCCTTCGAAATAATACAAACAATAAAACTGACATAAATTTCGATTTATGCAAATTTGATTATGGGCCAGCTGAAAAATCGACTAGTCAAATAATCGATTTTAACAGAAATTACCCTAATCATAATTCAAAAAAATTCTTCAAATTTTTCCAACTCCAATCCAAATAATTTCATAAGTCTTTACAATTAAATTGATTGCAATCAATGATTGTAGATTGCAATTTGTTATTAATTTTTAGTCAATGTAAGAGTGGATATCGACTAATCGATTAATCCATTGTTTACAAAATTGTTTACAAGTAACCCACCCCCGATATTTGATTAAAATATTTTTTTTTGGATTTTGGTGATTGCATTTAAAATGGGCGATTGTATCTTTAATCAAATTAATTGTAATCGACTACTGAAGATTTTAATTTATGCAAATATTAAAAAGATATTGAAATTTGATTGCAATCAATAATTTCAGATTTGAAAATAAAGCAATCAAATAATTTTAGTTTCTCATTAATTGCTTCGCTATGAATTAAAATTTTGTTCAAGGCGAAATCAATGTTTTTTTAAATATTTCAATTAAATTATAGAGAAACTTTTCCGAAATACAAATTGGCAATCCTTCAAAATTCTAAGTAGTATATTTGCTATGGATGTGCGATTAATCGATTAAAAAAAAATGTTTAATTAATAAGCAGTTTTGATTTATTAAATTCTAACTTATTAAATCCGTAGTCATTGCTGTTTACTTAATTAAATTTATTGTAATCTAAATAATTTTGATTTCTGATTATTCTAATATTATTTGATTAATCAACTTTAAATGATTAATTCTTTTTATTAATTTCAATTAATTCTTTATGATTAATAATTTTGAACAGTAAATAAGTATTTACATATTCCTCAGAATAATCAAAAGTAACTTGAGTGCAATATTACATACAAACATAACATGCATGCGTATATACATATGTATATACAATTTTACGTTAACTACATTTATAATTTATGGATATACATACATACATATATAATTAACTATGTGGGGAAAATACAATAGCAACAATATATACATACATATGAATATGTTATCTAACCTTTGTGTCAATTTATGTATATTATAACGACAATAGTTATTTATTTAAGCAAAAACTATATACATACATACATAAATACATATATGCGCGCTGCAACGCCCAATGCACATAACAACTGTATATATATACATATGTATATGCATATATATGCAAATGAAAAATAAACATAACAATATACATATATCTATATACATATATTATGTACATATCGTATGCTTGTAAGAAAAGCTGAAGGGGCTATTTTGTTAACTACTAATTAAGTGTTGCATAGCAAAATTCTGCTACAATAAGCTGAAACGCCTAAAAGTAGACTGGCACTTGATTTAGCGTATGTTTATCAAATGTTTCACAAATATTATTTACAAATATTACAATGCTTTTAGGCATGCAATTAATTGTTTTGCCCTTTCAGCTTATGAAATATAAAGATTTTTTGTTGTTTATAATTAACATATGAACCTAATTGTTTACAATTTAGTAAATATGAAATCGCTTATAATTTCAAGTTAAGAATTACTTACACATACATACATATATATGAAGTATGTGAGCTATTAAGAAACAAGCTGTAATTTGAGTTGCTTAAGCTTTTTGGCATTTTTGGTGAAGCAAAATGATTTCGTCAAATTGAGTTGCATTCTTCCCAAAAATAAATTAAATTAAAAGCTTTTGTATGTGTAGATACATATGTATTGTGGTAACATCGAAATAGCTGTGGATTTGGTGTTGTTGTAATTTTTCTTAAAATTCTTTAAGCAAATTAATTCGAAATCTTTTGTCTCTCTGTATGTGCTTATGTTTGTGCGCACATCACTAAATATTTACAAAATGAAATGGAATTACGTTTTTACCAATTTATTGCTCGTTATCTACTTTGAGTACATTTTTCCACCACAAATGTTGAGGTTTTATTTTTATAAATTTCAACCCCATGAACAGCGGTGAAAAAAGCGCAAATTTCAAACCACCTACTTTGAAGCTTCTATATCATTTCTGGTACGCTCCTTTAATTTCACTCCAAATTTCGTTGTTGTAATTACATAATTTTTTAAATATGCGCAACACAATTGAATAGTTAGCTTGCGGTTTCATTTCAATTATTATTTTTTTGGTTTCACCCTAATGTAAAAAAAAAAAAAATTTCTAAGGAAAAATCAAAATTATATATGTATTGTATTAACTTTTAACATATTTTGATTATAAAAAAATTTTTGCCTTATTTAATGTTTCAAATTTCTTTTTAAACAATTCAACTTTTTTTATTTTAAAATTATAAAATTTTTTTTTATTGTTAATATGTACCTACATAAATATATTTATGCGTTTTGCGCTTATGGCTAAGTGAACTAAATGCTTCCAACCCTAATTTAATGCTATTAATTATATTATTTTTATTTGTTGCCTTTTTGTTGTTGTTTTTGTTAAACCACTACCACACCGACACTAAGTAAATAATTGAATTTGTTTTTAATTTAAAATTAATTTAAGTATACCTATTTTATAATCAAATAAAAAACCAATGGCAGCATAGAACGACACTAAAGTAAATGATTGCTTTTGAAAGTACAGGGTGTAGCAAAAAAAAATGAAAATAATAAAAGCTGTTGAGCTTTGGCATGTAAAAGTCGATAACGTAGAAAGCCGATTGTGTGCGTATGAAGGCCGAGCACTGCCGAGGGAACGTATATGCCTATCGGTGATCTACTATACGTAGGGCCTACATAGATACCTCAAATGCCGAAAAGTTGAAATTATGGAAAAAATGACGCATCGAGAGTGTTATTTAGAATTCTGTTCGATATTTTGTTCAATTTGTTAATATATTCGGCATCGTGGTATTTATAGAAAAAACAGTCTTCAATAGAAAATTGCAGGGTGGTCTTGCTTTAGTTATTTATATTACTGTATGCAGCTGACAATGTTAATATTTTATTATTTTTGAAAACCAAAGCAAATCTACCACTATCATGGTAAAGTGCCAAAACTGGCATAAAATAACTTGAAGCATTCTTTATTTTAAAACTTGAAATCTGTTGGTAAATTTCTAAAATTCCTTTGGCCAATTTGCCACACTCTGTACTAACTAATTTTCAATTAAAAGCTTGTATATTTTTTTAATCAACATAACCTCACCTCGTAATCTAACACGGTAAATATATATAAACAAAAACAAAATAAACGCAATATGTAAATATATGCGTGTGGGTGTTTAACATTAAATAATACAAATAGCAAATAATTAGCACAATTTTTCAATATACATATTTTTATTAGTCAATTTGTATTTTTGATTTGACAACAATGCTTGGGTAAAACAAACCTCACCAGCGAATTATTACAATGCACAAATAACAATTTTCTAATTGAATTTTATGTTCTAAAAATGAAATGTATTAAAAATTGAGAGCTTTCTTTTAGTCGAAAATATATTTTAAAATTTCATTTTTATTTGATTATTTTAATTTGTTGTGGTAAATATTTTAGCACATTTTAGTTGTTTGAAAAGATTTTGGTATGAGGGCATGCAAATTTAAGTTCCGGTGTTTCGTTCTTGAAACTTTTTTTAAATTTTTATGTTTTCCTTCTAAAAATCATGATCCCAATATGAAAAAACTTACAAGAGAGTGAGATTATTTAACATTTAAGAACTGAATGCAGTTCACAAGAAAATGCGCAAAAATTTTCTTTGTTTTTAACATGGAAATGTTAAATGAGCGTGGTCCCACCCATGATTGAACCCACATACCTTACTTTCCCCTGCTAGTGTCACATAATGTTTATTCGGCAAGTTGCATATCCACTTTTATAAATATTCGTTAACTCGTTAACGCCCAAATTCCATATTATGATGTTGCTAACGCTAAAGCTCTCAGTAACTAGTGCTGGGAGCACCATTGATATAATATCGATAAAACGGTCGAAGAAAGTTTTTCGATGTTCAACACTCTTTCTTTTCATTTATATTATTAATTTTAAAATATTTTTTCGATCGGTGGACTCTTGAATATTCCCTATATATAGAAAAGCATCCATGGGTGTGAAGATATGTACAAACAATTCACGTTTCATTGATTCTATTGAAAAAAGCTTTTCTACGAAGGTTTAGGCATATTTTCCCAATTCCTCCCTTTCCCGCATTTAAGAGCCTAAAGCTGCATTTTATGAATAGTCATAAATGACTCTAAAAATGCTTCGTATTACTAGAAGATATATATGACTCTTATTAAGACTCATATGAGATTTGGATGATATGGAACTACCATTGTTGGTAGGGAAATACTCTCATTTCAGAATCATAAACGAGCTTATAATAAATAATAAATATTTAGGACTCTTTTCTGACTCATTTATGACCCCAGTTGTTTGTTAGTAACGTTCCATTATTAATCTTTCTTTTCAAAAGATTATTTTCTCGAACAAACATATCGTAAATCGAAAATCCAGCACTAGCTCACAGCTGTGTATACATACATATTTAATTCGCTTACACCCGAAACTCATTAGAAATCCCATATATAATTTAATAATTTTTTTTTTAATTTCGTCATATTGCGCTCCCGGAAAAAAATTTAAGACCCGAAAGTCTCGACATGGTTAAATCTCAAAATTAGCAACTCTAGTACCGATGCTTCGCCGCTGTGAAATTTTATTTTGTTACCTTTCAGGTGGTGAATTGTTTTGCTGTTTTTTTCTTTTTTTTATTTCTCATCTCTTTTGTTTCAAACTTAACTTTTCGGGCTTTCGTACTTATGACTTAAGCAAATATTTAATTCCCATATGGATATACGTTTAAAAATATTTCCGCACATACATAGTTATATCTACTATGTACATAATAAATATTTATATGTATAATAGCAAAACAATAAAAACTAAAGTAAGCACAAGCACAATAGAGAAAAAGCCAAATAATTAAAAAAAAAAAAAAATAGCACAAATAATAATAAAGTAAAAAGAAGAAACTGAAAAAATGATAAATAAATAAGATATGAATCATAGGGAAATAGAAAAACGAAAATGAAATAGTAAATAAACAAAAAAAAGAAACAGCAAAAAAGTAATAATTGAAAATAAGGAATTAATAAGAAAAGAATTAGTATATGTGTAGGTGTGTGTGTATGTGTGAAAATGTCAACAGGAAATTAGTCACAGCCACAACAACAGCAAACAATATAGGGTTAAGCAAACAAATATATAAAAAAAAAATTACAAAATTTGAACAAAAAAATTTATTAAACTTTTATTTTTTTTTTTAAATTCAAGCAATTAGATTTTGCTTAAAGGGAAGTGATGCAAACAAAAACAAAAAAGATAACAAAAAAATTAATTAAAATCCATGCAATAAAAACCCTATGGTGACAGCAAAATAAAAATGAACAAAAAAAATACTGTAATATATAAACAAAAACAAAAAGGTGTATGCAACTAGTATTTAAGTAAACAAACGAAAAAAACACAAAAACAATTACAAATACATAAATCCTTATGCAAAAAACAAACATACTATTATGATTATAAATATATATTGAACAGAAGCAAAAGCGAAAGCAAAACAAAAACGAAAACAAAGCACAGCAACAATAACAATAATACAATTTTGATGAAACGCAAATTGAAAATGGTATTACATATAATTGAAAACTAATAAAATTTAAAAAGAAAAAATTATAATAATAAATAATAAAAACTGTCTAAATGTATGTATTGCGTGTAAATATTTAAAAAAAAGTAAAAGTAAATAAAATCAATAATAATATTCGAAATTTACGAATTATAATCTAGTAGATTAATATTTAAATAGTAATTTGAGTAATGTGTGCAGTAACTACAGTCTTAAGTAATTCGTAACGTAAATAATTATAAATAAATAATTGCATAGAAAACAACCAAAAATAAAGAAAAATTTTGAGAATAAAAAAAATGCGAACAATAAACTATGTTTTCACACAAAACTTGACGTATTTCATTTCGTTTGGCAAAAAGGACTTTTGTAGGGCAAAAACACGCATACATATGTATATTAAAGACAGGCACAGATACACAGGGTGTGTTTAGACTAAAATTTTTCACAAAACAAAGAAAAAAGCCATAGAGTAGCAAAAGCTGTTAGTGACAGTATCATTCCATCGAAAATACGACCCGTACTAACCCATTTGGCATTAAAAATCGTTGCCCAGCACGCGTTATTTGCTTTAGGTGATGTCATGGCGATATCATGTCATACAAAAACATCACACGTGATATTACCAAAAGTGCAATGATGTCATAAGAAAGCCATCACAAGTGATTTAGGGAAAAGGCCATATTAATATGTTCAGAAATAGAGCCATAATATGGCTTTATTGCTATCCACCACACCAATATCACTCTGGCCCAACCCTGTGCATCACATCAATACATACTGATCGTGTGACATAGCAGTTGAGATTTGTCGCATTGAGATCAATGAGTGTTTTGTAGAGTCTCTCACACAGGGTGTGGGAATATTTCAAATTTTTAGTAGAGCACTCGGTTTGGCATTCGAGTCAAACAACTTTTAATCCTCTTTTTCAAAGTTAGTCCCCGAAATGGAAAAAATCGTTTGACAACACGGCGTAGGGATTGCTTATACTTGAGGACAGCGAAATCTAATTAGAATTTAATGATATATTCTGACTTTAGGGACGACACCTTTTCTTGAATTTGAGCTGGGGAAGGCTCAATACCTATTCCGCAAAATGGATCAGTTACTTTCTTGAAGGCAGTACTGAGGCATTCCACTTTCTGCTTTGGGTGGGACTCTCTTTTTTTTTCAAGCCCATTTCTCATGGTCATAAATTAAGTTTTGGGGAGCCTGGGATTTACGATAAGGGCATTAGCTACGCTTTAAATCGAAACAAAACTTATTCGGCAAGTACGAACTCGAAGAACCTCTCACTCCAACAGCATTTCACGAGAGCTTTAAGAAGTATGTATTTCCTCCTCTCATCAATATCACCACAATTATCTCCAAAAAACAAAGGCTCTTCGCTGCTCAAAAATTGCAATATAAAAGAAGTAGACGACAGAAGAGGGGGAAGGTCTAGCACCTGACGAAAGAAGGAATGCAGAGGCGCTATCAACGGAAAACTTTTCGAGGCAGAAGATGGATTACATTTGGCATCAATCAAAACTAGCTATTTGATTAATCAACAATTTAAAAAAAAATGGAAGCAGTGGTTAAAACTATGTTCAAAAATGTTTTAAAATACCCTTTTTTGCGTAAGCACTAACCGACTTGTGAATAAAAAAAAAACAAATTGAAAGTTTTTCTTGCTTGCTTAATTTTTTTTTTTTTTAATTTTATTTTTTTTTTCAATTTAAAACTTAGCGAGAAAAACTTAAGCTAGCAGCGATAAAAAATGTTAAATTACCATGCGGTAATCATAATCGTAGAAATCTTTTCTTAAAAGTAAAACAAAAACCAAAAAACCAATTTTCTATTTTTCAAAACACCACAACAATCGAACTTTCTATTTGGTTGAAATTACGAAATAATTGGAAACCACGACAAATCCTAAAAGCCAAACAAACACTACAACAAGGTGAGTGCAGTCAAACATTTACTAAATTACAACAAATACTGTTTACATATTATTACCATGTTGCATTTAACCACTTTTGGGGTTCATAAACTTTTTCGCACTAATAAAACAAACACCAACCATGTCATTCAAATTTGGAAAAAAAAAACATTTTTTATAAACATTAAATACTCATAAGCATTAGTGTAATGGAAATCACAAACACATCACACATTTTTTTTTTTTGATAAATTTCAATTCTAAAAAATACAGAAATATGTACGTACGCTCAGGTGTTAAGTGATTAATTTTTAATTTATGCCATGCACTAGTGCCCGATCGAAAAAACTGAACTTAACTGAATTATACCAATAAAAAATTCTATTTAAAATTCTATCAGAAATTACTTACGCTATCACCCTGTCGGATATACATATACCACCTCGTCAAAGAGCATAGATTAATAAGAGGAAGCAGTTTGCTACTCAATTTTTGGCTGAAACGTTTTGGTGTTCCTCTAGAAGGTCTGCAACAGGAGTTTCACCACATCTTTCGAAGTCTGTCCGCATCGAAAATATGATAGCGGCCAATCAAAATGCTTGCATTTTTCTATTTTTTTCGTATTTCTAAGATCCCGTGCTAATTTTTATGGGCGCCTAGTGCATGATCGCAATCAGCTGTTCAAATTGTCAAGCGTCAAATAAAATTCAATTCTCAGACTCAGTCGGCTTGATTTTGTACCGGCGCATAAATTAATTCTACCAGGCACCCAGAAAAAAGGCGTGCGCGGATGCTGATTGACAGAAACTTCTATTTACTACAATTGCGCAGTAATCTCAAATTCGCACGAACTTCTACCTGTATGCACACTAGACTGGCCTTATTTTTCACTATTGGAATTTTAAGGATGCTATGATCTGATTTTTCTATATGTTATAATAAAACCATTCCATAAAAGTTGTATACCAAATCAACTAGTCTAACCATTGTCGCAAAATTGAAATAAATTCTGAATTGACATTGAAACGATTTTTGAACATACATTTTGTTTTATTCCTTTAATAAATGAAAATATGTATTAATTTATTTATGTATGGAAGTAAAAGCACTCTAATGTGCACAAATGGACCTTAGATGAAAGGTTAGGAAGGGACTTTGATTTTTCTGTACCAGGGACGCATAAAAATTAGCCGTCACTCAATTTTTGGCTGAAACGTTTTGGTGTTCCTCTAGAAGGTCTGCAACAGGAGTTTCACCACATACATATGTATTTTGAAGCCTGTTCGCATCGAACATATGATAGCGGCGAATCAAAATGTTTGAATTTTTCTTTTTCTTTCGTCTTTCGACTTTCTAGGATGATGTTGATACCCCGTGCTAATTTTTATGAGCGCCTAGTGCGTGATCGCAATCAGCTGTGCAAAATGCTTCTGATTTGTCAAGCGTCAAATAAAATTCAGTCTTCAAACTTGATTTAATACCGTCGCATAACTTCATTCTACCAGGCACCCAGAAAAAGTGCGTGCGCGGATGCTAATTGACAAAAATTTCTTTTTGCTACAATTGCGCAGTAATCTCAAATTCGCACGAACTTCTACCTGTATGCACACTAGAGTGTCCTTATTTTTGAATATAAGAATTTT
Organism: Sphenella marginata; assembly: GCA_951509765.1. Taxonomy (NCBI): domain Eukaryota; kingdom Metazoa; phylum Arthropoda; class Insecta; order Diptera; family Tephritidae; genus Sphenella; species Sphenella marginata. The sequence goes on along the minus strand of OX608079.1, from coordinate 14,821,277 downwards.
AAGGATGCTATGATCAGATTTTTCTGTATGTAGAAAAAATAGAAAAATTATTCCAAAAAAGTTTTATCCCAATTCCACTAGTCTAAATAAGTTGTGACGGTCAAAGTGTAGCATATGATTTTGCATAATTGAGACTCATTTTTATGCGCGCCTGATACAGAGGAATCAAAGTCCCTTCCTAACCTTTGGTAGAATGAATTTATGCGGCGGTATAAAATCAAGCCGTCTGAGTCTGAGGATTGAATTTTATATGATGCTTGACAAATCAGAAGCATTTTGAACAGCTGATTGCGATCACGCACTAGGCGCTCATAAAAATTAGCACGGGGTATCAACATCATCCTAGAAAGTCGAAAAACGAAAGAAAAATTCAAACATTTTGATTCGCCGCTATCATATGTTCGATGCGAACAGGCTTCAAAATATGTGGTGAAACTCCTGTTGCAGACCTTCTAGAGGAACACCAAAACGTTTCAGCCAAAAATTGAGTGACGGCTAATTTTTATGCGCGCCTGGTACAGAGAAATCAAAGTCCCTTCCTAACCTTTCATCTAAGGTCCATTTGTGCACATTAGAGTGCTTTTACTTCCATACATAAATAAATTAATACATATTTTCATTTATTAAAGGAATAAAACAAAATGTATGTTCAAAAATCGGTTCAATGTCAATTCAGAATTTATTTCAATTTTGCGACAATGGTTAGACTAGTTGATTTGGCATAAAACTTTTATGGAGTGGTTTTATTATAACATATAGAAAAATCTGATCATAGAATAATTAAAATTCCTAAATTGAAAAAAAGGACACTCTAGTGTGCATATAGGCAGAAGAGATTACTGCGCAATTGTAGTAAATAGAAGTTTCTGTCAATCAGCATCCACGCACGCACTTTTTCTGGGTGCCTGGTAGAATGAATTTATTCGCCGGTATAAAATCAACCCGTCTGAGTTTGAGAATTGAATTTTATTTGACGCTTGTGACAAATCAGAGCATTTTGCACAACTGATTGCGATCATGCACTAGGCGCTCATAAAAATTAGCACGGGGTATCAACATCATCCTAGAAAGTCGAAAGACGAAAGAAAAAGAAAAATTCAAACATTTTGATTGGCTGCTATCATATTTTCGATGCGGACAAACTTCAAAAGATGTGGTGAAGCTCCTGTCTTTGGGACCTTCCAGAGGAACACCAAAACGTTCCAGCCAAAAATTGAGCCGCAAACTGATCCCTCTTATTAATCTATGCTCTTTGGTCAAAGTTAATTCTCTTCTTGTGGAATTTTTTTTTTTTGTTGCAACATATTCGACTTCATATGCGTAAGTTGCTCTAAAACATTCGGTCGAAGGCACTAGTGATGTATAAATAAATACGTTCGCATTAAATTTTAATGTTTTATTTGACGTTAAACTCATTTGCAATTCATAACTCTTTAGATTATATCTGCAACACCTTTTTTTATGCGTTCAAAATGTGGTTTTTGGTTTTTTCGGCTTTCAGCTGGTTTTTGTTTTGCTTTCACTGTTTTTTTTTTTATTCGCATCACTTAATGTACTGTAAAATTGTAATTTCCTTCACAGCATGCAATAGATACATTTGTGCATAATTGTTTTTTTTTTTTCATATTTATATATATTTGTATTGTAAGTATTATTTTTTAGTGTGCGTATGTGATACAAATTGCTAATTGATTTTGTAATAATTTTTAGTGATTGATTGCATTTGTAGAGTTCTATTTTATGTTTGATTGAATAATAAATAAGAATTAGTTATTTTGTGCATAATATTTTCAATTTCAATATGTTTGATTTATTATTAATTAAGTTTTTTTTTTTTTGTAACTGCAGTTCATCAATTAAATGTGTGTTGTAGCAAAAATTTTGTAAAAAAAATGTATTTTAAAAGAGAATTTGTTATGTATTTAAAGAATTATGTATTTGTTTGTAATTTTTTTGTTTTTGCTTTAAGTGTTATTGGTATGGTGTGTTGACTATAAAAAGTGGTTTACGTTTTAATTACGCGGAAATTAAGTTGGACAATAGACACTATGAAGTAGTTCTTTTAAAACGGAAGGAGATACCCAGGCAGATAGATGAAGTTTAGCCTCAGAAGCAGTTGTCATTTGCACCTTGTATTTTTGGCTATAGCAATTTGAAATTTTTTGTCGTTATACAAGGAAATTGTTAACATTATTTTTGTAGAGAAATAAATATCGACAGCTGAGCGGAACATCAACTTTTTAAAAAAAATTTTCACCACCACTTTGGGGTCTATCAGCTATTCCGACGGGAGAAATGTAACAGATCATTTCAGAAATGACTCGATTGAAGGCAAATTCTGCCTGTGAATATCCATGAAATCGATAGGGCTCACAAAACTTTATTACAAATTTTCCGCCGACATAGCTCTTACACCTGCTTATCTTATTCAGTTCCTCGGTCTAAAGTAGCTCTCGTTAGCAAGAGTTATACGCTGTTGATAATTTGTAATCATTTATTTCATTTGCGCTTGACTCTTCTATAATTCGCAACCAGCTCATGAAATATTCCAAAGATATATCGTAAGGGCCTTTTACCGTTAAAGTGTAATCGTCTACTTAGAAACCGATGGCGAGATCTTCTGCTGGGGAAAGGATACCACCCTGTGACATTGCTTTCCTTTAGGCCCGCTGGGTTTTTATCGTTCGTTTCTGAACTCTACAGACGTCTGTCGACTACTCAGGTAATTAGAGGGTGGAAAGAGTGCTCCAAATCTCTTCCTAACCACGCATAGCATTGGCAGGTCAAGTGCGACAAGTATCTCCCTGTCGTTTGGTCTTTTCTCATGGTTGAGGCCACACTCTGTTGTGATCTATAATGATGAGGTGAGTCTGTTGCTTTCGACTAATTATTTTGCTTTAATTTAATTTAACTACAATTTTTTGAGAAAACAGCCAAGGTGATAGTGAACACTAGGCGGACAACAGGAAAAATAGCTTAATTTCTTTATATGTCTAATTTGTAGTATTGGTGGTTGTTATTATCGCAACTTGCTTCAAACACCCGCTAGCCTACTAAACACGCTTTCAAATCATAATTTAATTTTAATTTTAACTTATACTCTCTCTCCCTCTTCTCTTCTCTTCTCTCACTTCTTCTTTTTTTATTTTCGCAGATTGTGCCACGCCCACCTACTATTACAATGGTCACTGTTATGAACAATGTCCAATGCACACCTACTCCATCACAAATGATGAAAGCAAAGATGATGAATCCCAAACAACGGAAACAGACGTCGATGTAGTCAACATCAATGACAATACCATCTTTAAGGTGATTAGTTTAAACGATGATGATGATGATGAACTACAATCAATCGATCGTAAACGACGACGTAAATCGGCAGTACGTCTATACGCTGATACCAGCGAATTGCTAGCGCCGTTACGTTTGCGACGCTGTGAAAAATGTGACATTAGCTGTCAACGTTGTTATGGTCCATCAAATTCACAATGTAGCACCTGTCCGCCCGGCAGTCAATTACGTAAAATACCACAAACAAATGAAACATTCTGTTATATCTTTACCGAACGTAGTTCGGGTAATAGTCGTGATCATTTCTATAATGCCGTTGTCCAAACGATCGATAGTGTGGAGCATAATGACGCTATACAAAAGACAAACATCACATATTTAACATTGATTATGGTATCAACATTGCTAATTATTGCTGTCATTGCGCTCGTTTCATTAGCACGCCGTAATAATTTACGTGGTGCATTTTGGAGGAGTGAAAGTGCTATGGCATTTATTAGTGGTAAGACGGTATTACCAAATGTCAATTATGATCGTGTTGCTTTGCTAAATGTCGATGATATTCAGTACTATGACGATGATGATGAAGATGATGATGATGTTGATGATGATGACGATAATGAAGGTGAAGGTGCAGGTGTGCAAGCTGTTGACGTAGTGGCGGATGATATTAATATTGCCGTGCGCGAATATCGTGATGAAGTTAGCCATGACAACTCAGCGGATGCTACAATTAATATCCCATTAGAGCCAACAATTATTGAAGTTGTCGACGAGGAGGCGAGCGATTCGGAGAACGAAATTTTCGACTCACTACACAGTGGAAGGAAATAGGGAATAGTTTTTAGATTATAAGCAACTGGTGAAGCGTACATTCATACGGCAAACTAGACTGGACTTATAATATTTAATTAGATATTGTTTAAAACAGCGAAACAAATTTTTTTTTAAACTTTTAGCGCTTGACATGGGTTTTTAGAAATCTAACATTCCTATAACTTTAATTTCCCATAAAATTATAGGCAGCTAAGTTTTTTTTGTTACTTCCATAGCAAGGAACAGCAAAAAAATTAGATCTATCCTAGAAAATATTGAAGCCGAAAATTTTAAAAAAATATTTTTTTCGCCTTGCCAAAAAACAAAACAATTTTAAATATTATTTTCAAAAGCAAAATTTTCGCTCTCTAATGCACACAAACTCGACTATAAAGAACAAATACTTGTTATTCTAAGTAAAATTTAGCAGACAATTTTTGCTAATTTGATATAATATATTCTATATGCTTACTCTGAAATATGCTATTATTTTTATTAAAATTATATAATAAAAAAATCAAATTGTTTAAGTTTCATATCACATGGATACATACTACATACTATAAAGATCTGTAATAACTCTAATATGACTATAGAAAATAAATAAAATAATACAAAAAAAAAAACAATAATTTTATGGTATATAGTGTTGTTGTATTAAGAATTGAATTGTTGAAAGAATTGAACCTACTCTCCTCATCTATCTCTTCCTCGTCTTCTGCCTATCCATCTGTCTATTTTTCTTCTTCTCTTTTCTCTTACTCCGCCTTCTCGTACGCGGCGTTTTCCTTTACCTATCAGTCTGACTATTTTCCTATTTCAGCTTCAGGAAGAACTTCTTGACTAGAGTAGAATTACGCATGCCACGCTCTGTCGATGTGACATCACTTTAGAACGAGAACATGAATGACACTTCATCTAAGGTTGATACAAATACAGTACACTTACAAAATCACCAAAGCATCGGACGCTATGTGCACGAGATTGTCATTGCCTTAAGTAAAAGCCCAATATTATTTTTATTGTTATGCATCATGTTGATTTCACGTAACAAAACAATGCAAAGTTGTACATACATACATATCGAAATATACGTAGGCAATTGAAATCAATTAAGTGTTCCTCCCTAATACAAACAAACATGCATTGAAACAATGAATGACATTATAAATTGTTTAGCAAAAATAGTATTTTATCGCAAAATCATCAATGGGATAATTTTTTATTTTAAACAATAGTGAAACGGGCGTTGTTGAAATTTCATTACGAGAGGGAAAAAATACAAGTTAGGTTAGGTTTAAATAATTTGATAATGAAAATGGCACTAGAAGATCCCTACCAACCATGTCTAAACGAATCAAAAAGTATTGAAAATCATTTTCCACATGGTTAAAAAGTGAACCTCGCCAAACAGAACTACCCACTTTTTTATCCCCACACCGTTTATCCAGATAATTATTTTTTGCTGGTTGGCCAGTGCATATTGCGATTATAACCGACTACTTGCTCAAGCAATTTGGTCGAACGCTATTAACACTCCTACTGGTGACGCCACTGCATATCAAATGAAGCACAATCAGTACTTAGCGCTTCAAGTGTTGTGCTGCTACGCTGGTGATCTTTGATCACCTGTCATTCCCTAAACACTGATCACACTTGTGATATGACGAAATGAACAAGAGAACGTTACACTCAAAATTTGATAACAAACTGAAATTCTATTATATTTAAAAAAAAAATGAAAAAAATTTGGTTTGGATTTTAGAAACACATTCCCCACACGGGGTTTCAGACAAAGAATTTTTTAACTTGCTACACAATCAAACTGGGGCATATGGAAGTAATCTGTTTTTTTTTTTCTCTTGCCAATATATTGCATTATCTTAAACCACATTTACAAGTTTCAGCATTGTTCGTAAGGATCGTGGAGATCATAATTTTTCAAGGAAATCGTCGCCACAACAGCCGCGTCTACGTAATTGAATCGGGGCTAACCAGGGGAAGTACTTTTACAGCAACTTCGTGGGAATAAGGGTCTGAACTTAAACTGTGTAACTGAGTTATTATTATAACCGTCGTTTGGATGATAGATTTCATTAACCTTCGTTAATAAATAAAAGGGTTGGTGCAGCTAAACTTAAACTGAGCTCACGAAAATAAAATTGTCATAACATTTGCATTTGAAAATATTAAGATGGAATACTTACATATATTTATTTCTAAGTACGTGAAGCGATAAAAACTACTGAAAATATTGAAACACTCAAAGCTCAGGAGTGTTGTTTTTATCTCTAGTACCTTATAAAAAAAAAACAAAGAGGTGCACAAAATAACAAACAAATAAGGGATCTTATCAAAAAAAAATACTTATTGGCAACACATACTAAATGAAGGAGATGATTATGAGAAGAGAAATGAGTATTTGGTGTATAAATAGGATTGTTTCAGAATAATCAAAGTTAGTTCACAACAAACCTTGCAAAGTATTAGTAGTGACAAAATCGTGCAATATAAGCCAATTAAAAAAAAAAAACATTTTCCCATTGCCTTAAAATTGAATAAGTGAAGCAATTGTAACGGCTAATTGCCATTTCGCCGTCAATATGCATAACGGAAGTTTCATATTTGTGTGTGCTTTGCTTGCGCTCTGTCTCAATCCGCTGGAAGTATTAACTTGCCAACGCGTTGAACAACGTTTTAAATTTCCAAATAGTGATGTCTACTTGCGTTTGTTACACTCGACAAAGCTACAATACCAAGTTATGAAAGGTAAAAAAAATACTTTTATAACGGTTCTCTTATGTAAGCACTGTCAAAATTTGTTGGTGTAAAATGTTTGATCGGGCAGTTAAATCTTAAAGTTTACATAAGAAAACTGTCCTTATTCCACTTCGAGTTGTGCGAAACATGCAGTTGCTAACTTTTTAATTTCGCCTCTTTAGGATCCAAAGCAGTACAAACAATTACCTTAGAAAATACAGCTACTAACAATAACTTGATGCAAACGGATTCTGGCGAATTCACACTCAATACTGGAGATACAACAATTGAATTTGCATTGGTACCCAGTGAAGCCGGCGTTGTGCATGTACGTGTTTCACGTACCGTTCCAACAGGCAGTCAACCTATTGATTGCATTGATTTGGATGTACAGAATACACATTGGTATGGTGGACCGGAATTCAAAAATCACTATTGGCCAGTGGAGAAGCAGACATTGACCAATTTTTCATACGTTACCAAAGAGTTGGAAAATATGGGTGTAGCTGAACGATATTGGTTTAATACCAAGGGTCAATTTTATTATGTTGAAAATGAAACTCCACTCTTTATCGAACAAAATTCAATTGGCTACGACAATAAATTATGTTTCAGTGCTCTTAATGCTCTGCCATACAATACACGAGCAGATAAAGTAACATTTGTGTATCATGTTGGTTCAGCAACAAATGCAAAGAAAGCGCATATGTATGCTGTGAAGAAGTTCTTGAAATATCCTGCCGAATACCCAGATGAACGTATGGTAACACATCCGATTTGGTCCACATGGGCACTTTATAAGCGTGATATTGACGAGTCGGTAGTGCGTGAGTTCGGTGATGCAATTTTGAACAATGGTTTTAATAATAGTCAGCTGGAAATTGATGATGATTGGGAAGACTGTTATGGCGCTTTATCGTATCGTAAATCAAAATTCCCTGATATGAAGAAGTTGACTGATGAATTAAAAGCCAAAGGATTCCGTGTAACATTATGGATACATCCATTTATCAATAAAAATTGCGAGCCCATCTATAGTGAAGCGTTGAATAAGGGGTAAGCTGCATTCTATTTTTTTACTAAAAAAATAAAAATAAAAAATATGTGACTGAACAGATTGCCACTCGTTAAGTATTGAACTTAATATCCTCCTCTTTCAGTTATTTGATTCTCGACCACAATGGCAACCCAGATACCCAATGGTGGAACAGTGGACCAAATGAGGCGGCTTATGTTGACTTCACCAAAGCTGAGGTGCGCACTTGGTTCAGCGATAGATTGAAAAAATTGCAAGAGGAAGGTGGTATTGATAGTTTCAAATTCGATGCAGGTGAATCAAGTTGGATGCCAGATGATCCAGTGCTACAAGGTGATCTCAGTTTATCGCCTACACAAATGACACGCGACTATGTACGCACGGTTGGAGCGTTTGGTCCGATGGTTGAGGTACGTTCCGGTCAAAATACACAAGATATGCCCATTTTTGTGCGTGTGGTGGATAAAGATTCCGAATGGGGTTGGAATAATGGTTTGATTACTCTAATCACAACTACCATACAGATGAATTTGAACGGTTATCCATTTGTATTGCCCGATATGATTGGAGGTAATGGTTACGATAATAAGCCACCAAACAAGGAGCTATTTCTACGTTGGTTGCAAGCAAATGTTTTTATGCCTAGTCTACAATTTTCATATGTGCCATGGAATTTCGATATGGAAGCTATTGAAATTAGCAAAAAGTTTATCAATATGCATGCTGATTTTGCGCCTGAAATTATAAAACGTTTTAAACTAGCAACAGAAACAGGTGAACCAGTAAATTTGCCCCTTTGGTGGGTTGACCCCGAAGACAAGATTGCGCAAAGTATTTACGATCGTAAGTCAGTTACTGGTTTCAAAAAGAAAGCAAGTTAAATTACATTAATTATATTTTCTCTAGAATACCTACTTGGTGATGACATCATTGCTGCACCTGTCGTTCAAGAAGGCGCAGTTGCACGTGATATTTACTTGCCCAAGGGTGAGTGGAAGGATGGCAATACGAATGTTGTGCACCATGGCCCTAAATGGTTGATGGCCTACAGTGCGCCACTTGATACGTTGCCCTATTTTGTACGCGTACAGAATTGAGCTATAATATTGTATTGTAGGAAAGCGTAGTTAATGATAATAAAATATATTTCAAATAGGTTACGATTGGAATATAATTTGAAAAATCTATTAATATGCAAACAAGATTTTGAAAAATCGAGCATCGTTATTAATGTATATTCACTTTTTAAATATATCCTACAGTATTTTTCAAAAACCTAACATATGACATCTTTTGGATTGCATTCAAACAAGTAACACAAATGTAGAATGCTAGGACCATATCGAGTACTTAATTTTAAAATTGGCGATATTCAGGGAAAGTAAGCACACCTAAATAAAATTTGAATTAGTATACTATATTCCACCTTTGAAAGTTATGCTAAAAATGGTTGCATTTGTATGATCTATAAATAAATTATAAAGCAGGTTTGAAATTCATATTTTAGATTCTAATGTAGCCAACAAAAGCGATTAACTGTTCAGTATTATTAGTTCATATTATTTTGCCAATTTTGTTTCCATGTGTGTAAATGTTTTATATTGTTTGCAAAGAAAGCAAAGTACTGTTTAACCCCTTATTAAAATCAGGCATTAGCAATCACGTGCATACTTGAAACAAATACATTTTATAGTACTCAAAATAGGAACCGCGTTTGAGAATTGAATAAGAATTTTGTATGAAAATTTTTTTAATATGTTGCAAATTAACAATAATATTTTATTGATATGTAAAGCCACGAAAAAAATGGCATAGAAAAAATAGTATATACTAACTATCAATAATTGACACAATTGTAATGTATTTTTCATAGTAAAAAATCTATCATACACATAAGCGTGTGTTTGTAAAAAGTACCTACAAATATCACAGTCAAATTTTGTCCAGTTAACACAACACAATGTGAATAATGTTTGTTGAGTCGGTTTTGGGTGAATATCTAATCAGCATTCGCTTCGTCTGATGATTCATATAGTAAATTCTTTATATATTGCAAGTCATTTCGATCGCTATTTAAGGCATCTTGTTCCTCTTCGAGTATTTCTTCTAAACAGATCCTAAAATATTTCAAAAAGAAAATTGAATACATACATAAGCAGCATGCAGCAGTGAGAGCATTTCGATCTCGTATTTGCAGGACTCACTCAACATTTGTATCTGTTTTTTCTTTCAGCTCCCTCTCTTTTTGCTTTAATATATTCCTCTGCAGCTTGTGTAATTCCTTTGCTGATTTCGACCACTGTGCCTTATAGAAGTCTTTGGCTTTTTCAATATCTGAAAATCGTTCGGTTTGCTTGTGCTGAAATAAGTAAGTTGTTAATAGAAGGAATATCAGAGTGGCACAGTCATTGTGCTAACCAGATCAGACAACATGCCCTGTAATTGTTCAGCGGAAAAATGTGTCCTCTCCATAGCTGCCAACTGCTTTTCCAACTGTTCAATGCGCATTTTCATTTCTGACTTTTCCTCCGTTTCCAAATCACTTGCTTCAGCTGCTTGCGACTGCTGTTGTGCTTGTTCGAGTTCACGTTCAGCACTTTCTGTAGCACGTTGTTGTATTTCATGCTTAAGACGCTGCATTTCATCGTCCAATTGTTGAAATTTTTCCGCATAACTTTTTTCAATATCTTGTTTGACAGTTTGCACTATACTAATGGTTTCTTGATGTTTCAATGCGTTGGCATTTAATTCAGCATGCGCTATTTCTAGTTTTGCATTCAACTTCTCGCACGCCGATAGCTTCGCCTCAAGTTTAGCTTGTAATATACAACGTTGTTGTTCCCATTGTTTATCTAATTCAGCCAAGTAGGCAATCTCTTTTTGCTCTAAGCCTTGTATGAAATAGTCCATTTGTTGTGATTTCCATTCTTCTAATTCTTGAACGATTTTCATTGTCATCTCTTCGGGATCTGTTTCATTTGGGTCGGTATTAACGGCAACACTACGTGTTTCAACTTTACTTGTCTGACTCGCTGTAGTGCTCGCTGCAGCTTTAACAGGCATATCATGCAAAATGCTCTCTTGCGACCTAGTTAGTTCTTCATAGTTACCAGCCACTGTTGTTTTACTAAGGCGGTGTGTCAGAGAATCTTTGCTCCCATCTTTAACTTTTAAAAAGTCATCAGATGATTTACCAAACAATTCACTATTCTCTCCCAGCACACGTCCTATAATGACAGCGTCTGCTTGCATTTTCATATAATTACGTTCGTAGATTTCAAAATTACTAAAATTACGACTACTCATTTGTCCAGGATCGTATGGAGCACGCATTTGTTGCATAGTTGTTGGAAAATCTAGATTTCTAAAACACTCTGTTATATCAACAGCACCTTTGTCATCGATTTTATAGGAGGCATATGCTTCACTCATTGGCACAAAATCATAAGTATGCTTTTTGGAGTAACTCGTTACTAGTTGTAAGGAAAATATATACTCTACTGACGGGTTTGCAGCATGAGCACTCAAGGTTTTACATAGCCGATCCATACAAAAAGTGCCAGGTTTGTTAAAAATCTTATTTGTGGTAAAATATGCATCTTCTGGCAACAGTTTTGAGAAGTCCATTCTATAATTTGCTGAAAATTAGAAGAAACTATATGTACATTATATATTTTTAGTACTAGGACTAAAAATATTAACTTGGCGGGATATACCCCCAAGGAAATTAATCATGTTTCATGCCGAATTAGAAAGGCAGAAAGCAGGGGGGTTTCGACTGAAAAGTATATTCAACGCAGAGACACGCTGAGAGGATTGCCGAGAGACGACCCCCTTCTGACTATGTTTCAGCCACTTTTGGTGTCAACTGTTTCGGAACTGGAACCAGGGCCCTTTGGGTATAGTAGACCAGCACATTGGCACTATACTATACCTCGATATCGGAACATACTTCTGTTATTCCTCTGTGTTCATTTCGAGTAGCCGGAATCGGAAGATTAGAATATACCCGCTGTATGGCATGTTTATTATATATATATGGCGCGATATTCAACAGTTATCTCGCGTTGACATTTTTTCTACAAATTGGGACCTACGGTTTTTTGCCGACTCCGAACGGCATCTACAAAGTAGATTAATTTTTACTGAGAAGCTTCCATGGCAAAAATACACTCGGAGAGTTTACCAAACCACTGTTCAGGGTTATACCCACTTAAACTTAAATTTATTTTGTTTTAGCCTTTTAGCTTTGTCCAAAAAAAAATTGTATTACTCACCAACAACAACACCATTAAGAGACACATTTATCGGTACATAGAAAATGCGTTGAAAATAGGTTCGTAAGCTTCTCAATGAAGACTTAAAACTGAGCGATATTTTTTCATTGATAGTATAGCTATCAGACTGATTTACAACCATTTCAATTTGCGAAGCGCTTCCAAGGAAATCATAATGGAATACAAAAATACTTGTAGTGCGGCAGTAATTCTTTTCTGATTCCAACAATATTTTTAGATTTCGTAATTGCTTGAAAGTCAAAGCTACATTGAAGATATCGCAATCAACATCAGGATTATTTCCGACTTGTATAAGACCAACTTGTTCGAGAAGTTGAACATATACGTTACTTTGCGATTGTAACATTAGTGATGTCTCAGAGTTCTTTGGCGATAACGCACCATTTATCATGCCCTTTTTCTGTGGAAAGAAAATGGTTAGAAGATGGTTTTCTTCAATATTATAGTTAATTACTTTTCCTATGAATACTTCAAATTGTCCATTATCAATAAGATTCTTCTTAACTATCACCAAAAGCAAATACATTTCAGGCTTATTTTGTCGCCACTCTGAACTCAGTACGTTAAGTTTATGCCAATGCAGCTTCAACTACATAAAAAAACGAAAAATTAAATTTTCTTTCGTAACCATATATATAATACTTATTATATTATATATATGTTCGTAACAGAAAAATATCGACAGCCACACTGCAAAACCCCGTATGTCACTATTTTTCCTAAAATAAGGTTCTGAGCCTTTCCCATAGATCGTGATATTTCGCGCATTAAGTGCAGTCAAAATCGGGTTACAACTTCCCCGTTTATTTGCAGTGGTGAAACCGTCGCTCATATACATATGTTATAATTATCACAGTTTTTTCCCTCTTCTGAAAACTTTTTAGTTTTGAACATAAAGGGTTTTGCAGTGTGGCTGTCGATATACCTATAACTTACTTGCACATTTTTCAATGCCGCTACTACAGGTACACCTCTAATGGGAAGTAATAATGAGCCGATGGCACGACGTGGTGAATTTTCCGAGCGGCCACCTTTGACGAATATTTCCACCTTCACCGGGCGATTGTCAGTTTTCATTCTATGCAGTTGGGGAAAATTGTGAACCATTGTGTTAAGAAATGCATAAATGCAATATGGGTAATCGTTTACGTGGACTACCGAGTGCTCATATTGGTTCAGCGGAGTTATATTCATGCTCCTGGGTCCAAAGCGCGTCTCCTGATACATATCCCAACATTTTTGGTTGTGTATTAGCGCTCGGTAGCCCACGTAAACGATTACCGCAATATGTATATTTCTTACCGCTTGATATCTGATAGCTCACATTCCCAAATGCAATTGCTGTTGAAGATTGTTACTGTCTCTGTAGAGTGGCCCTCTACTTCGAATTTAACACCGTTCAATGTGGCAGTGAGAATAACCTTATCCTTGTTACGTTCAGTGTAATCCCCAACTCCATCCCGTCGATGAAGTCCAATACCTTGCAAGATAGCATTTCAGTAAAATCGGTATTTGTTTCCTTTGGCACTCAACTACTAATAAATTAGCTAAAAATATGATAGGGGTGTCAAAAGACGCGTTTTGACCTCAGTATCAATGATCCGAAGTCGAAATTTCATTTTTTTGTTCCAGTGAAGAGATATTTGCAATCAAAGTTCAGAATTTTCTGTCATTTTCATGTGGTTGTTGTAATCACAAATTACACTGTGAGAAAAGAGGACATCACCGTGGCGGTAGCCACGGCTATGGCACACACTCGGAGTTGGAATGGCGTAGCCCAGGGTTATTTTTTGAAGCGCGGCCGAAGGCCGCCTACTCGGAAAGGTGTTCTGCACATAAAAAACATGGACCGGGCCCCTAAATCGGGATTTGACCTGGGTAATTTTTTGGTTTTTTCTTAATAACTTTTCACTGGAACAAAGAAATTAAATTTCGACTTCGGATCCTTGATCCTGAGGTCAAAACGCGTCTTTTGATACCCCTATCATATTTGGTATTTGTTTCCTTTGGCACTCAACTACTAATAAATTAGCTAAAAATATGATAGGGGTATCAAAAGACGCGTTTTGACCTCAGGATCAAGGATCCGAAGTCGAAATTTCATTTTTTTGTTCCAGTGAAAAGTTATTAACAAAAAACCAAAAAAATACCCAGGTCAAATCCCGATTTAGGGGCCCGATCCATGTTTTTTATGTGCAGAACACCTTTCCCAGTAGGCGGCCTTCGGCCGCGCTTCAAAAAATAACCCTGGGCTACGCCATTCCAGCTCCGGGTGTGTGCCATAGCCGTGGCTACCGCCACGGTGATGCCCTCTTTTCTCACAGTGTAATTTGTGATTACAACAACCACATGAAAATGACAGAAAATTCTGAACTTTGATTGCAAATATCTCTTCACTGGAACAAAAAAATGAAATTTCGACTTCGGATCATTGATACTGAGGTCAAAACGCGTCTTTTGACACCCCTATCATATTTTTAGCTAGTTTATTAGTAGTTGAGTGCCAAAGGAAACAAATACCTCATATTTTTAGCTAATTTATTAGTAGTTGAGTGCCAAAGGAAACAAATACCGTAAAATCATACTTGGAAGACTTTCACTGTAGCTTACCTTCGACCAGATGCAAAAATATGCAATATGTGTTATCGGCGCTTTCGGAAGCGTCGCTCTCAGATGCCGAGTACGCGGTGTTGCTCATGGCACCCACTTACTCTATTATTGTATACAAACTTTCGCAATATATTATACAAAAATATAATTCGATATTTTATAAAATTTAGTGACAAAAAGGAAATATGTAACGAATTTTTCGAATTTTCTCATTTGGCAGTGGAATGAGTTTTTTCTTCTTCTTACTCAATACAACTATACATTCACAATTGTTTACGTTGTTCAGTGTTGTAAAGCACAAAACTTGGATCATGGAGTTTTATTGAATCATGATACATGGCTTTTCGTTAATAACAGGATCCCATTACCCTATATTCGTGATCAAAATTAAATATGACTTAAATTTACAGGCAGCTCTCTGGCACAATTGTATATAGGCCATCTCCCGAAAAATCTAAAAAACTCAATTTTATGTAAATTATTATACGTAGTAGAGAGCTGCGGCATCCTTCTTCCTCACCGTGCTCTATGATCTATGTTTAAAAATTCGCAAAGGAATAAAGTGCATCTCGATGGTTGATCTATAGATATGATGCCTCACAAGTTGCATTACCCATCTTCACCGTCCTTAGGGTAGGAGTAGAAAGAATTATGTCAATTTCGAAAACACTGTCCAAAAACTTCGAGGTGTATTTTGCCGTAGCAAACAACAACTACAGAAAGATGGGTCTATACATACTCGTTTTCATATATAATCATATATGTATGTATTCCCAGTTTTTAAAGATATCCGTAACTACCTCGGTATAAACCCCGTACAAGACTTTTGTTTAAAATTCCACTCCCTTTATTTAAGGAGGAAATTACTATAAGCACGAATGCTTTAAATCGTTGAAATACTTAACAAAATAAACAATTCAAGCATGGTCAAAAAAGCACCTTATATGGGCTGTACTTTATCTGTTCAATACCTAGAGTATTCCACTTCTGATACTTATGATTAAACATTATTTGGTTAAACTTTAGGATCCGCATAATGTTTCTATATCTACAAGTCCATTGAATTCATAGGACTATAGATACTTAGCTTTATATAAGGCTTCCTAAAAATCGGTAACAGTTTGTTATCCTTAGTATTTATTTATATAGTAATACAAGCAATAAAAATATAAACTTTGAAAACTAATTGGTTTTTACATAATCATTAAAAGCTGCACGCTTCTCAATGTCTATTTTATAATTGCATTAAGCTGTTACCTTCATCTAATTGTAAAACATTACTGGTTCGTTCCTCTCGTGTATCTCCTTCGAAATGACCATGAGCTGTTCGGTGATGCTTTAAAGCTGTCCCTTGAATGAATCCTTCACCGCATACATTGCATACATAAGGACGTTCACCAGTATGCCGACGAACATGCAAGTTAAGGTCATTTGATTGCGTAAAGCTCTTCTCACAATATGTGCACTTGTATGGCCTTTGACCAGAATGTATACGCATGTGTTGTTGCAATTTGTATGAACGTGAAAAGGACTTACCACACACTGTACAATGATGGGGTTTCTCGCCTGTGTGTGTACGTCGATGACACGCCAAATCCGAAGACCGGGGAAATGCCTTATCACAAAATTCACATTGAAACGGTTTCTCGCCTGTGTGTCGGCGCATATGAACAATCAAATTTGACGATGAGCTCACAGCACGGCCACAGAATGCACATAAAAACGACTTCTCCTTCGGCGGCTTCTTGCCGGTAATTGATGTTTTAGTTTCAGTAGCATTTGTGCTACAACTAGGATCATTGTTGTCATCGTTCTGAGCATGGGATTTTTTCATATGGGCCACCAATCGATCTTTACGATTATAACGACGCTCACACTGATCGCATTGGAATACTTGAGGTGGCACGGGTATACTATTTCCTGGGGAATCATTTGATGTAGCTGTTATTGCCTCTGTTGCTCCTTTAAGCGGCTGCATCTCTTCAGGTATTGGTGGATGCACCAATTTAACGTGGACCTCCAAGTTCTCGGGCCACATAAATTTGTAAGAACATTGAGTGCATTGATGCTGTTTTTCGACATTGTTACATTGTGTACGCAAGTGATGCTCCATAATATCCTAAACGTTTAGAATACATTGTCAACTAAGACATTTTTTAAATAGTGAATAGCATTTACTTACATTTGAAACCGTTCTAAATACGCATTTATCACACTTAAGTGTTATAAATTCGTGCTTATGTATAGATAACTGATGTTGACCCATTTCATATCGTCTCTTGCAAACCAGTCCACATACTTGGCATTTGTAGGACTTGACTTTCGCATCGTCATTATCTTCTTCCTCTGTCTCTGAATCATTCATATCTAATTCAAATCCTAATTCATTCATAATGGAATAGTTTTGCTGTGAGCTGTAGTCGTGGTGAGATGGTAATATCGCTGCAGTCTCTTGACGGAGATGGGTGCGTAAGGCAGATAAGGTTTTAAATTGCATACTACATACACGGCAAAGAATTTCCTTTTTGCCATTCGGCCCTTTGTGAGCAGTGATATGAGCTGCGGCTGCACTCAGCTCATGTGATGTTATACCATGACGTTTAATATGCAAATATAAGTTGCTACGGCGATAAAACTTCCGTTGGCAAAAGAGACATGGGAACACAGTAGCATCGGTGCGATGGATCATCTGGTGACGAGTTAAGTCTTTCTGCATTTGGAAAGTTCGTGAACATTCATCACAATCAAAGGAACTGAGCGAGAATATCTAAAATTGAAAAAGTTTCATAAGAAATAATTTCCACGCTATATACATGCAGTTTGATATTACCTTTTGTACATCTTCACTATCCGGATGCATAGTTCGTAAATGCATTTTAAGATTTTCCTTCCACATAAAACGTTGTGGACATTTGCGACATACATAACGTTTCAACAAATTTTTACATTGATGACGATAATGCGACTGCAATAATTTATCGCATAGGAAATGTGCTTGACAACTTTGACATACATAAGGAGCTTCGTCCCATTTATGATCGCTTGCTTGATGAGCAAACAGTTTGTACTTGCGTGTAAAAGCAATGCTACACAAATCACAATTGTATGTAGAACGTCTTGGGTGTTGAATGCTATAACCAATGGCATGATCTAAGGTTTCATCAGGCTCTGATTCTGAGTCCGTATCATCAGTATCAGAACCACTAATGCTTAACTCATGACCGAGCTCATTTGTTATGGAATAAAAACGATCTAGCTGGCCAGCAGTTATATCAGCCAACATTCTTGCTATCAATAACTCCCTTGGCATAGGGGCTTCATCCGGATAGAAGTGCAGAGATGTTTTTGAGTTTGTGGCAACATATTGGGAAAGTGAAACTTCACTGCGATGTTCCATTAAATGTTCACGAAGATCGGCAATTTTCGTATGTGTGGAAAGACAAATTTTACATTGCACACACTTGAGACCATTGGGTTTACAAAGATGCGGGTCAACAGCTAAGGGGAAATTTAAATTATTTTGTTTCAAATGCAATCATTAGATGTGGAGTAATTCCAACTCTGGTGAAAACTTTAACAACTTTTTCTTATAAAAACTTTATATGCCCGACAAGAAAAATTATCAACTGGCAATTTACTTGCAATATATACATAATTGTAAATTTACTTTATTATGTCGGCCGTTAAGCCTGACATTTCTAAAACATTTGAACTCTTCGGACCTAATTGGAATAACTCCACTACAGTTTATCAGTTTTATATTTGTAAAATATACAGGATTCTGATTATGACTTACCACTCACTTTGCGATTAAGCTCGCGTTTGGTAGCTGCCGCAGTTGTAGTCGCCGCAGCCGTATTACCAGAGGCGCCATGAGTTTTCAAGTGTGTTTGCAAATGATCTTTCCGGTAGAATTTTCGATCACAATATGGGCATTCGAACTTTTCATCATCAGGCATATGAATACGTTTGTGACGCGTTAAATCTTTTGGCCAAACGAATACTTTATTACATTCATCACATTGCAACTTATTAGCAAGTTGGCGACTTATTTGTTGTTCTGGATCGATGTGCTGGCGTTGCATATGCTGCTGCAAATTTTCTTCCCACACAAAGCGCGCTGAACATCGCTTACAATCAAAACGTTTATATATATTGCCACAATCACGCTTATAATGACGTTCTAGTAAACCCAAACAAACGTATTGTTTCTCACAACGTCCACAGGCATGTGGTAGTGTTTCTGAACTATCGGCATGTGCACTATGTTGATGTTGTAATATACGCGATCTTCTGTAGTATACTTCGTTACACAAATCGCAACTATACACGTTTGATGTAGGGTTCCCACTCGACGAGGGAGCATCAGTTTCCGTTTCCAAATCTGTTTCAGAGTCATACAAATCCATTTCATTACCACTCTCGTCCACGGCGCAATAGTAGGGTGTTAGATTCTGTCCAGCAAAATCAATTACAATGCTTTGTTCTATTTCTGCTTCTCTACCTTTGCAACCTTGGGGCCAGTGTGCTTTAAAATAAAGTCCCTCTGTGTATCTAATACCAGTCCAACCATCCGCATGATTTTGCAAATGTATACGTAGCTTTGCCAGTGTTTTAGGTTTTTCACCACAGAGGCAACACAAAATGCGTCGTTTGAATTGATCATGAGCTTGCCGCATATGTTGACGCAGATTTTCGGCTTTCAAAAATGGTTGACTACAAATACTGCAAATATGAGAACGACTACTCAAGTTGTGAGTTTCTTGATGCCGTTTCAAGTCAGTGGCGTAACGGAAAGTTTTATCACAGAAGTTGCATTGTAACAAATTTCGTTTTCGCTGTTCTGTCTTTTTTGGGGCGTACAAGTTAAGACGATTGGAACATTTGTGTCCTTGAAGGTTCTGTAACCATACAAATTTTCCTGGACATTTTAGACATTGATATTTTCTATCACGATTACGGCATTGTGTGCGTGAGTGAAACTCGTACATTGGAGCGCTTACAAATTGCAATTTGCAAACATTACATTTATGTGGAAATTTTTCTTGAGAATGCTCAGTTTTTGAATGCTGTATTAATTGATACTTGCGCGTCATCTTAACGAGACATAATTCACATTCATATTTCTTTTCTCCCTCCACAGTAATAGGTTCTGTGTCAGAATCACTTAGAGCCATTTCATAACCATATGCATTAATAATTGCATAATACTTCCCAAAACGTTGCTCTTTGATGTCTTTACATATTTGTAATTTAATGTGATTCAAACCACCATTCGCATTGGGGAATAGTTCTTTAACGATATCACTATCCGCCTCTATATCTATTGTATTTGGTTCAATGTGTGTTTGCAAGTGCGTGCGGAGTGTTGCTAAATTTGGTATATTTTCAGTGCACAACTTACATTCCAGCGAACGGAAGCGCAGTTCCGTATATAAATGTTCTGCGAAACTTAATTCTGCGCGTTTGTCGGATTTTGGTCGACGTGTACCACCAGCCTCTTGTCTCTCATGCACTTTCAAGTGATTAGAAAACTTGTCCTTTCGCTGAAAACGATGTCCACACTTATTACATTCGTATGGATAAATACCATAATGACTTTTCAAATGGCGCTCTACATCTTTCTTCCAGGCAAAGTCCTTATTACATCTATTGCAATGATAACGTTCGTCGTCATTGTTAAAGGTGAATTCTGGCTTCTTTGAAGAAGATTGTTTACCCCGACGTCGTTTAGGTTTGCTAGTAGTATTAAAAAGAATTAGTTGTTAAATTTTGCTATAATATTTTGGCAACTTTCGTTTACATTTCTTCATATTCCTCTTCACTTTGTTCGTCACTGGTATCATTCGCATCCAACTCTACTTCCAGTTTGGATTCTATGTCAAAGATTTCGTCTTCTGTAACAAAAAAAAATTGTTTCATTGGTTTTCAGATTTTTTATTCTCTCGCTTCCATTCGGAACTTATAACCCTTAACCAGACTTAAACTAAAACCTCAGTTATCTTAAATCAAGTCGTGTAATTCGTGGTCTTATCACGTAGTTTTTCAATCTCTTCGAATTTTTAGAATAGAATATAAGGTCAAACCAATATGATTTTTTCTTTTCACATTACGTCTTCCACAGCCACCAGAAAGCCAAGCATCTAAGAATATTTTACCTAGGGGTTTTACATTTTTTTGTAAAAAAGTTTTTGTACTCAAAATTGTATTATTTAATTGCATTTGGTATGTATTTGATTTTGGTGCTTTTAGATATGTTTTACGATATAGGAGCAGGTTGTTGTAGCAACCATTCTTCGTCCTTCCCTTTTGTCACATTTCATGCCAAGCATTGCCAGCAAAGTTCCATTGTTCCATGCATGATTAGTACTAGGGAATGTATGTTACTCACCTGGAAGGGATTTATCTTCCACATTATCTCGCCTAGCGTGAAGACTCATATGATTATCATATTTATCCTTTTTTTGAAAGAGATGGCCACATTGCTCGCACTCATACGGAAAAATGCCACTATGTGTCTCGTAATGACGTTCTGCATCTTTTTTCCAAGCAAAACTTTTATCACACTTTTTACAATGGTATCGACCATTATCATCACAGTAAGCAAACTCTAAAGTGTGTGCAATTCTTTGTGATCTACCGCGTCTGCGCTTTACTGGTGGAGCAGCATCTTCACTGTAAGCAAAATAAAATATTACTTAATCAAGGAAATATATTTAATAAGTATTTTGAACCTCTTGTCAGTATCGCGATCGCTGGCATTGTCTAGCGTGACCGGGTTTTCTTTGTCCTTGTCAACGGTGGTAATAGGATCGACGCCGACACTTTCATCTAAAAAAATACACAAATGGCTAACTATAAAATAGAATGTTAACATGCGATGTCTTCTGTATTATAACCTTCGCTTATACAATCAGTGTCTCTGATTTTGAGCTCCAAATCTATATGCTCCTCCTTAACCGATTCTGCTTCAGTATTTAAACTTTCTTCTACGTTTTCGATTTCTTTATCAGCAGATAACCCTTCTCTGCGTTCTTCAGTAGGTTCTTCCTCGGCATTATCGTTTTCTTCTTTAATAACTGTTTGCCGTATCGGTATATCTATGGGAGTCTCTAATAGGCAATCATTACTTTTGTTTGGTAAATCTTTCGCAGAGCTACACCCTGCTTTTCCGATATATAAGCTTGCAAATAGTTTTCTATTAGCCACTTGCGCTTGGAGTATGAAAGAATATGTGTTATTTAGCTTGCGTGAGCAACCTGCACAAATTTGTTGGGGTAAACGTTTGGCGTCCTCTGTTTTATTCTAAATTTAAAAAAAAGGTATGATCTTAATATGCAACTTCAAATTATTAGATGTTATTCATAATACATTGATTTTTGCAATATCCCAAAGGAAATCGGCAAGTGTCTTCTTAGGGCAGCGCTCCTCGTCCAAAAAGTCTGTCAGAGCATAATATTGGCATTTTTTTGTCTCACGGCACGTACGGCACTGATATGAAGTCATTACTCGCAATTTTACTAAAATTCACTACTATCAAAAGTCAGATTATTAACCAAATAACACAAAGAAGTTCTACGTATACAGTAAATTCGTGTATTCCTAATTTGTTTTTAGGTAGGGACTAAGTTGATCGAAATATTCTTAAGTATCGATAGGCCCTAATGCAATTCCTATGGCCAGTTTAGGGCTGAACACATCAAACGCGACAGCTACTCCACAACTAAACTAAACCAAACTTGGGAATATCTTTCCATCCTGCTCAAGAAAAATTCCAAAAACGTAAAGAATTACCCGTAAGAGATATTTTGAGAAATAAAGGAATAATATATATACATAAGTAATAGAACTCATGCTTGTTTCGAACTTAGTTGCAAAACAGCTCCGGTAGAAGTTGTTATCGATTATTATTCACATCCCCTTAAGTTCAATCGCAATTTCATAAAGGGTGTTTCAATTAGTTTGAATAGATCAAACTGCATCATGTGATATATTCGGCGTAGGCGTCGAAGAATAATCAGCATTATGTTACATATTTCCTGATATGGTAATGGTGCAGTTTAGGGGTGAATACGCGTCTTTTGACACCCCACTCGGCTTTTTTGGTCTAGTTTTGGGTGGGCCCCCTAAACTGCACCAGTACCCCTAATATGTACATTGTATAATTTTAAAGGGAAACGACAGCTACCTTTGAAAGTACAAGAAAAATAACCAAATACATTTACATCCAACCCCCTTTCAAAGATAGTTTAACGAAAACTTTGAAAGTTTTTCTCATTGCATATCCCCTGCGATCGTGAACTAGTCAAAGCCAAACTGTCGAACTGGAAACCGGCTAAGAACGGATTGCAAAGTAATGCACTGTCGACAATTGACACCGCCAATACCGTCGTGTTAAGGCAGACAGTTGAAAGCACCTTTACTGTCCTCACCTTCTAGCCTCGTTGAAAATTCCATAGATATATTCGTTCAATATGTAGATGTATAGAAATTGAAGAAATCCTCCATCCGCCCTCGAGATATGAATAACGGTTACCCCGACTGCACTTCTCCCAAAATCTTCGAGAGTTTATTTTTGTAAAGACCTTTTTTTCTATAATTATCTACGTCGAGGTACAACTCTTATGTAGTGTAGTGGAATTTATGGTTTATCAGGCACCACATAGGTAAACGATTCTTTATCAGAACTCAGGTAAAGGGGCCTAACATCCTATTTGTACCGTGGAATGAAATAAGGCATCACGACAACGCTATCCATTTTTCGCATATTGTGAATAATATTTGGAGCTAATAACCCAACTAAGATGCTTTAACATCAGCGTATCTCATTTCTACCTGTTTTGACTTACCTTGTGCACCCTTTTAGTTATTTAACGTTGGGCCCTATTATCAAAGGTGTGAAATATGAGCTTTGAACAAGTTTTAGGACCTCTGATGGTCAGACTAGAATGCAGGCGCCAGATGTATTAATGGTATCCAGAGCTTATCAATTTTCGACAAGAGCTGACCTACATTTGTCTTCAGTGTCCACTGTTTTAAGACTCCAGCTTTGGAGACTGCATGTTACTTTGGCTTGATTGCTCACTCTGATAGGGAATTGTGGCAGCTTGGGTCATTAAACTAGGTCGCATATTCAAGAAACCCGCTTCATCATTAAAAGCGAAAAAACTATGCCACTTTGTTGAATTTCTTTGTAATTATTTTAAAAATTGTATCTGCGAATAAACTTAGTAACTAAAAACATCATATTTCTTGGCATGGTACTTTCTATTGTTATATCTGTTGTGGCTCTTCAAAACATATCGCCGTAGTAACTTCAAAAACTCATGTCTTGTTACCTCTTCAAAAGCATCTGAAAATACAGAATATGTAAAGAGCATATTAATTTATGGCCATGATTCAAAATTCGGTGTATTTGGACATCGTGACTTACTAAAAACATGTGTTGAAACAATATTTAATCTCGATAGTGAGCGCTTCCCTTGTCGACCATCAAAATTATAGCCCGTAATTACTTTGTCATCGAATACACAGCGTAGAACTTTATCAACATCACCTCTGTGAACTTTCATTTTTTTAATATGATCACCCTGATTATTAAAATAATTGTTAAAGAAATCATTGGTCAGAATCAATTATATAATTAAATATATATGACAATAATTACGAATGTTTTAGCATATCCTGGGTCCTGGAGGCTTTTCTCAATCGCGACTATGTCATCATGCGTTGATATAGGAAACAATGAAGAGATTTTGTCATTATTCATTTGCTCTGTCTCATCGTCCACATATATTTCTTCTGAAAACTGATCATACAAATTAGTTTTAAATGGATATCAAAAACGTCCTACTTACTTACATATCGGCACTGTGTACACAAAGATTTTGTCAATATATTTTTTTACTTTGCAATATCGAAATCACCTCTTAATAATTTATAAATAGTACTAACAAAACTACCGAAATTATACGCATTGGTAACAAAACTACATCGAAATTCTCTTAACTCGCTATAATTTTCGTATTCATTCGAGCAAGAGCTTTAGGCGTACTCTACATCGCGATTCGAAAGTCAAATGCGAAAGACTTCATCCGCGTCGCATTACAGCCCCCAGGTGTATAGGACCTTTCCGTATTTCACCTCTTCTCTCAGCTACATATGTACATATATCATTATTTTTTCGATATTGAATCAAAAGAGGTGAAATTCTTAAACGTCTAAAACTCCCATGCTGCCATTTTCGGAGCTCTGAAGTCATCAGCGTTCGCGGACGCGGCAAAAATACTTCAATCTGTTTGGGCAATCTCTATATAATCATTTCTTAAAACCCGGTTTGGATGTCCTACGGGGGATGAAACTCGCGAATGCCCTGCCTTAAAGTTACGTCTGTTTTTCTCAATTTATTTGCTTCGCCAGAGCACGTAATTTGAAGAAAATGGATTAAATGCGCTCTTTAAACTAACCTTTAAATATTTGTTTGAAATCGAATCAAATTTAGTGGGGAGTAATTGCTTTGCGTATTCATATTTAGAAGTAATTTCTTCTTCGAAACAACGTTTGGACTTTGAAGAGAAACCTTTCGTCATTGCTGGCAAAAAAATGAAGACATTTTGTTTATTTTTGCTGTTCTTATTTTTACAAAATTATATGTATGTAAATGAACTTAGTAGCTAGAAACGTCAGTTTTCCTGGCTTGAAATTGTCTATTCTTATATCTGTTATGACTCTTAAAAACATATTCGCGTATTAACTTTGAAAATTCCAAACTGGTTAACTCTGGGAATGCATCTAAAAAAAAAGATTGTACATGAAAATTGAAGAAAAGGATTTTATGAATGAATCATTTAAACATCTTGGACTTACTAAAAACATGTGTTGAAACAAGATTCAGTTTTGCTACTGAGCGCTTTCCTCTTCGACCATCAAAATTATAGTCATAAATCATAGCGTCACTGAATATACAACGTAGAACTTTGTCAAGGTCACCTTTGTGGGCTCTCATGCTTCTAATATGCTCACCCTAATTAGCATATTTATTGGAAAGATATCATTATTGAGAACCAGTTTATAATTAATTATATAAAACTTAATCCATACGGTTTTTTCTGCAAATTCTTTATCCAGAAGCTTTTTCTCAATCATGTTTATTTCATCTTGCGATGTTATAGGGAACAATGAAGCAATATTGACCATTTTCATTTCTTTTTCTACACACTCCTTCTTCACTTTAGTGTATTTTCCTGGCAACTGACCATAAAAATTAGATTTGGATGGAAAGAAAAAATTTACATATCGGCGCTGTGTTAACAAAAACAGTTGTCAAAATCATCTTGTTGCTGGAATAGACCGAAAAGAATCTAAAAACAAGCCCACACTTTTCCTACAAGCCATTCGGGTATTTTTGAAATAAGCGCAGCTGCCTGTATCCCGATACTAAAATTAACAATTCGAAACCGCTTTTGAAAAAATTCAACTAATCGAACCTTCTAACTTACACTACTAGAACCGACTTATAAATATACCCCGTAACCTTTTCGTAGTATCGAAAATGTGAAAAAATCAAAATGTTTTGTTAATTTTTGTTATTATTTTAAGAAAATGTATATGAAAATAAGCTTAGTAGCTAAAAACATCGTATTTCCTGAGGGTTCTTTTTTTATGTTTATATCTGTTGTGACTCATTACAACATATCGACGTGCTAAAGTTAAAAATTCCTTACTTGTTAGCTCTGAAAATGCATCTGAAAATACATAATAGGCAGATAGATTACTAATTTATGGGAATGATTGAAACAAAAAAGTGTCGCAACTTAAAGCTGTATAACAGCAGCTCAATAAAAAATTGAAAATCTTGACTTACTATGAACATGTGTTTGAACCAGATTCAAGCTCGATATTGAGCGTTTCCCTGATCGACCTTCATAATTATAGTCTGAAATCAGTCTGTCATCGAACATAGAGCGAAAGACTTTGTCAAGGCTACCTTTGTGGATTTTCATTCCTTTAATATGTTCGCCCTTATTACCAAAATAATTGAAAAGGAAGTCAGTCAATTTACAAATAAATGCATAACAAAATCCTTACGACTCTTGCAGCAAATTCAGGATCGTTAAGGTTTTTCTCAATCTCGCTCACTTGATCGTGTGTTGATAGGGGGAACAATGAAGAGATTTTAGCCATTTTTATTTTACTTTCTACACTCTCTTTCTTTAAAAAATTTTTTACGCAGGATTTCTGGCAAAAATGTAAGAATTAGATTTAAGTGAAACAGACAAATTACATACTGACACTGCATCAACAAAAACAGTTATGTGATTTTTATAAAATTTTTTTGGAAATTTAATCAAAACTATGCAGGTATAATGTTTTTGGAAATGATCTCCCATGGTCCTTAATAAATACTGCCGAAATTACATGAATTGGAGCCGAGATGAAACCCAAACTTATTTTAAAACGAAGTGAAGTCTGCAGTGCCTAAAAAGCTAGTCATTACGTTCTACCTTTGATGCAGTGCTAATAAATATAACATATTTTTAGGCATAAAATCTAAAAAGCATGAATGGCATTGCCAACGTGGTTTGAGAAGAGAATAACGTACGAAAATATGCTGATAATAGTCCTGAGATACCATTCATTTTTACATACAACGGTACTTTTTCGGAAAATACAAATTTATCGACTATCGACTTTTTAAAACTTTTTCTTTTATTCCTAAAGAAAAATCAACAATTTACTAATACACTTTTTAGACACTATTATCAAAAGTAGTGTTCCTCATTTCATCTGAAATATGTGTATCAAACGCTTGTTGAAACGTGAACTCATCTTCAAGAAATGACAATCGAAATCCTTTAATAGGCTTGCCAACCCTTATTTTAAAATATTTATAATTTTTCTTTTTTTGTTTTTAATACGACACACTAGAAATATACAATACAATTTAACCCTCTGCCACTTCTCTTGATCGATATTCAATTATGTATACTATTTAAAAATTTTAAGACTTTGAATTATCGGCTTCTATGTTCCGTTTATAACTCCGAAATTGGTTTGTGTCGATTTCTATACGGTTATTTCAGATGTTATAGCTTAGACTAGGTATCGATAAGATTTTGAGGAAGGACCTTGATATGGTGAATTGTTTTACCGATAAACTAATGACAAAATATATTTCGGCCTTTCAATTTGTCTCCTATTAACTTTTTATACAGATGCCAACCGCCTTATCTGAATACATATCTTACTTTAGGCGTGTTAAAATGGTTGCGGAATTATGACCAAATAATCTTTGACTTATCTTCCATTTTTCGAGAAAGACGTACTCCAATGAGAACTTTATAACTCTCTTGAAGACCTAATAAAACACACACAACAGTGGCCTTACTAAATAGTTTGAATCGTAAAGAAATTTGATTCTAAAGCGTACTATATATATGTATAGTTTAAAATAGTAAACAATTGTTATCCATTCGAAACCCAGAGTAGCCAGAAATCCACACCACTTTGAGCCGCCTAGGCTATGTAAAAGCAACGCTCAAAAGCCTAGTGTGGAGTTCTGGTCTAGGCGCAGTTTTTGTTTCCACAGTGATGATATGTATGTATGTATATTTTGTCTATCAGAAATGTGTAAAATTTCTCACCT
This sequence comes from Sphenella marginata, assembly GCA_951509765.1. Taxonomy (NCBI): domain Eukaryota; kingdom Metazoa; phylum Arthropoda; class Insecta; order Diptera; family Tephritidae; genus Sphenella; species Sphenella marginata. Next base: position 14,792,818 of record OX608079.1, on the reverse strand, counting down.
CTTCTGGGGCGGAGTCCGACTCATCGTCAGGTTTAATATTAAATTGAGTAGGCTGTAGCTCATCCACCGCGACTAAAATTAAAAATGTTTCAAAATATATGTAAAAAGCAAATATAATTTTTATTAATTTATACCTTCCTCCAGGTATTCGGCATTCGTCAAAGAATATGTTTCAGATTTAGCATCATCGTCGAATTGATCAATCATAATCGAATCCTCGGACATGAATTCCGAAAACATTGGCATACTATATAATATAAATAATAACAAAACGCAATGAGACTGCAAATCTTAAATAAAAATTTGTACAAAAGTAACCTTTCATTGTTCCCTTCATCTATTTCGTCATTCATAGTTTCATCAATTTCCTATATAGCAAATTATAGTAAAAAATAAAAAATAAATGTATACACTTAATATATCTGCAAACTTACTGCCTCTTCATCGGCATCTTCTTCCTGTCCCGCTTTTGAAATACGCATTTTGTTATTGCGCTTTTTCTGTTTATTTCGATTATGACAACGTAATACATATGTACGAATCATTTTCAAAAATACATCTGTTGGTAGATGGGGAAATACAGCTATAAAATATTAAGAATAAAAACAAATGTTAAGATGTGTCACTTTATAAATGAAATACTAATTAAATTCTACTCACAGCGGACACAATGCAAAATGGAATTGTAGCTAATTAACGACAATTTTCCGCTACGACCCTCCAGATTAAACTGCTCCCCCAAGTCATCATCGAATATGTATCGTAAAACATCATCAACTGTTGCTTCTCTAAAACTAAAAATCCTTTCTAAGAAAGCCACCTATTCGTAAAAAAAAATTAATTAAGTGAATTAAAAGCAATGAAACTTAGATACTAAAATTACACTTACAACTTCATCGGTAGAACCATTTTCAATTTTGCGCTCAACTTGATTAGCTTGTTCCACTGTTTTTATAGGGAACCATGACTTTATGGAATTCATATCGACAACTTTTCCATTTTTATCATAACATTGTTGCAGTTTCATTTTCTTGAGCTCTTGTTTAGTCAGTTTTTTCTCCTGTTCAAATAAAAATATATTAGTACAGTAAAAAAAGTACATATAAAATACATTGAACCAAGCATACTTACTTTAACCTGCGTATCATCAAATTTAATCCTTGCATTTATTTGATACTGTAAGCTCATCAATTTATGAAGCATAGATTTCATTTCTTAAAAAAAAAAGATAAAAGAAACGAGTCGTTATGTATAGAATGTAACTTTTAAAATATGTATACGGTTCTTGTATTACCTATGTGACAGTCATTTCCACAAAGAGTTGAATTTTTGGAACATTCTTTAGCGCATTCTCCCCTTTTAAAATAAAACATTTTAACATTTAGAACAAATATGTATATCACACAGTAAAATTAAGATCTAGGATAGTTCTGTAGTTAGATCAATTTCAATTTTTTCGTTAGATGGGTAGTTGTAGGCTCCTACTATTATGAGTATTAAAATATTAATATTTTGTATATTAAAAATATTCGATAATCTAGTTTAGAAATTTGTGCATTTAGCATTGTAAGTTTTTGATACAGCAAATATAAGCAGCCATCTGCCCTGGCAGGTGCTATTCGGAGTCAGCAAGTTTGTAAGAGTAATTAGAAACAGCGCACCACAAATTGGTAGCTAGTTATTATTATTATTGAATATATAACAGGACGGGTCATGGGATTATAATAAGTCCGAGGTAGGTATGCCTGTCTTAAGAGGTGCCTATTGTCCACATCGACCGGAGCATGCCGGATTCATATGTATCAAAGGACTGTCGACATCAGTATAACCGCGGTTCTGTCCGTCACTTCCCACTCCATGAATGCATCCACAGACTAAGTAGTGCGCAGTGCTGTTACACAACAGTAATAATGATAACAGCTAATTTGGTTGGTTTTATTGTTAGACATATTCGAAGAAAGTCTACAAAACATTGCAAGGCAATGGTTACATTAAAATTCCACCAAGTTGTTGGGTGAAATCCCTAATTCGGAAACAGTTCTAGCTACAGCAGAAAATAAAATACAATTACCTTTTGCCTTTCTTTTGATGACTGGAACGTGAAACAGCAATGGGATCTTATAAGGAAAAGAAAAACAAAAAAAATAATTATTTAAATATGCTGATGTAGTAACATTAATTATGTACATTTATGAAACTAGCATAAAGGTTGTTTAAATAATAAATCAATATATTTTTAACTTTGTATACTTTTCTAAAATAAAGTCTTATATCTTAAATGGTTTCGGAGATATAATATATGAAATCCGTTAGTGTTATTCTGTACTCTGCTTACTTCGGTATTGAAATTCGCAGTCAAGATAAAGTGCGAAAAGCTTGGTTTAGTTAATATATTGATGTGACAAACAAAAAAAAAAGTTTTAGGCAATACATGCCTTTACCTATGGAAAAGGCAGTTTTAACCCCTCTCTTATAAGCTAGAGCTGTCAGATGAAATCATATTCTTCCAATATTAGTACCGACTATAGTGAAATAATCGGAGGGGAGCAGACAAAGTTGTATCTAGCAAAAAAATCCCGTTACGCTTTACTGGCCCACAAATCCCAGTGAGGAAAACATACAATTCAAAACCAGAAGTGGCCCATTTTGAAAGAATACAAAATAGATGATTTGGTGTTCCACCATCTACCAAGTGGGTATTAATTCCTATATACCCCATGAGACGTCCCTACTGTACTTCCCTAACCCTCAGACAAAGTTATGTATACCTACTAATACAATGCATTTAGCTCTAGTGATAGTGAATGCCAACTTTGTTGTGAAATAACAATATTTCAAATAATCTAAAGGTAGAAATACTATTTTTAAATATATTTCACATTTAACACCCTTGTCTCTTCATAGTTAGCTATAGGAATATAACTTCGGCGTCATGTATGACCATTTTCCTCATATATTTGTTACTCATACATGTAAGATTTCATGCATGTTTGCGTTATATGTGATAGTTAGAAGTGATTCATGTTTGCGTTATATCACACAGGCAGCAAAAGCTTTTTCCACTTCACCCCCTACTAAAAGCGCCTAACCACCATAACAACTACATGCGAAGCAAAATTGTACTTTACTATAGTGTTATAGCAACCACAAAGAATTGTGTTAGGCACAGAGGTTATCTGACTTGTCATTTAACTAGCAGATGTGTGATAAGCTCATGTTTGCGTTATGTCTAACTGCGCACAAACTGAGAAACTAACACACCCTAAAGTCGGATAGAAATAATCGCTGACTTGTTTTATAACTGCTAGCTTACTAGTAGTTTTAGTTTCATTTATAAATTGAGTTACATTTTTTGATCAAACATCTCGCGGTTTTCTCTTACCTTGGGTATTATCTTGGGTATTATCTTGTGCATCATTATCCTCTGTATCAGTTGATTCATGTTCGTCGGTGTCTTCCAAGCTGGTATTGTTTTTTGAACGAAGAGCTTTCAACATGTCTTTATTTACCTTCTGAATTTGCGCCACAAACGAAAATGATACTTTCAATTTACGCAGGCAATTGCCGCAAATCTGTTGTGGTAACTTTCTAGTTATTCCAGCATCATTCTATTAAATATTCAAATTATTAATGAAAAACTATAATCTATTATCTATCTATTTATATCGAATTACGTACATCCAACTTTGCTATATCCCACAGGAAACCTGCTATGGTTTTCCGCTCTTCGTCTTTCACGAGTTTGCCAGTCAAGGAGTAGAAGGTATCATCGGTCGTATCGAAACACGTACGACATGTTGTCTTACTATTTCCACTCATGCTCATCATTTTGTAAATATATTCTTTATTCCATACACAAAATGGCACCACAGTTATTTGATTTTAAAAGCCCAGTAAATATATAAATAATTTGTTGTGATTTTATGCTGATTAAAATTTGGAGCGTCTTGTAGATATGGGGAACTATCGACTAACCTATCGATTGTAATATTTTTTTTTCTTACTGCAAATTATCGTTTTAGGCTTGTCGCTAAATGCGTGTCCAAAGAGCAACTCCTGTTGCGTTTTACCGTTCCTTTGGTTGTTCAAGCACAGCAACAGATTGTCTTAAAAGACATTTACATAAAATGTTGGCTTCATAGTCATATTAAACAAAGGCCTGGAAATACTTTCCATCAAAAATCAACTGTTAATACACATCGGGAGGTCGCGTTTTTGTTGTAGACACAGATGTAGGGTGTTGCCCCAACTTCAAAAGGTTGTTGTGCGCAGAAATACTGGGTGATGGACCTGCTGAAGCGCGACCGAAGGCCGCCTAACATGGATTTGGTCCCCTATTTAGGGTACATTTTTGGTTATTCACTAATACTTTTTTACTGATACAAAATATTTATGTTCCCCCTTCCAATTAGGTCAAGACGCCTCTTTTGATAAATCTCTTGAAATTTTCCCGCAATTTACTATCGGAGCATATCAGGTTCTTATCCAGCAAGACTGTTCTATATTTACTCACAGCACGTATGTGCTCAAAAAATCATAGATAAAACTGCATCACGTTCGCATAACTACAACAGCTGATGATGTAGACGCCGTATTATAAATAGCATAATATGAGTAAAAATAAACAATATAATTTTTTGGGCGTATGGTAACAGTGTTTTCAAAACATTTGCATCTTCACGAAATTAATCAATTTTTCTACGCAATTTTTCAATAAATAAAAATAAGCACATAATCGGAACAACCATATATTTGCCTTCGCAGCCATTCATTAGCAAAGTAATAAATTTCTTTAACGTTGAACACTTTGACCTGAAAAACACTGCGCACATCAAGAACAAAGAGATAAGCTATGGATACTGCGTCGCAATCAGTTCCTGTTGAAGAAAAAACATTACCGGCACAAACTAATAACGATGATACAAAGGACGAGTCTGGAGTAGATATGACATTTACAAGGGAATTGCGTAATGCCACAAAAGATGTGCACAAAATAAGTGATGTGTTGGTGAATGCCAAGTTTGCATTGGGTAAGCAACAACAAAATTATTTGCGACTTTTTCATTCATCATATTTTATATATGTATTAAGCGTTATCTGATGATGCTGTTTGGTATGACGGGTTATTGGCTTTCTATGAAATTTACAAATATCTTGAAGAAAACCTGCCTGAAAATTTGCTACCTAAAGAGTTTCACCGCACGGAAGCATTCGAACTAGATTTTGCGTATTTCTTTGGTAAGGATTGGAAAGAAACGTATGAACCACGCGACAGCGTCAAGAAATATATCGTACATTTGGAGAAAATTAATGCAAAAAATAAACTACTTTTATTTGCCTATGCCTTTCAAATGTATATGGCTTTAATGTCCGGTGGTCAACTTTTGCAAAAGAAGAGAATGATTAAGAGAAAATTATGGATGGGTAAATCAGAGGAAGAGGAGGCGGACCTTAAACAGGCTAATTCTGATGCTGGCATAGATGACTTAGAACATCGACCAATGCCTAGACAAGTAACCATATGCCCAGAGGGATGCGCTGCTACTTATTTTCCGGAAAAAATATCTGTAATGAAGAATAAGCTAAGGCAAGTGCTTAACGATAATTATGGCGAGTTTACTGAGGAACTACGTACGCAATTTATTGAGGAGAGTCGAAATGTTTTCATTATGAATGGCGAAGTGGTTCGCACTATAAAGGGTGTCAATCGTGCAAATCTACGTAAATTGGCCATAGTTTTAGTTTTTGTAATGGGAGTTTACTTTGCTCTAAAGCTAGCTAAACGTTAGATAAGAAAGCATCAAAATTCATAAATCGATTGAGTGAAGAATATATGAACTTGTATTAGTATAATATAAATATTAGATTTATAAATATAGGATGTAAACTTTAGAACTTGTATGGAAAAATTCATCTTTACAGGTTCACACAGTTATGTTAAAATTAAAAATATGAATATGAAAGGCCCAAATACAATAAAGCCCTATTTATCAATCAAGAATATATTGTTTTAATCATTGTTTCCAGCTGTTCAAAATTTTCGGAACATTTGTCATCGAGCCCTATGTCAGCATTTCATTAAAAAAAGTGTCTCACCTTAAAATATGAATTTTAGTTCTGGAAGATCATTTAGGAAATTCATTCTGGGTTGAGGTGCTTCTGAAATAGTTTGCATATGAAACGAAACAGTAGAGGAAACATCGTTCAAACAAATTTCTGAGATACGATATTCTTAAAAATTAAAAATTTCCTACTGCTTGATTAATTCACATCCGCAGTTGGTTCCATTTGCCGATTGCTGTTCTTAGTATGTAGCTGCCGTTCGTTATGTGTTCAGCCTTTAAACGTAAACGTTTGGCAGCACTCATATTTGACAGTTTATAAGCGATATTTTTTGCTGTGCGGAATGAAAAAAAAAATTGGGAATGCATTATGTTAAATCGTCGTCGTTAGTTAAATAATTGAAGTTTTATAAGTTTCAAAAGAAAGTAAACATCCTAGCGGGGTAAGCGACAATTTATGTATAATCAAATCTATATTTTCCACATTTAAGTACATATCCCAATCGCTCAATTTCCATATACAAACTTCATTTTATGTATCTTTTGTTACTTTTATCAATTTTCTAAATTAATGAATTAAAATTCTACTTTAGAACAATTTATTGAGAAAAGGATTAAGTTGAACAGTATTTTGTGCCTACCACCTCACTGTATTCTATCGTTGCATAGAAAATAAAATTTATAAAAAAGGCAAAGAAATTGAAAAAAACTACATATTCGGACTTAGACTGTGTTTAACTTTAGATTTTTCTATCATATGCATACTCCATTCTATCAAACACATTCCCACACATTGCCTATCCAACATATAAGAAACACAATACACTAGACCAGCCTCTTCCTAAAACCTGCCTGATCTCCGGCTTTCAATCTCATACTTTGGTTACAACCTAAAATCAAAACAAACAGCAAAAAAAACCATACAATGTCGGGTATTTTTACGAATTTCGATAGCAACAGCGTGTGTGACGACTCGCAGGATATAAATATGGCATCACCTTCTCAAAGCAGTCCTTTGCTCAACTCCAATTCAAATTCTGTGGGGCTCGCTGGTGCTAATAGCACAACTGGTGCTGGTGGTGGTAGTGGTAATAGTAACACACAAAACACCAGCTCTGGAAATACAAACACTAATGGAACAGCCAGTGGCAGCAGTAGTAGTGGAAAGGCAACTACAGGTGCAGAAAGTCAACCGGTGAGTAAATACATTTATCTTAACTACAAACTTCTATTTAGGTTTTTTGCATTCCTAATTATTATTTGTACATTACTTTTTAAGATTTTAACAAAACCGCGCTTGCTGGAATTGGTGCGTGAAGTCGATGTAACCGCACAACTGGATGAAGATGTTGAAGAACTTTTATTGCAAATCGCGGATGATTTTGTTGAGGATGCCGTAAAAGCAACATGTGCATTTGCGAAACACCGTAAAGTTTCAAAAGTAGAAGTGCGTGATGTGCAGCTGCATTTAGAACGTAAATGGAATATGTGGATACCTGGCTTTGGTACGGACGAATTACGCCCATATAAACGTGCAGCCATTACCGAAGCGCATAAACAGCGGCTGGCTTTGATACGAAAAACTATTAAAAAATATTGAATAAATTCATTAAAAAACCAGAAAAGGGAATATGGCGTTATGGTTTTATGGTTTTATATTCATTGCCTATATTTGTATAATAAAAAAAATAGATTATAAGATTACTTCTCTTCAAAAACGTTTTTTTGTTTACATTAATTTTAGTTTAATACAAAAAAGAAATAAAAACTAATAATGACCTTTTAAAAAACTGAAAGCAGAGTGGGAGGCGAAAGCCTCGCTACCGTTGGTTCCAAAGGCAAGGGCATACAACTCAATTTTTGATCTACGGATATGATGCCTCTCATTAACCATATTTTCCTTCCATGCGGAGAAACGAGTTGAATGACCGAGAAATTGCACTGATCATATTTAAACCTAAACTAAACCTTTGGGGAGTGTTTTTAAAATAGTACAATAACAACTGTTGTTGCTTTTATAAATTCTCCATTAAAATAAAAAATAAATAGCATTAGTCTTGAGCCCGTTAAATTTACAAAATATGAAAAATTATTTTATTTCATTAATGTACATACATACTACATATGTATCTCTAATGCATTTAATCATTTATAAATCAGTTTTTTTCGCTCTTTCGATTTTCTCCATTTCAACTTCAAAGATAAGTGTAGCGTCTGCTGGTATCTGGTCGCCTGCACCCGCCTTACCATAACCTAGCTCAGGTGGTATGACTAAACGGCGATTCTCACCTTCGCACATCCCCAATAGTCCTTGGTCCCATCCCTTTATCACTTGGCCGGCACCAAGTTTGACTGTAAATGCTTTACTACGCCCATAACTGCTATCGAATTCAGTGCCATCTTCTAGCGTACCCTGTTTCAAAGTGAATGTGCGTAAAGCTTGAGTATTAAATTTATTATACATTTTACATTTACCCTATAATGAACATGCACAATATCTCCTTTACTTGCTTTCACTACACAATTCTCCGCCCTTTTTTTGATACCAATTCTTACAGTAGGTTTGTCTTCCTGCTTGGCAATTGCGTTTACGATAAGCAGAGTTGATAGTAGTAATAAATAGTGCAGCTTCATATTTTTTTATTAAGTTAACCTTTGGTATGCAAATATTCCAAAATATAATTTAAGATATTCTTAAGAACGGACGTGTCTCTAAATTTATGGACGTAGATAAGAGTTCTGTGAAAGGGATAAACAAACCTTAAGTGGTGCCAAGTTTTCAAATTAGTAAGAAAGTGACACTGTCTGCACTTAGAAAAATTATGGCCACTTTTCAAGAGCCCCATGTTGTATTAACAACAAAACCACTCACCGAAGTTTTTTGGGGTAATCGTTTACGTGGGCTTTCGAGCGCTAATACACAACCAAAAATGTCGGGAGCGATATCAAAAGACGCGTTTCGGTCCCAGGAGCATGAATATAACTCCGCTGAACAAATATTTTCATTATTTTGGAAAATATTTGTGAAAAACCGAAAAATGACCGAGGTCAAATTCTGATTTAGGGGCCCGATCCATGTTTTTTATGTGCAGAACACCTTTTCAAGTAGGCGGGTTTGGGCCGCGCTTCAAAAAAAATAACCCTCAGCCGGTCCAAACCGGCTTCGCGATCCCAATTATTTCCGCGCAGAACACACTTTTGCATTTTTTTCTCACAGTGTAATCTGTGATTACAACAACCACATGAGACAGAAAATTGTGAACTTTGATTGCGAATATCTCGCAAACTACTGAAAATATTGGTTCAGCGGAGTTATATTCATGCTCGTGGGACGTCTCCTGATGCATATCCCAACATTTTTGGTTGTGTATTAGCGCTCGGTAGCCCACGTAAACGATTACCTTTTTAGGAAGTCTTGCCAAATTGACAGTTCTTGGTCGCATATGAATCCGGCGTAATTGTTTCCGACCGGAGCCGAGTGACATTTTTGGACTTGTGTTAGCACTCGGCTACGGTCGCAAACAATTACCGAATCTGGTACACCCTTACCGTACTGCCCGACTGTCGTGGTAGCGATGTATGACCAGTGAAACCTTCTAGGCCTCCTTTCGAGAGGAAGGAGAAGATGGGTAATGAGAGGTAAGGGGCATCCTGCCCGTATATCAACTAACGACTTGTAGGTCATTACCTCGGGCATATTCTAAACCCCTGACCCACGTACCTTACCGACCTATTGCAGGTTTTTCTCTTCTCTCATTAAAGATACAATTACAGCGATACTACAAACGCACCAGCTTAAGAGACTGATTTCGTGGTGGTAGCTTTCATTTTTTTTAAACCTACTGTCAATTTATACTTTTAATGTGGATAGTGAAACAATAGCAAATTTAATTTTGACATGTTTGTATATTTTTCACTCTTGAAGTTAATATCTCGTAAACTAATAATAAAGATACATTTTTGTTATAAATATATTAATTTTAGTTTATATTCAAAATTCTATAAATTTTAAATTTCATTTTGAAGTTTTTACATTATCGTACTTAATATCGTAATTAACAACTTAATTAAACAAATTATAATTTACAGTATTTAAAAAAACAGTATATATTTTATATCACAATGATAGAGGAATACATTTTAATAGTATTATATTATGCATAAGTTAAGGTATGAAACTTTCTAATACAAATAAAAATAGCTTCTACATATCGACGGCTGAGTGGAAGATCACATTACCTAGGCGAACGGTACGAACATGCCTTAACTCAAAATGTATTTAAAGAACTTAATTTTACAAAAGTTTTTTTAAATAACGGCTTTCACAGTATTCGTTTGAAGAAGTCTGTTCTGTTTCAAATTAGTTGTTGCAAAAAGCACTCAACTGAATTGAAGTGATTTTAAGGTGATAGAGGGCGCTCTGCAAACGAGTTCTTGTTGTGGGAGTTTGTAGATATTTTGATGAGATAGTGCGCTTCCGCCTCTATAACTGATGTACGAGTAATTCTCCACTCAGACAACGATATTCATGCCTATTACGGTACCCAACAAGTAACGAAATCCGCAAATATTTTGTCCCCAAATAATTTGATAAGGGCATTTGTCATATACCATAATGGGCTTGAATTATTACAAAAATTATTAGAGATAAAAAGCAAAGAAAAGAAAAGTGCTAGAAATTATAATTTCGCTAAGTGGCAGGGAAGTACGTGAGCACATACTTGGTAGATTTGGAGCATATCGATTACTTTAGGAATTAAATTATTCTCATTTAAAAAAAAACGAGTAGTTGTAAAAAATAATCAATTACTTTAATACACAGCATACCTAATGTTTACAATTGGTTCAGTAAAGAATTTGCCGACCTGTTTGCGACAAACGAAAGTCAGATGTGGGGGAGTCGTCAAAAAAGTATGTGCGACGCTGTAGAGCTTAAACTTTCATTGACGCGAAATTAAACAAAATGTATTTAGAGCTTATTGGACTTCAGCGCGTTTTGAGGAAAGCCGTCAGTGTCACAAATATTTTAGAATTCTTTTAAGATACTCTTGAAATTTCCGGTAATGCAACTACAAAACGTACATTTACATTACATTTTTAATTTCTTTCCAAACAGATTTGCATTACCATAAAATATTTAAATGTGTGTAAATGAAAAGAAATACTCTTGGAAGTTATTTTCGTAAGTACAATATAATTAAAAGTATGCTGTGAGCTAATGAAAATTATTATTTCTTACAATTACTTACCATCTTTATATAAACTAGTGGTAGCAAATTGTCTATGGCGCATCACATTCGCGATTTTGACGATGGTGGTTATCGAAATAGAAGAAACGTTCACAATGACCAATTTTATCATAATAACTCAATCAAAGTTTTGTGTAATCAAGTATGGCATTCTGAGCGCGGTTTTTCATAGGATAAAGTTTATCATAACCAGACATTGAGTAAACGGGCCTTAACTTCCAAGGAGAATATTTTGAAAAACAATAAAGGCCTTATTATTTTTTTTACTGTGTACTCACTAATTTGGCAAAAGAATTATCGTACTAAAAATAACGCCAAATCTCGATTGTGTTCGCTATCGATAATTTGCTACCACTAAACTTAACGATATATTCGCATTATTCACATTTTTAACATATTTTTTAAATTGATATATATATTTACATACATACTTATAAGAGCCATGATATGCTTACTTACACAAATAATACAAATATAAATATATATACTATATGTACCTACTTAGTATATTATATGTACATAAGCGAATATTAAGAAAAAAACATTTTCTTTGACTATTGAGACTTCTCAAGTGAACATACATACAAGTTCACAAATATTTATAAATACATATGTACATACTAAATTATGCTTAATAACATAAGGCAACTCGTGGTTTTGTTTTTGCTTTTTGCATAAATTACAGTTGTAAAGTAATCGTTTCATATTGACAAATCAATGTTTTGTAAAGTCTTTATGGGCCCACATAAATATAAACATATGTTGTATCGCCGTTTAACGTCTCTCAGTTATCATTTGATAGATTTGTGATTTTTGTCGCATACATATGCGCCACTTTGTAAATAAATTCGTATTGTTCCTTTGTTTGTACGGCGCTTGCACGTCCCCGTCTCACATAGTAAACAATTTGTGGAATATCAACGGAACGTTTTGGTGTTTCCAAACTTCGTATGGCCATGTCACTTGCGATGATTGTACCAGTGCGTCCTGTACCTGGAGAGCAGTGAATTGTTAAGGGACTAAAAGTAGAAAGAAGATTATAGAGAACAAACATAAATACATGCAACAAACATTTAAGTTAGGAAGTATAAGGGGCTGATTATGTAAGTCACCGTAACACTTTGCACCACAGTCACTCACATTCGTTTATAATACCAAATAAATTAAGAGCGAAACTTACATTTACCGACAGTCACTTAAGTTAGTGAGCGCTTTTATATAATACAATTTTTTTACTTTAATCAAGAAAAAGTGACTCGTTGCGTCGCGTTGTGATTTACATAATCAGCCTGTAAGTTAGAATGAGAGCGAACATTATAGTGACAAAACTTGCAATGAAATGTCAGTAAACTACTTAGAACAACGTCAAACACTCTCGAAACGCAAAAAGTAAAAAGTGTTCACAGAAAAGGAGTCAGTAAAAACTTGCCGGAAAACAGCTGTTGCTCTTTTGATTGGTTAGCAGTTCAAATTTTTAAGCTTTTGTTGGTCCATGTTGCGATGAGTTGTTTTAACTTGCAATTTTTACTGACCGAAATTCCCAAGCAGAAAATTGCAACTCTCTCTACCAACGAAATGTCGAAATGCTCTATTTCCCTGCAAATGTTTTGTGTTGCCGAACACTTTCGAGTAAAAATTTTATACAATTTTTTTTTCCTACATGCACTGAGAATAGGAGAATTAGGTATGAGACTATTCGAATAAAAATTATTCGAATAATTAATTATACTTTCCAATTTTTTGATACGAATATTATTATTCGTTCATTCGTATAGTATTATTCGATTATTATATAAAAATAGCCCCACTTCTAGCTATGTAGAATATAGCACATCCAAGGAGACGGGATGCTTCGTGAACTTAAGAGGATCCGCTGATCGACCTCTCAATAAATTAAATGGCATTCCAGACTGACGTACTTTTATACCGAAAGGCAAAATATAAAATGTCAAAATCAGATGGTGCTCAATTGATTTCTTTTTTGATACTGAATACTTTAAAATAAGGAAATCTAAATCAATTGAATCCTTTCACCCAGATTTTTAATACTATATGTGCTAATCACAACTATGTATAAAAAAAAACAAATATTGTTAGCACAAAAGCATGTTAGGACAAGCATTTAGAAATTTAGAAATATTGCATCCGCAAACATACCCCTGATTCCTTAACGTGGTACCCTTGACTTTATCCGCCGCTGCAATATTTCCATTAATTTCTGCATTTCCAGTATTCTCATTTGTGACACCATTTCCGGACACATCATCCACTGCTATAATCGTGACGCCATTACCATTTGTTGTCACCTCTCCATTCGTATCCGATTTGAGTGTGACATTCGAACTCTTCTCTTTCGTTTCGTTCACATAACTTTTGAGTGATGAACGCGCCTCTAACAACATCGCTATGATGGGCGCTTCTTCGTGGGGTACACCCGTTTCTGGCCATTTATACCAATAGTGCGTGAGTTCACGACTTATGTTTTCCGCTAAATTCTTCAGCATCAACGTTGATATGGCATATTTATCTTTGACCTCACGATGTTTGAGTGTTATTTGAAAATCACCGTAAGTTGTATGATTATCTAAGGTCACCGATGGTGGTAAATATTCGGCACACTTTTCAATGCCATTCTCGTAGAGATCTGTGGCTTGTATAATAACGCGAGATTGCTGTTCCCAAATCATGCGCCAGAAATCGGTGACTGTTGTTTCAAGTGGCGCTTGAGTTGCGATATAATAATTGGGAGCATCTTTGGGACCCTAAAAAAGAAAATGGAAATTTATTAAATATTTTTAATAAGTTTTACTGTAGGTTCAAGTTTTCATTGAGTAGTTTTGAAAAATCGAGCGATATCATAAGTATAAAATCCAGTTATATAATATGGTTAATACAACAACAACCCCAATTTTCTCTGACGCCATTCATTCTTAGCAACATTTCATACTCGTTTTTATTGTAAAAGTATTTCCACCTAATTAGTAAGCACGTACGCCAAATGGATGCGATTTAGACATAAAAAAAACAGCCTTTAATCAATCACAAATATTTCTTGCATAAATTGAATGGAATTCTCTGTTTTCCAACTGAACTGAACAAAATTCTACGAACCATTTTGAGTTATCGCACAGGTATGCACATGTTTTACGATTTTACAGTTGGAACGGGTCATATAAAATGATTTATTGAATACTTGTGCCCAGATATGTATGCTGAGGTTAGAGTGTCCCAAATATTTTTTTCAACTTTATCCTACATCGCAAGATCATTCGCTCATAAATCAATAAGCTGAGAAACATTTAAAAATTTGATCTTTAAAGATCTGTAAGCTTATGGAATTTTTTTCACAACGTAGTCCGAAATTTTTTTTACTTATAACTTTTGATTAATAGATATTTTCGATGCCAATGCCAGTTTTTGCGATTTTTGTAAAAAGTTTGTTTTGAAAATGTAATTTTAACCGTTTTTTTCCTATCTCAATTTTTTCAACAAAGCTTTATTTTAGAAACTGTTTCATATACATACATAACTCCATATTAAAAACGAAATTTCAATACAATATTGGTTTTTTTTTTAATCAGATGGAAATAGAAAATGTGTATAAATTTAGAGACATATACCATAAACTCCCCATAACTTGCTAATCTGACGGTTGAAAGCTGAAGACTAATCACTGAGAATCAAAATTATAACAGCTTCAGATCTAAAGGCACTCTGCCCCATACAAAGTTTCGTACAAATAAGACGCACTCTATATATGATTCATCGATCACAACAAACAGTTATATAATGCTAGAGATGGGGAAATGAATTATTAATCGGTCAATGATTATTACGAGTAGAAAGGCAGAAACGGTTATTGCATATTGCATTCACGGAGAAAACTGTTGTGCATTATTTATGCACAAGCTGTTCATAACCATAAAATGTTTAGATACATTTTTGAATATGCAACTTTGCGCATAAGTTTTGCCCAATAATCATGAATTCTGCACAATCTATTGAAATTGTGCATAAGTTATACACAAAAAATGTGCACAGTTTGTGAACATTGTTCATAGCTTAATTATTTGAAAATCAAACACAATTGATCATAATATGTGAACATTGTGCATAATATGTGACTATAAACACTTATTGTTCATAAGTTGTGCACATTTATGTATAGATTCTGCACCATCTATTAAAATTATATTTATGTACATAGATCGATATTGACTTCCAAAATTTTTACCCGGTATGCAAAAACCCTTTTTAAATTTCCAGCTGCTAAAACAATTATAAATAATCTTCAACAAACAAAGGTAAAAAAACAATTTAAACTTATGAGATGAAGAACTAATTTAATTATTATTTTTGAATTTTTTTAGTACTAATTGAAGTCTCCAAGGTGCTGGCAGCAATTTTTAAGCCTGTGGCAAGAAAACCCATTGAAGAACAATAGTGAAAGGTTAGGAAGGTCAGTGATATAAAAATGTAAATAGTGAAGTATATGATTTATTGTAATAAAGACATTTGAAAATAAAATTAATTTTGTTCACAATCTATGAAAATGTTGTTCATAACCTATGCCCAGTTGTTCATAGTCTATCCCAGTTGTTCAGAACGTGTGCTCAGTTGTTCATAGTCTATCCCAGTTGTTCAGAACGTATGCTCAGTTGTTCATAGCCTATCCCAGTTGTTCAGAACGTATGCCCAGTTGTTCATAGTCTATCCCAGTTGTTCAGAACGTTTGCTCAGTTGTTCATAGTCTATCCCAGTTGTTCAGAACGTATGCTCAGTTGTTCATAGTCTATCCCAGTTGTTCATAAAACATGCTCATAGTGCTGAACTTAAATTATGGACAAGTGTGCATGGATTATGAACAACTGTTCTTGGTCATTTTTCGTGAACGATTTGTGCATAAGTTGTGCCCATACCGCATAACTTCTGCACACAATTCTCTCCGTGTTTAATCACTAGACCTTAATCGATTTTCGATAAATTTTTTTATTACTTGAATATAATCATTATCTAATAATACTGGTCGTGTTAATAGACCAGCTGATTTCTATTTTCTCTCGAATTTTGACAGCACACTCATTTCCCAGTGCGATTTTGACAATTAACCTATAGATTACAAAAATAAAATACATGGAAAATAAGTTCTTCAAAATTTTGCAAATCATTTTGATTTATAATTTCAATATTAATTTAGAAACTGATGTTTTCGATTATCAAACTACATATACCTAGAACTACTCCGAAGTACTATAATGCAAGGCTGCCCATGGCCCCACATTTCACCATCGTTGTACAACTATTTCATCATCACATCAGGGTCAGTATATGGACTCCCTCTCTCACTCACTCTACTATTGCAACCACAAGGAATGCTTCGTGAGATACTGGTGCGACATTAAAAATTTTAAAGCCAATTTTAATGGTACGATTAAATAGTATAGGCAAATTGAGTCGATTAAATGACTCTCTTAAAATAAATACTCGATTAATAATATGTCATCCCTGAATCTTGCCTTTCCTATTCAAAACTTAAGTTAATAGCAAAACTAAAAATATTAATCAGTTCCAGTTTGGTTGACATTCAATTCTAGAGGAAGGGGGGGGGGGTTTAAATTTCAAACAAAGCTTAAATCAATAGAAATCGATGTGAACAAAAAGCACGTTGCACTCACGACGAGACCCATTTATCACGCCCTTCAATAATTCTTAACAAGACTACGTATCTATGCGCTACATATGTATGTACATACATACATACAACAAAAAATGATGTGAAGAAGACTCACAATTATAAATAAAACAACACAACAAATAATAACAAAAACAAATGTTACCAAGCCCATTTTTACTTGAATCGAAACCGGTGAATGACTTATTTGCTGTGAACTTACAACAACTTTACGCCTACAACATCCCGCCAATTAACTAAACAGCTTTTTTACATTACGCGGGTAAGTTGGAGTGTTTGATTATACATATGTAGCAGTATAGGAATGGCTTAAAGTTGCGATAGAGTTCAAGTGATGGGTGAAAAACTTGTAAATCACATTTCTCTTTCGTCGAGTGAGGACTTTACTTATGATATCAATACCTAGGCGCAAGTGTCACTTCTTTAGAAGACTGTTTCTTAGCTTTTTTCTATGGATGACATTATTTTCGTGGTTTCGTTAGGCGAAGTTATTTACTTCTCTGTTCTAATCAAAATCTTTCTTTTCCGAACAACAACAGTTTTCACGAACCGATGGTACGAATATATATAGCTAGGACTCAGAGGTCTGGGCCGAGATCTGATTCAATACTCGATGGACTCTCGGTTGTAGAAATAAGTAAGTTTCCTCTGAAGCCGAAAAACTTTGTATAGATCAGGGTTGTTTTAAAATTTTTTTCACTCAACTTGACTAGTTCACTGGTCCTTATAACGGTGATTTGCAACGGTATGAAGGAATCGAGAGAGAAATACTCGTAAATCTCCATATATCAAAGACCTTAGCATAAATAGCATCAGTAAAAATTAAAATATTTTCAAAAATTTGTTAAAGGTTACTTTGCGAGCGAGGAAGATTGCTGTCGAAAACATCGGATGTTAATCACCACTCTACTTTCGATATCGAAAATTTCGAAACACTCTTTAAAATAGATAATTTAGTGACTGTCGCAGCTTAAATGGTGAAAAGCGCGAATAACATCAGAATTGGAGATTACATTCAGTAGCAACCACTCCCATTTTTACATAAATTTTTTTTTTAATTCTAGTAAAACATAACCTGCAAGACACCTGCGCATTTAATATTCGGTTTCACCCTAATCTCGACTTTCTTATTTTGTTTTATTTTGAAGTGAAAGAAATGCCATAAAATGGAACATCAAATGTTAGCGTAATTTTGCGCTACCTGAATTTTAAAATTACAAAAGCAACAAAATACAAAGTGAAACAAAGAAAAACAATAACAACAAAGTAATTGCACTTTATGCATGCCTATAAACACAAAGATAATGTGCATATGTAAGTATATGTATGTAAATATGTACACATTTTATACTCCCATAACAAAGGCTATAAATTTTGCTGTCTGTCATTCATCTGTAGATTCAGAGCAACGATTGTTGGCTCTTCTTCAGTGTTTCAGTGAGCACAATGTGCGCATAAAATAAATGCATGAATGCATAAAGAGGCTGTTTTGTGTTGTCTAAGTATGCATATCAGATTAAGTATATATGTATTTAAATTCATTTATAGTCTAACTTACACACTTATGTAATGGAAATTATGCGGAAGAAGATCGGTAAAGCCAGCGAGGTGTTAAGAAAATCGCGCCACTGTAAAAGGTGAAGGTAATAATAACGCGCTATTTCACAAAGTCATCGGTTACACCGGAACAAAAGCTTTCGAGAGTGGTTGTTCATGGTTTCTGTACTGAGATTTAGTGAAAATGCTTTTATTTTATGACTTTGATAAAATTTGGTAACCAAATGTACTACTAGACGTATGAGTGACATTTCCTTGATACCAAATGCATGCTAAGGATATAAATGACCCGGATATGAAATGTCCGGGTATAAAGTTAAAATAAAATAAACTAAACCAAAATGAAATAAAATAAAATAAAACAAAATAAAATAAAATAAAATAAAATAAAATAAAATAAAATAAAATAAAATAAAATAAAATAAAATAAAATAAAATAAAATAAACTAAAATGAAATAAAATGAAATGAAATCAAAGGAAATAAAATAAAATAAAATAAAACGAAATAGAATAAAATAAAAGAATAATAAAATTGCAACTAAAAGTTGCCGTGGAATTATAGATATTATAGAAAAATGCATACAGGGTCTTTATAAGTATTTTGTCTGAATGTCGGCGTGTTTGTTTGCGCTTCACAAGTTTTTGGAAGTATTTTTATTCGCCCGGCTTGAATCTGTTTATTGTGGAACTAACAAGTGCCTAGCTTTAAGATAGCTAGAAATATTACAATTCAATTTGTTTACAGCTTTTATTCCTAGTACTTATATAAAACATTTGAAGAAGACCTAAGTCGATAGATAAAGAAAAATCTGAAAAGTACTATCAGCTGTAAATATTTAATGACAGATAAGATTATGTGTTTTAAAGTCATAAAGCAAAACAAACAAATACAAAACAACGTCAACTGCAGTACAGTGCGTGACACATTAGCTTTGTTCGGGTACATTAAAAATTTTAAAAAATTTATAAAATGTTTACTGGGAAAGTGTTCGCTTACACAAAACACATGCAGCGAGAGAGCGCATTTTGACATTTCATTGACAGAGAGCGCTACAATTCCAGAGGAATTCCGCTCCGTAAATATTGTAAGTGAAAAACAGCTGAACATGACAAGAAAAAGCAGCAACAAAAATTAAAAAATTTTAGCTTTTAACCAATCAAAATAGCAACAGCTGCTTTTGCTGCAAGTTTTTACTGAGTTTTACGTCATTCTTATTTTATTTACACTTTTTGCCAGTTTTGTGCGCGAACAAAGCTATATTAACTATTTGGTCATAACTGTCAAAATTGATGAGAGCATAATAGCGGCAAATGTTTAACGCAATTATTCAGCTGTTCTTGAAGTAAATTTTCAAATGTGCATAGCAAGTGCAAGTGCACTCATTAAGTCATCACACACTGCCTGAATTACATATTTATTTAATTGTTACTAATTTTTATTTTTTTTACTTACCCTGACATAATTGGCATTTATATATTCAGTTTTATCATCATCTCCAAGTTGTTGTAGTACGACACGCGTCTCAGGAAGCGGTATTACATTGGCGTATCTAAATATGGCATTGTTTTAATTGAATGCACAGACAGTCAGACAGACACAAAATACAAGCGAACGCATGTGTGTACAACGATTGTAATCAAATAAAGAAAGCATGAAAGAGAAAGAGAGAAAACAAATATTTATTAGAATACATGGCAATGTTATGAAGGAGAATTTATAAAGTTAATTAACTGTTTTTTAAATTTTTTTTTAAAGAACAAACAAAACACAACAACAAAAATTATGATGACTCAAGTTGCGGATAAAATATGGTATTTTCAAAAGTACGCACAAACACATACATAAATATATTGCATAATATACTCCTACTCATAGGAGTACATTTGTACGTACATAGTGCAAGGTGATGCAAGACGTATTCATTTATTAATTGAAAGTTGTGAGCTCGTACGAGCATCAGTCAAAAGCCTCAGGCTTCACTACCGTACGCGCTTAGCTGACTAGGGAGAGTTGATATACAAACGATCAGCTGTTGTAAATTTTACAAAAAATAGGAAAGAAAATTTCTAACTTCAAAAGCGCCACCTAGCCCCGATCGCCAGGAAGAAATGAGCTTTATTAATTAGCCACTGGTCAAGAGCAACTCGTAGGCTTTTAGCCTAAATTTTTAACCAAAACTGTCTCCAAATTAGTCCCTCAACTGTTTGAGTTTTATTCTGAATACAACAAGTCGGCGATCACATACTAACAGTACATTTTGTACCACCTTTTATTTGTAGAATAAGTTCCGAATTGTTTGTTCATAATGGCTTAAATATCTAACAAATAAACAAATGTGGCGTAAAAACATTTGTAGAATTTCAGCTTTAGTTTGTATGGTATTGATCATATCTGTTAAAAATTTAATTTTGCGGCGTGTCGGATATGAGTTTTTCTATAAGGTATTAGATTGAAGCTGTTCACACTTAGATTCGTATGACTAACAGCTGTGTAAAAATGTAAACAAACAGAATCAAGAATATTATACTAAAATTAAACATATTTGTTTATGTTAATTTGATCGACATTATGACATTTTACATTTTTTTAAATATTCGTACGGACTTCAAAATTGAGTTGATTACAGTTTGCGATTTGACCCAAGTTCGTTCGCCGCAAGTGTCAAAATCTTACGAGCAAAACCTGAAATGTCAAAATCGTGTGACGGCGAAATTTGTAGTGTCAAAATTTGAGAAGAAAGTAGCTATCAGCTGATTAGATAATACCACCTTGTAGTTAATTCACCTTAAGACAACGCATTTTTCTCAGCTTATTTTTTTTGTAAAATACATGATTAAAAATTCAGATTTATTTCATTTGAGGTTAGTCGAGTTCTGTTTTCGGAATTGGCAACGTCATACTTTAGACGAACTTTAAGCTACTCGTAAACAAGCTTTATTGACTTACAAAAATACGCTACTGATTTATAGTAATTATATTACTGAATAACCCAAACAAGTTTTCTTCATCTTTAGAGACTGTTTTTGTTGGCACAATTTTATCCTCGGTTTTTAAAACCACAATTTTTGATTTTAAGACCTCATATTCACAATAATATGATCATTATCATGTTTTCATAACTTTAAAAATGGTAAATATTTATCAAACCCATTAACCTTCTCCCTTAACTTTGAGTTACTCAGCGGCCAATGTCAAAATTAGGAAGAATGTTTAGGCGCTATCTTATCTTAAATTTTAAAAAGATAAGAGGCTTTTGTTCGTAATGCTAAAATGTGTGTGCTTTATGGAGGCATACAGGGCTACCGAGAAAAACTTCAATAAAATTTCTAAGGGGGTGTGCACACAAACCTCTTTACATGTAGCGAATGCTTCAAAGTGGAGGTATGCCTATCTTAAGAGCCGACAAAGTAGGGCTAAGTACTGCTACAAAAATAAAATATTGCAGGACAGCCATATACGAATACCATCGTCGGCAGTGTAGTCGTGCGACTTTAGACTCGGTAAAAGCTACATTCGACAGCGCGGGGAGGCGTTTCCTATAAGACTACATAACGTTGAACAATACCAACAGCTCTGTCAATATCAGAAAGAACCTCTTTGTGCCATACAACACCGAACGAGGTTTCGGAGAAGCTGATTAGCTATCGGACATTTTTTATAGGTTAACGCTTGAAAAGATGCAGTACAGTAATTCAATCCATCTGTTTTTGTGGCAGTCACCCTGTATGCTATATCTATGACATTGCTCACAAATGCAGGTAAAGCTCAAACCCTTATAAATGCGTGACAAGCTTATCAGTTTCAAGTAATAACCTTTACTATATAATATTATACATACCAGTGGCGGATCCAGGGGGTTCAGGTCTAAAACCTCTCCCCCTTCGGAATCCAAAAAGTCATATTTTTCAGGAATTGTGCCTAAACGATGTAATCTAAATTTCACCAAAAAAAACTTGAATCACCCTTTTCCAAAAATCCTGGATCCTCCACTGACATACAAACAAATACTAATACACAACAACAACACTTACCGATTTTTATCTTCACATCCTGGTGGTATTTCATCTGCACGCGCTATTATTTGCGGCACATCTCTGAACTCCTCAAAAATACTCGAACGTCGTTCCACAAATTTAGCCAATTCACTAGCGTTAAGCGTATTATGACGTAAAGATGGATCATCAAATGCTATATTACCATAAGAACGTTTTGAAGCACGTAAAGCACCCTTACGACGCACACTACCCAATACCGAAACATTGTCCAAACTATATGCATCCAAACTCACCGGACGACAACGTGAACCATATGACATTTGTTTTTGACGTTTACGCATAAGATAGAGGAATGCGACGAGTAATATGAGCGCCACCACACCAATAACGCTTACCGTTATGGCAATAATAACATTAACATCCGTCTCATTGCCATCATGAGTATTTGGTCTGATACCAGCATTAATCATATCAGGAAGATGAGTAGGCATGCCGCCACTTCCACTTCCACCAGCACCACCAATAGAGGCGTGCAATGTGGGAGGTGGAGGAGGTAACATTGTTGTGGTAAGAGTAGCAATGGTGCTAGCTACTGTTGGAATGTATGTGGGTGGTTGTGGTGTTGTTGTTGTTGTTGTTGAAGATACCAATGTTGTGTCAGTAGAGCTGGTAGTTGTATATTCAGTCGTGCTAGTTCGCTTTGGCACTTGCGTAGTAGCAGCGGTGGTGGTGCTAGTTGTGGTCCTACTGGGACTTGTAGCCTCCAGAGTCGTGGAAGTATTGGCGCTGGTACTTTCTGTGGTGGAAAATAATGTATAAACTTCTTCCGGATTCATACCATTGTTTGGCGTCATTGTGGACGACTCGTGCACGGCTATAGCGCTGGCAGTTGTCGACGTTGTGGTTGAATCATCGAGTAAATTTATGAGCGGTGGCTCTGTTGTTGTGGACGCATCGCTGGTTATATTATTTACTTTGGTAATTTCCGTTTGTGGCGTGCTGGACGCACTCAAAGGTACATTGGACATGTTGGTGCTCGTAGAGGTAGTGTTGTTACTGGTTGCTGTTGTTGTAGCTGCTGTTACGCCGTTCGGTATGTTAGGTTGCGCGCTTTCATTATTCACTTCTAATACGCCTCCAGCCTTAGCCTCTTTGATTTCAACGTCCTCTTTGGTTGTAGTGTCTGGTAGAGCGTTAATTTTTGTACTACCAGACGCTCTACTTTCGTGCGTTTCGCTAATTTTCACTGTCGTCTGCTTGTCCAGCTGATCGATGACATTCGTTTCAGTTGAGCTTTCTGTGCTGTCAGCTGCGTGATTTGGCAGCAAATCGACAGGTGTGGACGTTGTACTTGTTGTAGTGCTATTTCCGTCCACTGACCCACTTGATTGCTTTGTGCTTATTGCTGTTGTTGTTGCTGTAAGCAATGGTGCGCTTTCGTCGTTTTTAGGGGTTGTTGTCGTATATAAAACTCGTTCGACGGCTGTTTGTTGCGTTGGTGGTAGCGTCGTTGTCGTAGACGTAATTGGCACTGTCGTTGTACTTGTTAGCGTTTGTGTTGTTGTTGTTGTATGCGCTGGTATTAATAACTCATTTATGGACACTACAGTTTTTTCTGTTGTCTCTATTTGCTCATCATTGTCCGTCACAGTCACGTCATCTAGAACTTTGTGTGCACTTGAACCTGTATCGTTATTTAATACTGTTCTCGCTGTTGTCTCCACGTCCGTCGGTCCCACCGTTGCTTCAGTGGGTTTCTGCGCTGTGTCAATCGGTCTCTTAACTACCTCAGTTCGTTCCTCAACTGCATCAGTTATGGGTACGTTCGTGCGCACCTCTAATTCCACTTCATTACCAATTTGGCTAACTTCCGTTGTTGTTGCTGTTGGTGGTTCAGTTTCTTTAGTTGTCACTGTTTGCACTTCACTTGAGTGGTTCACATTGACATTTTTGTCCAACAAATCGGTGGTGGACAATAATGTAGTTGTTGGTGTGTTAATAAAACTAATTATTGTTGTTGTAATATGAGTACTTTCTGTTGTCGTTTCCGTGGCAACATTGACACTTTCGTTTTGTATTGTCGTCGCTGCCCCTATATCCTCAACCGTTTGCCCATTTTCACTCGCACTCGCGTTCACATTCAACGTTTTCCGCTCATTCGCACTTAACGACACGTGTGCTTTGCTAGCCTGTAGCTCACTAACTGTTAGCAATGTATTTTGCTCGACAGTCTCAGTCTCAGTTTCAGTTTCAACAACAGTTTTGGGTTCTCCTTTCAAGTGCTGCTCAATTGTAACATTACTCTTGTTCGTAACAGCGACTTTCGCACTGTTGCCTTCGGTGCTAGCGGCGTTGTTTAACAATAATAATGTTGGAGCTTCAGACGTCGTCGTCGTAGCCTCATCGAATTGTGTTTTCTGTTCGTTCGCTGTTTCAATATCCCAACGCTTCGTTGCTTCTGCATCGTTTGGGGTTACTGTTGAATGCTCAACTGGGAGCGCCGTTAGTATTGTGGGTGTAGTGCTCGTTGTTGTTGTTGTTGTCAACACATTTGCTTCTTTAACTGTTGACATTGTAGTCGCTACACCAGCTGTTACCTCCAACAAAGCCAGTGGCGTTGTAGACGTCACAATAAAATTGAAATCAGCGCTTGGCTGACTTTGTACTTTGCTCTCCTGAGTCGTGCTCAGCTGTTGTGCAGCGGCACCTGTGCGCTCATTCTGTTGTATGAATGCTTCAGTAGAGTACGCTGGCGCCACTGACGCTGTGCTGTAGGGTGGGGGTGCGATTGAGGTTGGCGCTGAAAATTGTGTCGTTGCGCTCACTACGCCAGCTGTTATAGCGGTATCTATGAAATCTGCGCTCATATCACTTTTAACATCTGATAAGGGCGCCTCACTATTAATTGTAGTTTTTGTCGTAAATGGCTTGGTATCGATGTCGTTGATTATATGCGCGGTAGTGGTGGTGGTTTGTTCACTTTGCTTCAACATAACAATACCTTCGGTAGTGAGTTGAGTTTTGGGCTCACTTTCATCTAAACCCGCTCTATTATGAGTAGTCCCTTCTTTAGTCTCGTCGCCTAACTTTTCGTGCGGTAAACGTGTTTGCTCATACTTCTTCATTGCGCTGTCATTCGCGATTCCTTCTGTTAGATGATTCTTTTCCATTGCGCCCATAGCTTGTTCCAACTCACCGCGCATACCCATAACCTTAGTCCAATCTAGCAGATTCTTCTCACTATAATCACTAATATTCATTGTACGTTCTGTGGTTACAATCTCATTCATCTGCCAACGCATGTCGAGTTTGTCTTCATCGTTTGTGTTATTCATTTCTTTGGGCACCATTCGCATAGCAGCTAGCGACCAAGCCACAGATCCGTCAGGTAAATTCATATTTTGCGAATTCGTTGAGTTTTCACTAATGAACTTGGCACGTTTCTCAGCCAGACCACTATTGGGTTTAAGGCGTGCAGCTTCTTGTGCTTGCGTTGTGGTTGCAGGTGTTACCACTGTTTGAGCTATCGACACAGCTTTGGCATCTGCTTTCACTTGAGCTCGCTCGGTAGTTTTAGGTTCCACAGCTTCATGAGTTTCTTGGGCGTGTGCAGGTTTTTCAGTTGCTGCAGTTTCGTTAGCTTCAAGCTCCACCTTAGGCGACTGCTGCTCGTCGCCAACTGTCACCTTTTCTTCTTCTTCCAGAATCTTGCCAACATTTCCCAAATTCGCAGCTACCTCTCCTCCAACATTGGCTGCATCATCTGCTTCCAGTTTTGTTGTTGCTGCTGTCTGCATTTGCTTGTCCATGGTTTCCACTTGCTCTTTTGGTATTGTTGTTTTGTTATTGTGCGCTTCTTCTTTTAGCAACTTTCCTCGGAAATATTCCTCCAATATGTTTTCATTACTCTGCTCACCGACGTCCATAGAACGGCCCATACCAATATTATTCTCTTTGACATTTTCTGCCCTGTTTCCGTCATCTCTTTCCGTCTGTTCGGTCACTGTGAGCTTCGCAATCGTGGCTGCCGTTGTAAGCTTCAGTGCGATCTCTTCCAAATCTTTTAAAGTTTCCTCTGTTGCCGTCGCTGGCGGCTCATCTTTGGTAGCCCTATTTTCCAACCCCTCATTTCTATCTACATGTGACTTAAGCTCTATCTCATCCAAACCATTAGCAATGTGTCTCGGTGCATTCGAAACGGCGCGCGACTTTTCCAACATTGGCTCTGCTTGACTGAACGCGCTCGGCTCATCCTTTTCTTTATTTTGTTTTTCGTCTTCTTCACTGAGCCTGCGTGGTTCTGTAGAGATGTCATCCCGTTCTTCATTCTCTTCCTCTACCGACGGCACATCTTCTTTAGCTGCCTTTTTTAATAACTCCCCCGCCACTTCTTCGCTTTGACTTTCCACCCGATTTAGCACCAGCTTTTCGCTTGACTTGTGCTCCGCACTTATGGTCGCGTGATTATTACTTAACGTCGGCAACAACTTTGTGCTTTTCACCTCTGCTGTGCTTTCACTTTCAAAACTCACATCACTCGTCTTTGCACCAGCTTCTCGACTCGACTTCACATTCAAATTGCGTTCGACCACATCGCTCACGTTGGCGTCGCTCTGATCGCTTGCTACCGACGCTGCAATTTCACGATCATTTTCAACGGATTTTGAATTTGTCGACGAGCTATCTATTGCACGTCGACTAAAACGGCGCGTCTGATAGGCTGCATTTGGTAGTAAGACGCCAGCGAGTGCTTGTGCAATTAATGCCAAAATGAGTAGCTGTAATATTAGTGCGGCTTTCAAGACTTTTGGCATTTTTCTGTTTATTTTAGAGGGCAGCTAATTTTTGGTTTAACCGTCTGAGCTTTCATGCGTTATTGCTGGCTCTCCTCTCTGCAATATCTAATGAGTTCGCTTCTCTGCTCTTTCAAACGCAAGCAATGAGCTAGTTGTTGTTGTTGTTAGTCACCCTCAATGTCGATTCCGTTTTTATCGTTTATTTATTTGCTTTTGATTGTTGTGGATTTTTCCGTAATTTGCTGGTTGTCATTCCATGTTCCCATTTTGGCTGCTCGTCTGCTCATAGTGTGGCGCTATTGTTTGGGTGCGCATGCGCCGTTGTAGTTGGGTTTTTGCCGCTGTTTCCCCAATTAGGTAATTTCAAATTGTCGCTCTAACTGCTTTAAATCGTTTTGGCCTTTACGTTTACTGTAAATAGAGAAAACCGTTATGAGTTAGTGTAATTATCAAAATTATTTGATTAGGCAAAACTAAATTAAAGGCAAACAATTCACTGTACAAAGACCCTTCCCCTGACTGTCAAAAGGCTTTAGCACAGTGAAATCGTCCGGGGATGGTATGGAAATGACTTCTCTCTCGATTTTCCAAACTATTTTAGAAGCATAACAATATCACTGATCCCTCTAGTGGCCTGTAGGCTGCTCTCAGACAGACGAGTAAATCAGTTGAGCAAGAATTATGAAAGATATTTTACGTTGTATTTAAAAAAAATGGTGTTGGTGTTACCACCTCAGAAGTTATTTGACACATTTCTACGCAGTTTTGTACTTTGGATATTTTTACATAGTTGCCACTTATCTGATTTAAAAAAAATTACGAAATATGCAAATATGGGGCTCAAACACAGGATATTTGCGCAGATTCATCTATTTCTAGGTGAGTTAAAACTTCTTGACAATGCCTTGATCCATTTTTATGAACTTTTGAATATAAGAAATATGCCATATTTGAGGTTTTCCTACTTAAATTGTGACAACTGCGATATTTTCATAGGGTTGTCAACTGAATTTTTTTAAGAAAAACGAGAAGAATCGAAAATTGTTGAAACAAAAATTACTGCAGCTCTTTTTGCGGTTAGGGTTATATACATATATTCTTTAAATCCATTTTCACGATCAGCTGCTTTTCACTTACAATTTTTACGGAGTTGAATTTCCACAGTAAAATTTTTTAGCTCTCTCTGTCAATGAAATGTCAATTTTGAGAACAAAAAAGCTTTTTTAAAATTCGCAAAATTTCACGTTCCACGTTTTTGTTATCATTGGTCAGTATCTGAATAAGAATATATGTATATCTAAAACTCTAGCAGATAATTGGCAATTCCATTTTTTTCAGAAACGAAACTTTATGTCAATGCATCAAATGTCTATCACAACGTCAATCATGTCCATCAGAAGAACTCACTACAAACCGTTTCATTTTATGTCTCGAATTCTTTTGTAATTGACCGGTAAGTTAATATTTACTGATTTATCATTGAAATACATACATTCTCACCCTTTTCATATTTATTTTGTTGCGTCACGTCAAACAATATTCATGCCACAGCAACGAGCGCCATTATCACCAGTCATTCAGTGAAAACCATACAAATACATATGTAATTACCTAGAAAATATTTATAAAATCAACTTGTTGGCAGGTAATAGACTCGCTGGCGTCAGGTGCATTTGATTAACCCATGCAGGTTTTCAAAAAGGACACCACCTCTAGACTTTTAAATGAACGGTTGCTTCCGTGTAACATGTTGCCGGAACTATTTGTTTGTGTAAGCAATCTGAATACCTTTAGGTTGTGTGGGCTTAAAACAATAATTATCTGATGGAGTAAGCAGATAACAGTCATACACGTGTTTCGCTTTTGCCACACGGAAGCAACGCTGTCATACAAAAATAAACACTCAGGCTAATGAACTCCTTCGATTGGCTTTATATTTAAACATGCAACAAAAAAAGAATTTAAAGGGTGTTCCGGAGTTCTAGCTTTTTTCACATTACATACATATTATTGTAAAAAATTATAAAAAAACAGTACATTAATTTTATTACAAAAAAAATAGTTGGTAACCCTGGCTTATTTTATTTGAAAAACACGCTTTTTACTATATAAAATTGCAACAAAAAATAGGTGGCAACGCTGTTTTGAATATTTGAAAGATTGTTCAACCCTATTGTATTCGATACCAAATTTATTTAATAGCTATTGACAAAGAACTTTTATTTCCGACACACAAAAATTTCTATTTAAGAAATGTTTTAAAATTGGTGGCAACCTTGACTAAATGCATTAATAAAGGGAAAAAAATATACTAACCTGAAAGTTTTTTAAATTTTATTTCCAAATACCAAATTTATTTTATTTAGAGAAGTGGTATGATAGCTATTTTAAAGGACTTTTGTTCCGTTCTTGAAAAATATCTCCCCAAAGATAACTTTTATTGCTGGCGGGAAAAAATAAATGTCTGGGTTGTCATAATTT
The DNA here is from genome assembly GCA_951509765.1 of Sphenella marginata. Lineage (NCBI taxonomy): Eukaryota > Metazoa > Arthropoda > Insecta > Diptera > Tephritidae > Sphenella > Sphenella marginata. The sequence continues at coordinate 14,762,984 of OX608079.1, read as the reverse complement.
TGGACTTTTATTTTAAAAGAAACAAAAAATTAAAAGATTTTCATGAATATTTTTTCTGAAGCTTTGTTTTCTCATTTCTCTAAAAAGATATTTATGGGTATCTCCGATTACCTTCTTTTGATAATTTTTTTTTAACACTCCCCCCGAAAAATTATTTTTGATACGCCCTTGCTTGAGTGCATTTAATTTAAATTATTGTTAATAAGAAACATTTCCAACTGCATATTCGCAAGCTAACTTTTATTTAATCATTTACTTATTAAACATTACTTTCGTTGCTTGTGAGTTCGTGTGTTTGTTAATGGCAGCGCAAGGTGACCAGCATTGAAAGTGAAGGTAAAACAAAATACTTTTAGTGCGAAAACTTGTAGCATACTTTTAGGCACGAGCAAAAACTGTGAGCGGCAATGATCGTCAGCGAGTAGTATGTGTGAGTTGATACACAAATAAACCCCACAGCATGCCAAATACTTGTAAACTAGTATGAAACACAAGCTAACTAGTCGACCAACTCCATCCATATACATATGTAAGTAACTGGTAGCTTTAACACGAACAATGTCGTACAAGAAGTTAATCGTCAGATATCGAATAGAGAGTCTAAAACTAGTGCAAAATGAACAATCTCTCCCCATTAAAATCATTTGTATTACTAAAAGAAAAGAAATCTTAAAAATAAAAATAATAAAAAATATAAAGATTATATGGTCTTCTATATTATATAGTCGTTCTTGAGTTATGAGCGTTGGAACTAACTTTTATATATAGATTATGTTTCTATTTGAAAAATGTATACGGTTGAGTGAAAGATCACCATGTTTCAAAATTTTTTTTTATAAACACCATATCGCACCCTAAATACAAAAGGGTCACAACTCAAAAAAATTTCAGGTGGTTTTTTCGATATTTATCCTTTCACAATCACTTGATCAACTATAACAGCCATTTTTTTTTCTTAATGATTATGTATCATCTTCAACTAAATGGCTACCGTCCTGCTAGGTTTTATAAAAATAGAGCTAAGCTAGCGCTATCTAGAAGCGTTCAAAGCAAAGTATCTACCAATTTTGAGTTGTGACCCTTTTGTATTTAGGGTGCGATATATCAGAAAATTTTTTTAACAATGTTCTGCTTCAAAATTTCTTTAAAACTTTCTACTTCTAAATTTGTTTGAAGGATGGCCTACCTGGGAATGAGTTCCAAAAACTAAATATCTGAAGAAAAATTCAATGGCCCATAATCACAGTCAAATTAAAATAGAGTTTTATCTACTCAAACTTAATTTTAAATAAACAGCATTTCATGTCTATCATAGTCAACTTAAAATACATTTTATGTCTAAAGCTGCAAACAGCCACCGACGGAAAAACGGACGACGTGTCAGCTGACACGATCTACCTTATGGGAATTGCATGTAAGCGATTTTTCACCGACGTTCGTGACGTACGTTTTACGCACGTCGCTACGTCAAAACCAAAAAATTTCTGATTTTTACGTAGGAAACGTGTCAGCTGATCGCTCTTCGACACACAGTGTTGCCTATTCAACTATTTGCATGTTGAGTTTGGGCCGTTTGCAATTATTTTACAAAAATACCCAAAACAGTTTTAAATATTGTCGAAATATCTTAAAATTTTTGACTTATGTTAAAGTTTATAAATAAATATACTATATTTAGCTATTTAATATTACTTTCGACATTTTACAAAATGAAAAATTACAAATACAAAAGTAGAGGTTTGGGTAAGCATACATGCAAACTGAGGAATGGTAACACTGTATTGAATGTTTCTACGTAAGCCCAACGTTCATAAAAAATCGCAAATTTGCTCGTGTACGTCCACCGCCACCGTCCGTTAGACACGTCGGTGGCTGTTTGCAACTTAAGACGGAGTTTTAATTTTAAAATGACGAAAACATCACGGTTTGTGTCTATGATTGTGTTTGTGATATCCCTTACACCAAATTTGAGTTTGGCTTTTTTCGCTCATTACCATGCTATGGTTTGTGAATAAAATAGTTGGAACAGGGTGACCTTGCGAAACATAAGAAATATCTTCATACCGACAAACGACTTTTTTTTTTTCTCGAGCTACGCTGTTACTCTTCATTTTAGCTAAAATCTTTGTTTAATATGACTATGATTTACCAACATTTTAAATGTCTCTTTAAGTTAAGCAAAAGTTTTAATTAAAACGAGTGCTAAGCAACGATTATGATTGTGAAATAAATAAACCGTTATTGAAAAAACGATTTCTTGACTTTTTGAAATGCAAAAAATTCACATTCCATTGCGGCCGAAGTAGCAAGCGAAGAATGATTTGAGATGCTTCCTTAGTAGCAAATGTATACGAAATGATGAATTATAATTTTACGCTTGTTGTTATTGTTGCAGCTACTTAAGTTTGTCAACACACTTTATGGTTAGATTTTAAAATTGCTTGCGCCACAACAACATACATGCATACAAACATATGGGCTTAATTTGATGGATACGGTCACGTGTGTTGATAAGTTTGTGGGAGTGCACATCATTGATGATAGCTTACCGACTTCTAGACCCACACCATTTTGGGACACTCTGTATAAATTAGTTGTCTACTCCAAAAAAAAAAAAAAACGGAAGGAGAATATGACGCACTTTGCTCCAATTATTGTTGTCATTTGGTTGAGTGGCGAGCCTTGGCCATTGCTTCCAAGCTACAAACACAGTTCAAAATAGAAACCAAATGCATTTACTTCAACTACATTTACTTAGACTACTTTTTTAATTATTCTCTCATTAAGAAATATCTCGTACTTATTTACATACATACATACATACTTATTTTTGGCATTGTGATTCTGTTTATTATCTCAAATATAGCAATCCGTTCATACGCTAATATAATTTAGTGTTGTATATTAGGGATGGCAATGTTTAGAACAAGTTTATTCTCGGGATCAAAATTCTCAATGCTGGTTCGTTGTGAAGATTTTTTTTTTTTGTTCAAACATTTTGGATTTTTGGAACTTTTAAAGTTAAGTAAACGGGATTAGCATTCCTAATGTATCCGAATTTGGTTATATTTTTGTAGTATTTAGAAAAGTTAGTGTAAAATCGAGCTAGCCCAGCTGATGTTTGTTATGTTTCATACATAAATGTGTACGTACATTAGACTGTCTCGAAATTTTTTTTTTTTAATTTAGGGAAATTTTTCAACAATTTCTAAATTGCAAATTATTATACTCAAATTGATTGTTTGCAGATTTTGATGCCCATTTTTTTAAGTTAATTAACTTTCCTAGGCTTACGCTATATTTACAAAAGTCAGCTAATTAAAAATAATCAAAGCAAATAAAATGAATCAATTATTTAAAATAATAATAGTCATGATTATATTCCATTAAAAAAATGTAAGGAAATGTATATAATTAAATAAAATCAAAGAGTTAAATAAACAGAAGATTAAGAAAGTTTAAAACAAATAAATTAATTATTCGAACACTTAACAGATTATTTGGAATGATTATAAGCAAATAATTGTAATTATAAATAATGAGTGTTTATTTCCAATAACAGAAAAGACACCACTAAAAACAGAACTAAAAATAATTACATGTTTGATTTTTTTTTTTTTTTTTGAATAAAAGAATCATAATTCTTTGTCTTGTGATCGAATGATTATAAAAAAAAATAAAAATTTAACTGGTAAAAAAGGGTTATTAAATCAATAGAATCAATATAAGTAATTGCTTATTTTAATAAACTCATAGAAAATTATAGTAATTGTTTCCCATTAAAACATTAATTAACAGCGATCAAATAATTATTTAAAATTAATCAATAACAATAAATAAAATTAGCTAGTTAAAAATATTATAACAAGAAAGTAATTAAAAATAGTCATGTTATTAAACCAAACAATTATTAAAAATTAATTAATGAAACAACAACAAAAAGTTTTTTAAAAATATGCTAAAAATAAAGTAATAAAATAATCATAAAAAATGAATTTAAAATAATCAGCTAATTGAAAATATTCAAGCAACCTATACAATTTACTACATCATTTTTTGGTTATTCGATCCAATTAATCATTTAAATAGCAAATAATTAAAACAATTAGTTAAATGATTAATATATTAAATAACTAAGTAACTTAAAAAATAAGTAATAGTCACAACTAAACCTCATCCGAGAGTTAAAAAATAAAAATTAATTATTATAAAATAAAAGTCAGACAATAATTAAAACTAGTCGAGTAGTTATTTGTGATTATTTTAAAAAAATAACTGATTATTTAAATTGAATGCATTCATTGAGAAAATAATAATAATTAAGTAATCGTGCAATTATATACCTAGTTGAATTTGATGTAGTTGGATATTTTTTATTGTAAATTAATGAGAAATTACTAAAAATGGAAAATTAATTGATTTCATGAAAATTGGTAATTATTATTTTACAAAAAAAAAAAAAACATTATTTACTGCTAGTCTATTATGCATAGATACATACATATGTTTACATGTACCTATACCTACTTAATTTTGAAATTTTCATGATCACCTAAATAAACACTATAATTATCAATTGACCATTCACAAATACACACAAAAACACAAATGTACATACACAAACAACAAATAACGAAGTAAGGAAAACATAATGTTAAAAACATTAATAATTGTTGTTGTTGCTTTTTGTGACGCATCAAGTGAAATCATGAATGCATCATGGCCAACATGAAAGTACATTCATAGATACATAGCTGTGTACATACATACATACATACATATGTATGTAGCAAGAACAAATTATATAGCAAATCAATGTACAAAACAGACGTAGCAGCATAATCACTCTCAACGTAATGATCATAGCTGATCTTGATCTCAATCACAGTCAAAATTAGGCTAAAGAGTTGCAGCTTTGCTTGTATTATTCTGGAATTGGAATTTGGTGCTAGGAACTCTTCGTATTCTACCCTACAAATACGATTGGTCTACGATGAGTTCCAAAGCAGCGTGAAACTGAGATGAGTTTTAAGCTCTTTATGTGAGTTAAGCTGATCCTTTTTGATTGAGGATATCCTATGAAGATATTATTTGTTCATTTATGGGTGCGATTGAAGAAGCCCATTTCCTATCCCCATAAGCAAGCTACACAACTTAAAATTGACCTGTCGCAATTAATCCTAGAAGGGACCAGTTTGATTCAATTATACTATACTATAAACGTAAGCGATTAATCGCGTTCCACTCTCTTTCCAGATTAGTCGCTCTACTTTTTGCTGGCTAAGCTCGCCTATCAATATTTTAATATTCATTGAATTACTGATTTGTTCGTGGTTTTTTTTTTTATAATTTTGTTTTCAATAATTTCTTGTTATTATCTCTATAAGATCTATGCCCGTTTTTGCTTTTATTCTCTATGAAACATTTTTTGTTATTCTCTACCTCCATTTTTCGCTAAACGAACTCAAATCTAAACGAAATCGTCATAATTGGAACGCGAAAAGTGGAGTAGTAGAATGGAGTGGAATGGCATGGATTCAATAAGACTGCCAATGGTAGGCGCCAAAGCTATGAATTTGGTCTGAATTTATTCGATAGCCATCAAAAAAAATGTGCATCTTATATACTTCTTATTGTATTTCAACAAAAGGCATACTGTAACATGGGACATCAAAGAACTTGAAGGAGTTTCGTTAGAGGAAATACATATTTCTTGTACTAGAGACATTTGCTGTCTGAAAGCTATTAAAGCAGCGCCTTTAAAATTCATATAAGACTTTTTTAGTTTTATAATATTAAGACCAGTTTATTTTTTTACAAGGTTGCCACATATGTACATATGTAAAACTGTTTAAAAATTAAATGAAAAATTTGAATTTTAATACCAAATAAATGGAATTTATTTATCTTTTTAATACAAATATTTTTAAGTAGGGTCGCCACCTAACTTTAACTAGGTATTTATACATTTGCTTCTCATTCGAACGCGGTTCCAACGGTTTGGCTTAAATTGTAAATGACAATAATGTGCTCCTCCCTAAGCTTATTTTTCGTTAGTGGTGGAACTAAGACTAAGAATTCGATTGCCCAGTTTTTACAAATTTGAGAAAATATGGCAATGTGGGTACAACATAAAAGGTTGCTGTTTTGATCAAAAAAATTATCTCAAATTATCAAAATAAAATTTAGCCTCAATGAAGAAGGTATTAAATAGTACCAAAAACTTTGTTTGTAGAACGGTCCGGTAAAAGTCAAAGTAACTACAACAAAATAAAAATTTAAAAAAAAATTTGTTTAGTAAAGAACTCAATTAATCCCTGTCCGCTATAGTGGAATATCATTCAACGATAAAAGGCTACAATTATTCTCTTTATTAATTAGGAGTCATCTTAGAGGTGACGAAATTTTTTTTCAGTGAAACTTATCGGTTACAGGTAATAAGGTCAATACGAGGTTAACGCAGAAATGGAACGATATTTCTTATAAACGTTTATAACATTTTTTTTGGGGTGTACAACATATACTTAAGCAAAACTTGTACATATGTATGTATCATATTTTTAGTCGTATGGGCAAATGTATGTAGTCGTCTTTGTAACGATCTTTAGTTTTTAGCCAATTGGTGCGTGTAGAGCGTTGGCAGCAGACTTTTAACTTATTTTCTATTTCTAGTATGAGATTTTACAAATTTGTCACGAAAAATAACAAGAAATAAAATAAAATAAAAATTATTGAAAAAGTTAGTACATTATGAATGAGTGTTATTATTGAAATTAAAAAAATTCCAGTCATAAATTTCGAACTCTTCCAATAAACTTTTCGAAGTGAAGTTTCGAAAGCAACTGTTATATTCGTAACTCCTTTTATTTCAATAAGGCATGGGACTATTCGAATAAAAATTGTTCGAATAACTAAAATGTTTATTCCACGGGTCCAAAAATCGAATAGTATTTATTCGAGTTATTTATTCGTTTATTCGACTAGTATTATTTGAAAATAGTCTCACTCCTAATTTCATTAAAAAATAGAATTCCCACCTTTTAGAACTTCATTGGTGGTGTTTCTTCTTTTTTTAATTGACCTCAAATACTCGCTCGTTGTCCTAAACATTTTATTCCCACTCTGACCTCACGAAGTAACCGTGTTGTTATGCATCATTAAACCAGTTCTAAATGCCTTAAGATATGAAGTAAAGTCTGTGCATCGAGTTTAACCCATCTTGAAGTGCAGAAAATGCTTATTACTGCATTTGGCATACAATTGAAATGAAAAGTCAAGGTAAACGTGCCACGCATGCGCAAGAAACTCTTAAATTTATGTGCTTAAGGCATCACGAATGGCAAATAAATAATAGAATGAAGCAACGAGCGTGCATTTCAATTGATCATTTACAAATCCGTAGATAAATTTGTAGACAAAAAAATATTTATGCAAAGTCTGCTGAGCAGAAGATCACGCTTTGTTGGTTGTCTTTTCCCTAACAGCTTATCTTAGCAAACGCTAGAAGAACGCACACATTTTTTGAACGCTATATCCCTCGACTTATCTCATCTAAAAATTGATTAAAACTTTGAAGAATCGCCTGACTTCAACAAACCGGTAACCAGCCAGTTAAGAAGATTCAAGCAGACCTGTTAAATTTGATTAGTAATTAGTAATCAATTGATTAGGTTGATTTTTTAATTGGTGGTGGTTATTTTATTTTTTTTTTTATTAATTGATTACGATTTAAAGCAAATAAAAATAAAATCATTATTTTTTATGATTACTAAAAAAATTAAAAAAAAATTATTTTAATTACTTTTGATTATTGTTGATTTTTTCCTATAAAAACATTTTTTAATTACTTTTGATTATTTAAAAAAAAAATATTTTTTGATTATTTTGGATTTCTTTCCACAAAAATATGTTTTAACTATTTTTGATTTTTTCAAAAAAAAAAATATGTTTTAACTACTTTTGATTATATTTGATTACTTTCCTATAACAATTTTTTTAATTACTTTTGAATATTTAAAAAAAAAAAAATATTTTTTGATTACTTTTGATTTATTTCCAATAAAAAAAATGTTTTAATTACTTTTGATTATTTTTTATTTGTTTCCAATACAAAAAATATTTGATTATTTTTGATTTCTGAACAATCAAATTTTTTTTGGACTACTATTAATAATCCGGCAAAATCATGATTTTTTTTTGTTATTTTTTAATTATTTGGATAATAATGGTTTTAAATGTTAAGTAATGGTAATCAATCATTAAATGGATTCTCAGGAACATAATCAAACCGGTAATCATTACGATTAGTAATTAGTATCTAACAGGTCTGAATTCAGGCTCGTAGATGTTAAGTCCTTTTAGCTTATATGTATTCATAATTGATATCGAATTATTTAAACAAGCTTTGTCAATTTAGCAAGGAACATTTTTAAACACAAACAATCCACTCCTTTACTAAATTTCATTAATTAGCTTAATATGTCATAGCAGTTGACCCAATTCAAGAAGGATAGTCAATTAGTTAACTGTTAATAAGGTGGCCTAAACAAATGCATACACACATTAACTACAACGAAATTTTTCACATATGACCTTCGGCTAAAAATAGTATCGGTATTCGTGTAATAAAGTAATTAACATAAGTGAATTGATTCATAAATTACAAAAAAAAGGGTTGGCAAAAGTGATCAAGATATGGCAGCACTTATTGGTATGGTTGTGTTTGTTCTTGTAAATGTCGAATGTGAAATTAATACATATGAGTTGAGATGTTTTTAGTTGATTTCTTCTTTTGATACTTTTCTGCGCTAATAACACAATGTTTTTCAAGAACGTGGTCTTAGAATCCTTCTCCACATGTTTTTAATGCTTATTTTTACATTACTTTTATCTTCAACTATTATACTTCGAAGCTCCAAAACGAAAAATGTGCCAAAAGAAATCGGAAGTTCTGTAGTGTATTAAAAAAAAGCTGTGTGAGGTATTAAAACAAGCGTTTCCATAGCCCCAATAAAAACCCATAATATTTATATTTTCTTTCATTCACTTATCTATTTGCTTTTATCTGTGATATTTTTGAAAAATAAATTGAAAAACGTCGAATTACTTAAAATCCCCAAAATTTATGCAAGAAATCTCTCTATTCAGTTTTATTAAATTTTCACAGAGTGGCAACAATAACAAATGTTTTAAAAAAACATTCATTTTTGACAGCGCTTTCTCGAAATCTATTTAAACATATCGAAAGAACAAAAGACTTAAGAAACGAACCAGTTTATTGCCAACACTCCTTTTGCAGTCTGCTAATCACATTTTTTTACCGGCAAGAAATCAACTGGCAGCTTTTATACCTTTTTAGTGTTCTACGGCCTGAAGTTGCCATCTAATTTTGTAATCATAAAAATAGGCAGTAATGTGGTGGAACAAAAATTATTGAATCATGGAATCCAAATTTTTTTTTTTTTTTGATAATCGATATCTTTGAGTATTCGATATTTTTGGAGTGATACCTAGAATAGGTATACCATAGATCATAAAAGTATCTACCCCGTGTGTGTATTCTTACCTGTAAAGATCTGAAAAAGAAGGTAAAAATAAATTAATGGCTGATGCACAAAAATTTTATAAAAATATATGTAAATAATTTAATATGTAATTTAAAATAATTTTTTTTTGGTAGTATATCCTGCCAAAAACTAATATTATGAAAAAGTATCTTAAAAAATATATATTCGAAGAGACAGGAGTAGCTTGAGCAACCAGAGCATTGTACGGCTCTAACACACTTGCAAAACACCCTAACTCACTAACATAAATATTTCATTAACACTCTTCTTCTATGATGTTTATGAACTTCTCACCCTTTGTGCCTTAGTTAATGAAGCTAAGTAGTAGACAATGGCAGGTGTGAAAGGCAAAAGTGATAGGTTATTAACACCCGTTTGTTAGGATAAGAAGAGCTGTTGATTTGTGTGTTTATGGCAGAGAATTGTTAAGAAAATTCTTGAATTAAGTTTAAGCGGCCACTGAACCTACAGCCATCTAAAGTGAGAAGTCGACAAAACATACTCTGAGATAATTGGTTAAAAGCCTCGTTCCACTTGCCTTACCGCAAGTTATATTTTAAGCCCCAATACCGTGGTTTCGCCGCGTAAAACCCATCGGGCTTTGTCTAATTATGAATATTATTTCAACCTTGGATATTCCTATTAGCATCCACCGTTGAAAACTACCCTCACCACTTCGGAAAAGTCAAGTTGATAGCATTTGAGATCACTTGGTATTTCCATTCGGCTTAAGTTGGCTCGACTTTTTGCTTCAAAGGATCGCAAATAAACTTAAAAAATGTGCTGCTTTCTCTGTCAAGACTGCTCGATTGGCCGAATTCCCATTAGCCGTTCCCGATATTTGTATACTATTTCTTCTACTTTGACCGCAACGTAATGAAATTCCATCTTCCTTGTGGCAAAGTGATCACTAATTGTTTTTGTTGTAATTAAATAAATGTCCAACTCGTTTCAAGATCATGGCAAACCCGCTGTTCCATTTGTAATTTCATGGCCCGGAAGAGTCATTGTTGTGTTAGCCACAGCGCATGTTCAACGAAATTGTTTCCTTCCAATGGCGTTTGAACAATAAATTGAGCTATTGGTAAATGTTAATTGTATATTACAGGAAAATAATTGACTGAGGTTCAATAAACGGTTTATTTATGTAAATTCCGAAATGAGAGTGGCAGTTCACCAAGAAGGTATCAGGAAGTAGACATGGTATGTATTTATAACAATTTATTTTTGTCGGCACTTGAACGATCCAGCTACACTTACCAATCAAACAGCAAAATAATTTCACTTTCGCTTTCAATCATTCACACCCACGCCAAACGCCATTTAACTACGCTCTTTTTTCTTTTTCAAAGCACTCCAGCACCCGCCATAACGTAAAACCATCTAACATTTTACACCACAACAACTTTACGAATTGTTTGCTTATAAACGTCAAATTTAAACGCCTCGCTTAGACGCTAATTGACGGAGATGCAGATAAAATCAACATAACTAATGCCGACATACATATTTACATGAACCATGAACTAAACATGGACTTATGTAAATACTAAAAGTTGTGTATTTAGGTACACGTGCACCCAACAAAGAATGACTAGAGTGGGGTAAGAGCGCATGTTATTGTTTAACCAAAAAGATGACGTCTGACAGGGGCAATGACAATGGAAATTTGCCTCAACGCTACGCTATGCTTACGTGTCGACAGACAAACCAAGGGTGGGAACTCTTAGAGGAAAGTGAAAATTCTGTGTTAAACATAAATTTATTACGTGCATGAAAAAATTTCACAGAAAATTATGTTAGCGAAGATGCTGCTGAGAATCTACGACAAAATGTGAATAAACTATAAACAAGTTAAAGTTGAAAACGTATGTATGTATATAGCTGCTTACAGGGTGGTACATATGAAGATAGGTTTTTTTTGTCCCTGAAAGTGACAGCTCTTTGCAGCTAGACATAAAAATCAAATAACTGTGAAACCAAATGAAACACTAGATATTCTGTGGAAATATTTTAACAAAAAATAAAAAATAAAAATAAAAAAAAAAATATTTTACGACAGAACAAAATCTTCATTGACAGGTGGGGTTAACTGGCATTCACTTTGTAAAAAAAATGGCTCGAATGGTCTGATTGCTAAAACAAGAAAAGTAAATCGAGTAAGTTGATTAATCAAATTTTCAGTTAATCGATTACTTGATTAATCAAAATTATGAGTAATCAAAACGAGCGTTACTCGAGTATTTTCAAAAATGGTTATTCAAAAACTAATTAATTTATTTATTTTCTTATGTGAAAGTATGCCTTGAAATAGCTGAAAATAAAAAAAATTAAAAACCAAACATGCTTAAAAATATTAAAAAATAAAAAAAAGTTAGAAAATTTTGAGGTGTTGTCCGATTGCGAATGGGCAAAATGTCGAGCATGCAACAAATGGTTGAAATATCAAGGAACTCCTAAATTTGTGCCGTTTTAATACATGATTAATCATTAATCATTTTATACAAAAAGGCGATTAATCAATTAATTTTCATTTTGATTAATCAAAATCTTGATTAATCGGGTAAACGACTCTTTGATTAATCAAAAATCATAATTAATCGATTAGTTCAGTAATCGAAATTATGATTAATCAAATTTTTGATTAATCAATTAAACGCACAGCCTTAGTCGTAATAGCGTAATCAAAATCTCCAAAAACTAAATCTGGCAACTTTTAAAAAATCCACCACCATTGAACAAAAAGAACCCACTCTATGGAACACCCTTTACATACATACATATAAACAAGACATGCAATGGGAAAATGTGTAAATAAACACTTGACGCAGCAAACTTTTAATTTGAAAAAAAAAAAACTCTCAACATCAGCAGCTGCTGCGTCAAATATTAAATGCAATTGAAATTGCAGATTTCCTTTCAAGTGCAGAGTCGGCAGCCGAGGAGTGGGTGAGAAACGGCGGGTGGGTGAGAAATCGTGATTGCTTAAATGAAAACAGATGCCATATTGCTGAAAGTAAAAGTGATTGTGCTGGCATCTTATTACCGCACATATTCAGCACATTGGACAGACAAAGAAATGATATATCACAGAGTTCGAGTGCCGAAGTGAAGACTAGAAGAGCGGTAAAGCGGCAGACAATGGCTAAAGATCATTGCATTACATGAAACACATTGCAAGTGCAGACAACAATGGCTTCACCGATAGTGCTGTGTTTACTTGGTGGCTTGTTGTAATTGAAATATAAGTAAAGGGCGACACAAAATGTAAAAAAAAACTTGTTATGCGAGCAAAAAAACAGTTATTAGAATTTTTTGTATGTCTGTCTATATGTTTGTACGCGCATCACACAAACACGGTTGCATATAATTAAGTGAAATACTCGCGAATACATTGCGAAATGCTCAACTTAAAGTTTAGAATACATTTTATAATACCAAAATATTTTATAGCCGTTTTACACAGTTTTGAAACTAAAAATTAAGCTGAAAATATTTTTTACTAACACGCCATAATTTTTATTAACAGTTTTTTTTTAATGCAAAAAAAAATATTCGAACGCACCCTAATGCAACCGATCCTAAATACTTATGTAAAAGAAAGAGCAGACACATTCTCCTCATTCACATTTCAAGAATTAATCATCCAAGGTTCGCTGTTATCCTTTTCTTTAATCGTCTTCTACTACAACTGCCATACAACACGACAATCAGAAATTTCAACTTTTCGGTCCCAGAATCGAAGCTTCGTAACATGCTGCTGGCCAATAGCCTTAAAAACAAAGACTAGAAACAATGGCAAAAACACAATACAATGGCACACTTCAAATGAGCTGTTGAACGTACAGAGACTCAACGAAACTGATTCAGCTTATTGATTAGTAGGGTGGGTCGATTTTTTTTAAATCAGAAAAAAAAAATTTTACTTAAAATAAATAAATAAAAGTGCTAACGGAAATTTTTTTCTTGGTTCAAACATTTCAAAAATCTTCTAATGCAATTTATGAAATCCCTTTCATTTGAATATATAATAAATTAAAAAAATAATACCAAAAAATTTATTTTCTCTATTTTTGATTGCCCGCTGGCTTTGGAGGAGGGAGATACCCAACAGATTTTAGCAGAATTAAATTTGTTTGTTTTCACTACCCTATTTAATCAATTATTTTTCAAAAATCGTGGTTAAAATTAGGGCTGTGCGATTAATTGATTAATCAAAATTTTTATTAATCATAATTTAGATTACTCAATTAATCGATTAATTAGGATTTTTGATTAATCAAAAAGGGTGTTCACTCGATTAATCAAGATTTTGATTAATCAAAAAGAAAACTAATTGATTAATCGCCTTTTTGATTAATCGTTTTATGAATAAATGTTTGGTTTTTAATTTTTTTTATTTTCAGCTATTTCAAAGCAAACTTTCACATAAGAAAATGAGTAAATTAATTTGTTTGTGGTTTTTGATTAGCCATTTTTGAAAATACTCGAGCAACGCTCGTTTTGATTACTCATAATTTTGATTAATCAAGTAATCGATTAACTGAACATTTTATTAATCAACTTACTCGATTAATCGAATAAAGGCACAGCCCTAGTTAAAATATTAATAAATTTTTTTTTTATTTACTTCTTTGTAAAAGTAAGTAGAATTCCGAATGGTAAGCGAAAACAAATTTTTTTTAACCCACCCTATTATTTATTGTATTCAATTCAATTCATCGTTATACATTTAATAATACTTTTTCACTTTTACTTTTATTGTTTTTTTTTTTTATACAACGTATACATACCTACTCAATAATTCATTAATTTCATTTAAAACAAAAGCAACAATTGCAAATTGAAAAAAGAAAGAAAAATCAGAACAACCATGAAAGCGGTCAAAAGTTAGGCCAGCGGGCAGGCCAACAGTCGGTTATAAAATTACGAATAAAACACTATTGACGTGTTGTTGTTGCAGCTTTGTGGCATTATTTGCGCTTAACATAAACTCTATGCTTGGCTTACAACTTCGAATTTGTTTATTTCTGTGTTTTCGCTTTGAATTTCTTAGCATTTACATTCGCTTTTAACTAATTCACGTAATCTGCGCGCATGCGCATGTGAACCGTCACTCGGAGTTAGTGACTCTTGTCACACAAATCAAAGAGCTTGCATGCACGCTGCGATGACTCATGCGCTCACAGCTTTTGGGTTAGCTTGAATGGCACTTGAGCGCGTTGTGTGCGACAGTGGCTTATGGCAGCTATGAGCACAGACGGAAAAACGAAAACTAACGAATGCAGAAGAGGGGTAGCTTAGAAAAGTCTTTGGTCAAGAAATATTTTGAGGGAGTAGGTGACAATCCTTATGAACCTTTGGGATGTTGGTTCTTTGGACTGATGAGAAAGCAACTGAGAAGTAAACGACGTCGCGACAGTTTTTGTGGCCTCTTCAACCTCGAGGAGTTTAGTTCTATCTTTCGACAGGCATGGTTATTCTAGACACCTAACCTTTGTTGTTGTATGGCATTCGAATCATGGGATGTGAAGAAAGAAGATCATGTGGCTACTGAAGTAGTCAAGAGAGAAGTTCTTCGGAAGATTTTTTTTCTTCACAACTAAACTATTTGAGCTGAAGGCCACATTTAAAGGGGTTTAGGAACCCTAAGTCTGCCAACTCCCTATGTTGTCCCACCTCTGCTTGTATCTAAGTAATGACAGGTAAGCGTATGCCAGTGCAGATCTAGAGCCGCGCATGCGCTTCACGCTATAACAAATCTGTTTACCAATTTGTGCTGGATTTTAGTTAGTTAGTGAGTTCGTCAGCACTTAAAGTTATTTTTACCTTGTTATACTCCTTTACCATTGTTTCGCTATATTTTATACTTCTTTTACTATTTAGTATTTCTACATATTTATCAGATATTCAAGTCTTCAAAGGCGCAGTAGCAACTGAAGTTGGGTTTTTTTCTTATTAAATTATGCATGCTTGCACTTATAAAAGTATTGTATTTGTATATTGTATTTGTATATTGTATTTGTATATATGTATGTATGTAACAATGTGCTATACAATAAAAGGTATTGCGAGCTAAATAATACAGTAACAAGATACAAAGACATGTAACGAATTGAAATTCAAAACAGTTGCGAAAAATAAAAATACTAAACAAAAGAAAAAACTAAATTTAAAAGTATTGCTTCCACCTTAGCGGTCTACAAGACGAGAACGCACACACTGTTAATAACAACAACAACGCGAAGTCGTACTCATATTATGAAATTCTTTAGCCTCTAATGGTATTACAACTTTTGTATCCACCCAAATGACCACCAACCACAGTGGTGAATGCAAATAAGTAAAAAAAAAAAGAAATAAGTAGTCAATAAAAATAAAAAAATAAAAAATTTTATTTAATAGGAAATTACTAAAACGACAGATCTTATCATGTAGTCTTTGATATGAATAAGTTCAAAATAATTGCAAATTGTTTGTGATTTGAAGCGGGGTCCCCTTTGAAGTTGATTTTCAAGGCACGAACACTGCTTTTTTTTGTTTTGGAGAACTTATTTTTTTAATTTGAAACTTTTGGAAACCTTCAAAAATTTTTTTTATACAATTAACCTTTTTTCAATAAAAACTTTTTAAATTTTCTTCGATGTTGAAAGAAAAATGACTTTTTACTCCAATTTTATATGAATTCAGGCAGCGAAAAAAATTATTTCTCACTTAAATTGTTTCGTGAAAATGACAGTTAGAAATTTAATATCATAAAAAAAAATTTTGATAAAAATAAAAAATATTGGTTTTTTTACTTTCTTAATGAAGTGTTTCAAAGACCCTAGAAATAGGATGTTTTTGAAAAAACCAAAAAAAAAACTATCGTTAAAAAAATTCAACAATTTTCTCGTAACTCGAGTTTTTTGAAGTTCAAAAAAATTAAAATATGTTTTCTGTGTTCAAATAAAAAAATGTTTAACTAAAATATTTGAGTTTTTTTATTTTATTTGTAATGTTCTTAACTTTAAAAAAGTTTCAAAAATACTCTCAAACTCGATATTTTTTAACGTCAAAAAAATTTTAATATTTTGATCTTTAATTAAAAACTCATTAATTTTTTAGTGTTTCTGAATCTCATAAAAATCTTGAACTTATGTCTTTACTTCAAAAAAAGTTCCAAAGCTTTAAAAAAAAAATTTTAACTATTTTATAAAAGATTTTAATAAAAATTTCAAAAACATTCCCAAATCTCAAATTTCTTGAACTTCAAAAAAAATTTAATATTTCGACCTTTTAAAAAAATATTTTTTTTTCTGAAACATTGAAATAAAAAATATTTTATAAGAGGTTTTAATAGAAATTTAAAAAATTTTCCTCATTTTTGTTTTGATATTTTAATCTTTAACTTAAAAGAACAATTTTTATATAAATTGAAAGTATTTCAAACTCAAAAAAATATAAAACTTTTTTCTTTAGTTAAAAAAACTTGCAAAATTAAAAAAAAACATTAACAAAATTTCGTGTTAAATGTTTTAATAAAAAGTCTAAAATTTGTAACTAGATATTTTGTAACTTAAAACAAAATTGAAATATTTTGATCTATACTTCTTTTAATAAAGATTTAAAATGTTTTTCAAAATTTAAATTTTTATTTTCGATTTACATATGTATATATAATATATATTATATTTTTATACTTCAAAATTTATTAAAATTGAAGGATATGCAATTAGAATAATCGTTAAATTTTTTGTTTATCCATTCAGTAAGAGAATTTAAAAAAAAGAAAATAAATATAATAAAAAATAAAAATTAAATATTAAAAGTAATTAAAAACTATCAAAAATAATCAAACAAAAATTTTGATTGTTTTTGGTTATTTTCTATTGTTTTCTCTTATTTTTTGTATAATCGAAAAAATGGGCTGCCAATTACATATACATACTACATAAGTACGCTTTTCCGAAAAATTATCGGCAGTTATTAAGGTTTCAAGTGAACCCTTTTTTGAAAGGATAGTGACCAAGACCTCAAGTTTGTGAAAAGATGTTGAAACCCTAAGGCATTTTCCTCTTTGTTAAACGATTTTGACCTTCTATTTAGTCATCCGAATCATCTATTGAACCTTCCCACATAAGATGGGATAGTCCAAGCTATCGATATAAAGCAATAGTATTGACACACACCATTACATTATAACCGATACTATCGATAGCTACGAAAAATCTATGACGGGTAGACAACATTGCTAAAAAATAGAAATGCTGTCGAAAGAGGCTTTTATAAGTTTGACTGTGCCACGCTGTTTCAAATATAAAAACTAAACAATTGGATAGCAATAAATCATATAAGTAACAATATAATACATAAAATAAATTAAATTATCACTACGTTCAAAACAGAAATCAATTAGGTATGTATGCAATTCAAATTGTTCTCATACCCGTACGTATGAAAAATGCTTACGGCACGATAGTGCGCTTTCAAATTATAATTATTTCCATATAAAATCGCAGGTAGAGGTGTTGTACAAGTAACTAAAAATACATTAGAGTGTATTTAACAATATAGAATAAACTAAATAGAAAAATTCTAGTTACGGTGACCATTTAACGTACTCGATAGTTCTTCCCGAACCCCTAAAAAAAACACCCTACTCTTCCAAAAATTTTGGTCACTTTAGAAGCCTCTTTTTTAATTTTTATACTTAAAAGTATTCAAATAAAATCTTTTAAAACAAAATGAAAACTGTTAAAAAAAACTAAAACTTAGAATGACCATCATTTGTGGTTTTGCGTTACTTTCCTGCAAAACAGTTCATATTGGATCCACTCTAATGTACATGTGTTTGTACTAAAATACGTTTATTAATTTTTTTTTTACAAACGCTGATTATGCATTTTATTAGTACATGGGTATTTTTTTTTTCAATTTATTGTATGATATATCAACGAATTATAGTTATGTATATCTGAGCTCTTGCTGAAATATTATATGTACATGCGAGTATATTGGAAAGAGACTATTGAAGCGAAACGTGTATTAAAAGAAGGAAACAACATAAAAATCGTGTTTTGAATATGATTATGAAGGCCTAGATGGATGTGGTTGTGCGAGGCTTTACTTAAAGGTTTACCACTGCAAATGTTTCAAATTCTTTTCATGGGAATGGCGACGAAAAACAAGTCGATTTAGCCATCTCCTTGCCTCCATCTGTCCGTCCGTCTGTTTGTCGGTCTGTTTGTACGCAAAACTAAAGCCTTTGAAATATCTCGCTGAAATTCGGTATGCGGTCGCCATTTTGTATAACATTAATCATTTGTCGGAACCAGCAAGATGGGGCCATTACAACGCATAGCTCACATACAATCGATTGTTTCGATTAACGGCTTTTGCCTTTAACTCTTACAATTATACTGCAGGGGAAGCAAAATTTTGCACATTCGGTACATATTTTCTATGTTAAGTGTGTAGTAAAAATCAGAAAGATCAGACTAATATAAGATATTGATCCTATATAATCGATAGTTTCGATAAATGGGTTTTGACCTATAAATTTTGCAGATAAAAAGCTGGGAACTCAAAATTTTTCATATTTGATACAAATTATATTTGTAAAGTGTATAGTGAAAATTAGATAGATCGGATCCATATACACTTCCCATACAATCGATTGCTCCGATAAGTGTGGTTAGGGCTATGTATCTTTAATTTGACAGCTTTGAAGAGTTTATACCAATTGCAAGTAAGGATCGGGCATCTAAACAAAATTATGCATATTCATGTAAGGTGTAAAGCCTCCGGCAGAGCCGAAATCAGCGCTCTCCTTACTTGTTTTTTTTTTTTTAAATTTCTTCCTCTAATTGTTTATAGTATAAAGCACATTTTTATTAATACTTCAAATACGCTTTGCGATAGCAACAATCCACTTAAATTGATATAAACAAATTGAATATTTATTTAGATGAACGCAAACAAAAAAAGCCGAAATAGCTGAAATATAAACTATTTTAATTTTCTTGTTGAGTAGCGCCAATCCAGTTTGAAATGCTTGTAAATATATAGGAATATATAAAAAAGCTATACATGTACATATTAATATGTGCAATAGGGTGTTTTGTTTTCAAAAATCTTGCCGCTATTTCCCTCACTTTTCGAACCTTCGTTTGGATTCTGAAAAGTATAACTTCGAAAATTATTTATTGTTTGGTATGTCAAACAAAATACAGAAGCAGTGAAATGACAATAACAGCTAGTTGAGACATACATACATACATACACACATCCAACTCAGTCCGCCACCCGCGGCCGGAAATATTCAGACCGAAGTGACGCATTCTTTTTGTTGAATGATAAAACCGGATTATTTCCAAGTGATTATATATTAAATTCTGATATGTTTACTAAATACATAAAATAAATTTAAAAAAATGTATTTACATAGCGCCTGAGCATTGTTGCAATAGATAATAACTAGGGCTGTGACTTTATTCGATTAATCGAGTAGGTTGATTAATCAAATTTTCAGTTAATCGATTACATAATTAATCAAAATTATGAGTAATCAAAACGAGTGTTGCTCGAGTATTTTCCAAAATGGCTAATCAAAAACCACAAACAAATTAATTTACTAATTTTCTTATGTGAAAGTTTGCCTTGAAATAGCTGAAAATTAAAAAAAATTTAAAACCAAACATTTATGCATAAAACGATTAATTTTCTTTTTGATTAATCAAAATCTTGATTAATCGAGTAAACACCCTTTTTGATTAATCAAAAATCACAATTAAACGATTAATTGAGTAATCGAAATTATGATTAATCAAAACTTTGATTAAACAATTAATCGCACAGCCCTAATAATAACTAACATACATACATACACACATATGTACATATATAGTAGGAATGTTACGGAGCTTCGATTCGGATTCCGAAAGGTTGGAACTTAAATAAATCAAATATCAAACACCCGGTTATATTTTCGTATCCGATAAACTCACTTCCGTAGCATCCCTATTATGTAAATTAGAAATATTAACAATAACTATGACGATTGCTTTAACAACAACAGCAACAGCAACAACAACGAAAACCAAAACACCCCCACAACTTTCCACATTCAGTTCGTTGTGGTAATTATAAAAAAAAAACCAGAGCAAGCGCGCCCCCGCTTTTGAGGGCGTTAAAGCGTCAATCAGGAAGTTCAAGTACGATTTGACACAAGTTGAGATTTAGGTTAAATATTGTCGTTGACTTTCAATGACTGTTTTATAATAGGTTCCATCTCTTTTCCGCACTGATATTTTCATATGGATTCAAATTTGTTGATGAATTTTAATGTCGCACACGTGAATGACATTCCGACCGACCCTATTTAAAAACGACTGACAACCTTTATTATACACATCAATGACTGTCATATGAAACTATCACTAATTCATCGTTCTACGAGTATGCAAAGCTTTCATTTTGATTGCACGTCAATTCGAATGGAAAGCAACATATTTTAAAAGGGAGATGGATGAGACATTGGCTCAAATGCTGGGGTATTTTTTCAAAGGTATCTAATAATTTCTTCTTGGATAATGGTCAGGAAAGTCAAGGATGCTGCACCAATAGACAAGACCTTGCAAATGTCTACCTGAAAATAATGGCAACCTGGTTTCTGCGTAAAAGTTTAGTTAAGTCGATACCACTCTCCTAATGCAGAGAATAAAAGCCAAAATACTCCTTGGGCTGGGTGATGTTATGCGAGAGGACTAAAAAGCTTCAGCCCAGGAGGTTTTCTATTGGCAGCAGAGGAAGAGAGCAGCCTCGACTGAGTTGGAAAAAGTAGATAGAAGATGACTTGAATGCCCTTGATGTTTCCAATTGGCCTCAGTTATCGATAAAAAGGGATTACTCTCCTAATTTCAGTTCTCAAAAATTATTATTTTCTATCCCTGCTTTTAATGACCAACGTTGACTGCGATTAAATTGAAAAGTTGACAAATTGCGCAAATTCAATGGACATTTATTCAATGTGTTTTCTGATTAAGCTTTTAATTTTCGTCGTTGTAACAAACGGAAAGCTTCATAACCAATTAACATATCCATCCAGTGTTGTACTAATTTTTGAAAGAGGGCATATTAAATGCATACTTTGTTGTGTAATAATGCCCAAGTCTTTCATATTTACAAAACGGGCATGTACAAATATTACTGAAGGCGCTCAGAGCTTTTGCCGTTCCTACATGTCGTGACCCTAGAGACGAGAGTCCTAAATTAGCTCACTGGCTCGCTTCATAGCTAACATTGGTGTTATAGAGCAGGTAATGAACCAGAGCTGTTAAATGATGAATACTAATCGTTATGATCACTAGTTTAATTATTATTTTTCTGAGGGTCCATTTAATGATTTATTACCATTACTTGAGGTTTTAAATGATTATTTTCCAATTAATTAAAAAAAAGATAGTTATTTTTTGATTATTGTTAATTATTTTTGATTTTTTTGTTATGATTTTTTTCTATTATTTTTGATTTTTTTGTGATTATCTATTTTTTTTTTTTTTTGTGATAACTTTTTATTATTTTCTGATTTAAAATTTTTTTTTAATTTCATGTGATTTTGTTATTATTTTGAAATTTTTTGTGGATTATTTTTAGTTATTGATTACATATGTATTTATTGTTATTGGTTTTAATGGTCTGCTTAATTTTTACATATTTGCAAATTTTAATGAGCTCAAGACCGTTTATAATAATTCTTAGTCAATTATTATTGTTTTTGAACTTAGGAAAAATTGGTAAGTAGATAAAAATTACAAAGATATGTACAGCGATGGACGGGATGACATGTTTCAAAGTGTCCAACTTATCATCAGACCCCTTTTCGGGCACTGGGATACGAACCCACGTGCCTGCATCAAAGCTGCTGTTAGAAACCTCTAACCACTAAGCTAAGATGCCCTTTGTAATTTTTATCTACTTACCAATTTTTCCTAAGTTCAAAAACAATAATAATTGACTAAGAATTTTATTATTGACTAAGAATTATTATAAACGGTCTTGAGCTCATTAAAATTTGCAAATATGTAAAGATTATGTATTTTTTTTTTTTTATTATTGTTAATATTTTTGATTTTTAGTGCTGATTTTTAATTTTGTTTTGATTATTTTGTATTAGTTTTGATTTTTCTTTTGTTATTTTTTTTAATTTAGATTTCTCTTATTATTTTTATTTTTTTATTTTTTTCATTTTTTTGTGGTTATTTTTGATTTTTTTATTATTATTAATTTTTTTTTTGATTATCACTGATGTATTTTTTTTTTATTATTTTTTTTTTTTGGTGGTTATTTTTGTTTTTTTTTTATTATTTTTTATTTTATTTAGTATTTTTGATTTTTTTTTTAATTTTTTTTAATTTTTTGTGGTTATTTTTGATTTTTTTTTTATTATTTTTAATTTTTTTTTATTATTTTTGATTATTTTTTTTTTTTTTTTTTTTTTTATTTATTATTTTTAATTTTTTTTTATTATTTTTGCTTTTTTTATTGTTTTTTAACTTTTTTTTTGATTATGTTTCAATTATTACTGATGTATTTTTTATTTTTTTGTTTTGTGATTATTTTTAATTATTTTCGTATTTTTAATTTTAAATATTTTTTTTTTAATTTTCTATTTCAAAATTATTTTTATAATTTTAACACCCATATAAAATCATGATTTTTTTTAATCGTAATGAATACATAATTGCCTTTTTGAGTACAAAAAAGCCATCAGGTAAACAATATGTCAGTCGCTTGGTATAAAAATAGAACGCGACATTTCGACATTGTATTTATATTAATAAACAATTCACAATAGTAATGTACAGTAAGATTGAGACACAGCTTAATTCAATTTGTTATAATTTGTATTATTATTTCTTACTCCGCTTCTTGCTTAATCTTGCTTTGATGCTTGTAAGTGCCCCAACATTGACTAAACAACACTTATGCTCTTACGAATGATTTTTGCGTTTTCGTACTCAGCACAGCTTCAACTCTTGAATGGATTCAAGTAACACTTGCGCTGATTGAATTTAATTAAATTAACAATTGACATGGAAAACTTTTGTTATTTATGAACATACAGAAATATATCATCATACGAACATATGTACATACATACAATGGTAGCCGACACGTCAAACATTGTTGTGCCACATAAAATAGCTCATTTAGCGGACCCATAATATTTTCCTTTGATTGGTCTTCCCTTAGATCCCTGTTTACTTATCCCTCTCCGTATCCCTCTATTGGCCACTGACTTTCACTATAAATTTTAGTCTCCTCCCTTCTTCCCTGCCCCCCTATCACGACGGCATGCCGATAAACCCTTCCAACAACAAATCTCTTCTAAGAGGGAGGCAATTGCGCCTTTTAATCTCTCAACGTAGTTCTAGTGAGATAAAGATAGCTACGAGTATGAATCACGTATCTTAATTCTTTCATGCGATACTAAACAAATTTTAAAGTCGTAAAACGACTTAAAAGTCAAGAAAAGAGAAAAAAAAATATTATTTATGGCATAATCATATGGAACTAGTAAAATCTTAAACAAGAAATATAACCTAGAAATAATGGTAAAACATTATAAATTTAGTATTTTTTACAAAAACAACACACATAACTCAACAGATAATGAAACAAAGTCAGACCAAGAAGCCGCTAAGCTGACTCAACAGCATTTAAGAAACCGGCAACAAACACTTAAATCGTACCTTGGCCAACAAACAAGTCAAATAAAAGTAAGCGGATCTGAAAGACAAAGTAACGAGAAGCATACGCCACACAATATATTACTAGTATGGATGGAGTTTTTTGAAGCAAAAAGTGTTTGTAGTAAGAAAGAAAAGAAGTTCAAACCAGATACTACGAAGCTGTGGTTCTGATTCTAATGGATCGAAACATCCGAACCATTTCTCTATAAATCGACAAACATCGTGGTTTCATTAAAATTATTTTACATAAAAGCGGCAATGAAAAAATACGTCCCACCTTAATAACTAAGTACCCACACTATACTCTACGTAGGTCAGGTCTGCAAGAAGGTTGTTCAACCAGTCTCAGCGGCAAATAGTAGTTGTTGTTTTTTTTTTGTTTTTTGAGTTTTCTTGCATTCTTGTGTAAATTTTTGTTTGGAACAGACATACATCATATACATATATATATACAAAGGAGATTTTTATTCGTGCAACAAACGCTTGCCAAAAGTTGAACTCTGAGCCAAGAGAATTTCATACATCATTTACATGAGCGTTTTTTTCTTTGAGTGAATCTAATTCGACTAAAAATATTGCTAATCTAAATGCCGCTTTTAGCGCAGTTTGATACATTAAGTCGAATTGTCAAACTGGCGAGATGCTGAATCAGTCGATAAACATTTATAAAACGGATGTGGTAAAAAATGTTAAGGAAGAGAAACAACAAGATCATCAAAGCAGGAGTGTGGGTACTAATCCCACTGCCGGGAAAATCCTTTGAAGCGATGAAACAGCTTTCGGGTTGTTTCTGCGCTGTAAGCGCCTCTTATTTTATTCTAAAAGATGTTTTCAATAGTTCAATGGTTCTATTTGTACGTAATTGTTTGCCATAGTAAAGTAATGAAAAAAGAACTATGGATAAAAGTAATCAAAACAGATAATTCATGAAAAAAAATTATGCACAAATAATGTAAAAATTAAAACAAAAAAAAATATCGATAAAAGTAATAAAAAAAAATATGAAAAAAAATGATGAATAAATAAAGAAAAAAAATCATGAAAAAGATAATGTATTTATGAAAAAAAAACTGAAAAAAAATTATGTGTAAATAATAAAAAAAAAATAAGTTTGAAAAAAGAAGGAAAAAAAATTAAAAAAATGTATGAAAATAATCATGAAAAAAAACATATACTAAAAGAAGAGAGAAATAAAGATAGTGAAAAAAAATTTATGAAAAAAGTCATAAAAATGTATGAAAAAAAAATCATGATAAAAATAATGAAAAGAAAATCATGATCATCCATTTCTCACACTTACGAAACATTTTTATAATAAACCAAATTTTTAAAGTCAAAAACCTTCCAATTGAAATGAAAAAATTGCGGCAATCTAATTATTTTTCGCTCGGGTTTTTTGTTTATATTAAACAGGTTTAAAAGGTCTTGCTTAATTTCGACCCTGTGTGGGTTAATATCTTTACGTGAACTGTAATGAACCCTATAAACAAGAACTTGTGCAATAAATTAAATTTTGTAAATAATTTCGATATAAATCCATAACGAAGATCACTTATTATACTAAGATGAGTAAAATACGCTTTAACGAGTTCATCTTATAGCATAGACAGACAGCATGTAAATTCAGATAAACGAAATGAAATCAAAAACATCGATGTATTGAAATTATATTCTTCTTGAAGTAATTGAAACCATCATCTTATTTCACTTTAAACTAACCCAACCTAACTTGTACCAAAAAACCAATGTTAAACACGGTTTTAGAGCTTACTTAATCATGATTAACGTTACCGTTTATCTACCATTTGAACATTTAGAATGTAAATTTTGTCGAGTGATAAAGTAGACATTTTGTAATCACAATTGAAAATCGCAAATACAATAGAAATAGTTAAGTGCAACGACTACTGAAGAATGTTGGACTTATCTGCGATCGGCTAAATGCAAATACAAAAAATATGTGATGGAACTTAAATTTACATTTACCATACGAAATGTTTGCATTTCAAAACAAAAAAACCGACAGCGCTTCAGTCAACACACGATTAATGATACTTGAAGCAAAAACAAATCAAGCGAGTACAAGAAAAAGGTTCTTTTTATCAACCAAAAAAAAAAAAAACAAAGCCGAGAACAAAGCTCGAATCAAGAGAACCATAAAATACTGGAAAGATGAATAAAGTCTTAAATATATGTACTCCTGAATGTGCCTGTCTCCTGTTCACGATAATACGATTATGAGCTTAAATCGTAGCACCCAACAAACAATAGAATAAAAGTTCCAATGAAAAGGTGTTTCCAGGATAATATATCCGTGGGAAGAACAAGAACAAGAGAAAGAAGCAGATGTAGATGTAGATGAAGAAGAAGAGAAAGTGAGTAGTTTTCCCAGCTTTTTGGTACCATCTAGAATTTGCGATTTGAGCACGTGATTAATTTTCATATACCACTCAACTTTGCAAAGAAACAAAAATGTTTATTGGGTATGCATTGGTGGTAATGTTGCGATGACTCAGCTAATCAATGGTATATCGAGATACAAGAAGAAACGCAAGTTGTCCGAACATATGGAAACTACTATTCAAAACACGTTCACGACATAAAAAATGAATAACATGAAAAGGAAACAAAAACGAAAACGAAAAAGAGTTTGAGAATGTAAAAATATAAAGACTGTCTCAGGTTCAATACAACAGTTTAGCACATGAATATAAAGTGAAGGGATTACATACTCGTAGGTATGTATATATAGAAATATAAAAATTAAGGAGACTTATTTCAAGCTTAGGTTAACTTAACTCCAACGAGTTTAAGGCCAAACTTATTTCGACAGTTTCAAGAAAACACTCAAGGCCAACTCTCAAGAAATATTTCTTGTGTAGTCTTTTGAGATATTTTCATCTGCAGCTTTTGGAAAAAATGATGAAGTAAAGTTCCTTAGCACGCTGGGTCTAGTAAGCTCAACTATTGCAGAGTACGCTTACTTCGAATCCCTTTACTATGGAATAAGAGGATTTTTTAGCATTTCAAAAATGCACTGACTCTGAATACAAAAAAAAAAACCAAAGATTCCGATAACTATAAAAAACAATAACAAAACATAAATAATATGAACATGTATGTATGTAATTATGTAAATATTTTACATTGCACAGTAACAAAGTATGTATGTATGTGTGTATGTATGTTTTCAACAATATAAGCCGAGTTTTTATTGTCTGCAAATGCCAAAGTGATGTTGAAAGTCGTTTTGCCAGTTTGACAGCCAACAAATGAAGTTTAGCCGAGAGACAAACGGAGTCAAGTTAAATAGCCACTTTATCAACTAAATAGCGGAGCGTTAGAGCGCATGGGAGCGGCAATTTTTTATAACCATTTTTTTTTTGTTTTTGTTTCTTGAAAAACACGTTTTCTAACGCTGCTAAGATTATTTAGCAGTTGAGCGTTGCAGTTGTACTAATAAATTAGTTACAAGTCATGATTATAGGGAGAACATTTCAAGCCGGACCTGAGTTTTTTTTCTCGATTTGAAAAAATAAATTCAATTTCTGAGAATTGTTTCTTATTTTTGTTTGCATGTTTATGGAAGACGAGTAAAGTTTTTAAATCAGTGCTGTTTAACTTCCATTAATTAAAAATAATATTGTATACAACTTGTCAATAATAAAAAACATAAGAACTTTCATATAATTAAGAAAAAATAAGTTAATTCAAAGAAAATTTGTTGCTTTTGTTTTTGTATTATTATTGCTAATTAAATTCAAATATGAAATTACTTAATTTTTTTGTTGATTATTTTTAGTTATTTGATTATAGTTAACTATTTGAACATTTTCAATTAAATAATTTTTTTTTCATTATTAAATTATTTTTTGTTAATTGATTTTAGTTGTTTGATAGCTATACTATAGCTATACTATATCTATACTATAACTATACCTAGTTTTTAATTTCTTTACTATTTTTAGTTATTTGATTAATTTGGATTATTTGATTGCTTATTTTTATTTCTTTATTTCTTTCGCCTTAATATTTAATTTCAAAATAATTTGTGATTATTTTCAACATTTAAAATATTTATAGTTTCTTAATTATTTTCCTTTGTTAGATTATTTTAGTTAATTGACAATTCTTGATTAATTATCTTTGTTCATTATTTAATTTGTTTATGATTTGATTATTTTTGCTAATTAATTAATTAATACTCATTAATTGCTTTAACTATCAAATTATTTTTAACCCTTTCACTATTTTGAAAGTTTTTATTCTTTTACTAATGAAATTATTATTTAAAATTTTTTTTAATTGTTTTCGTAACAGAATTAATTTTGATTAATTTATGATTTTTAGTCGTTTCCTAGCTTTTGATTAATTGATTTTTATTTGTTCTTTTATTATTTTTAGTTATTTCCAATTATTTTATTAAGTCAAACAGTGGATTATTTTTAATTTTCTGATTATTTCTGATTAACTGATTACTTATCAATTAATTATCTGATTATTTTAAACTATATTCGCTAATTAATTTTTTTATTATATTAAATTTGCTTATTTTATTGTATTTTATTCTTTTTATTTACATATGTGAGAGATGTAGGGCTCATGATATCTGACCAGAAAATTATTTTAATTTGAGTCAAGGTTCCTATGATATTTGTTAGAGATTAGGGGAACAGAGCTGCAGAGATGTAGGGCTCATGATATCTGACCAGAAAATTTTTTTAATTTGAGTCAAGGTGCCTATGATATTTGTTAGATGTGAGGGGAACAGAGCTTAAACCCCTCAAATTCTATGAGAAATATTTTATAGATAAATTTGAAACATCGCACGCCTAGATTTAAAAAAAACTAAGTAAACAATTTTAAAGTTTGAAATCAGTTATACCTTCGGGTTCCTTTATTCTAGGTGCACCGATTCGTGGAATTTTTCACCAACGTGTTTTTTCGGAGTTGTTCGATGTTTAGAACTAGGCGTGAGATATGTCAACTTGAAAAAAACAAAAAATATTACAGAAACTTACGGATTTTTGGCGAAAATTATCGGCTATGAATTTATCGAAAGTATTCCTTAATTGTTGAAAATTGTAGTCGTACGTTTCATTCCATATAAACGAATTAGTAAAGTGGGATTTTCGAATGATTTTCAATTAGGTGCATATTGTTGTTGTTGGTTTGTTGTATATTTATTTATGTCGCGAGTAACTGTTTATTATTAATTATATTATGCTATTTCAAACGTATAAAATATGTTTTTAATTATTTAGATTTTTTTAAATATATCTTTTTAATTTTTATTTAAATTTCTTTTTTTTCCTTTCAAACAAACTAAATTTTGTATGCGCTCTACTATCACTCTTTCATAAATTATACAACTTGCCGTTAATTTTCGCAAACAAACCTTTTTCTTTTCGCTTCTTCTTCTTTGCCTTCACTTTATTTAATTTTTTATATAGGCCACTTTTTTTTTTGTATTTGCTATGTGTGGTCTGACTTTAACGGTTACTATAATAACTAAAAACAAAAAAAGCAAACCTGGCGTTCTAGACTGTTGTTGGTGTAAAATTTAGATTTTTGCTTTAATGCCTTTCTTATTTGAGATAGTAAAAAGAGGTGCACATTAAAGCTGGAACACAATGCCCACGACCTAAGAAAATTTCGGTGCGAAATGAGAAATCCAATGATCGCTGATGTCTAAAACAAGAGCGCACGACAAAATGCAGCATAAAATGTGAAAACTAAAGAAAATCAAGAAGAAGAATCATAACTGACAATATATCAGTCGTGTTTGCTGAGTGCTGAGGAATTCTTTATTACAACAAAAGGTACTAGTATTCGATACAAATAATAAAACTCTTTCCAGGAGGGATTTTAAATTTGAATTTCCCGGTTGCAAGGACGCATCCAAAATGCCCTGTGAATAGGGGGTGAAGACTATCGCAATTCTCTTAACCACGTTATGAAATGTTATGTGTCTCCCAGATCCAACAAATATTTTTCAATCCAAGATCTAGTTTACTGTTTGACTTTGGATTAATTTTTGTTGCATTTTTTATCGACCTTAGGGCCGTTTTCACAAAAACATTCCAACAGTGATGGTTTCTAAATGTGTTCAAAGGGAAATCCATCTTAGAGTGAATTCAAGGTAAGCAACCATTTTTTTAAATTGAAAACTTTCTATCGCTGGACTTCAGAAAAAAGTTAAAGAGATGGATGGTCGAACCAAGCGAATTTGGCAGTTTGTAAAATGGCAATATTTGCTTAATTAACACGTTCACTTTAATGCGGCAGTGAAGAAAAAATTATAATAATATTAAGCTACACTAAATACATACATACACAGCAGTTCATTTGAATAGGTTAACCTAAAATAACGACTTTAAAAGGGAAAATGTATGTTCCGTACCAAAACCTGAAAAATCACGTTTGACAGCTGATAATCCGTATAATGTTGCATTGTCATATTTTTTTTTTCGAAATTATGATTTCACCCATTTTCAAGACCAACTTGTTTTAGTAGATGGAGAAAACAAATTTTTTTTTTTTCAAAAAACTTTTTCTCTAATATCTTCTCTGTTTTCTTTACTTACAATAAAACTGTAACGGTCGAAAATCTGTACATAATGAATATTAAAGGTATCAGCCCCTAAATCCATTTATTCGAGTAATAACAGCCAAAGCAAGAGCTGTTAGAATTTTTGTCTGTCTGTTTGTGCGCGCATCACTCAAAGCCCGATTCATAGAATTGAATGTTATTTCCAGCAATGTAACGCTACATGTTTAGCTCAAAGTTTAGGAGCCATTTTATCCTAAGCAAATATTTAATTCCCGCTGCATACAGTGGTGGCAATAAAAGTTGGCTCAAAATATTTTATATTAACAGTAGATACTAAACTCTTTGAACCTACTTCAGTGTATGTATGTATGCTATATTATGTTTGTACATTTAGCTCTCTGATGGCAAAAAAAAAAAAAGCAACATTATAATAATAAATATAAAACTAAAATATTAAATTAATGAGAATTTAATTATTAACCGATTTCCCAAACATCATTTAACACAAACACGCGAATTTTACTCGGAAACTCAAAAAAAAAAAAAAGAAAATTCGTTTGCAAACACGTACAAAATGTACAAACTTTTCGATTTCTCAAACACTTTTTGCACTTCTAACTCTAGCAATATTTATTTTAGCGCTATCGTAAAAATTTCCCGCATTTTCACACTAAAGTGTGAACACACACACATACATATATGGTAATATATATTAACATATTTACACCTGTGAGTGTGTGTGTGTGATCTTTAATTTATACCTTTTTTTCAACAGACACCAAGTCGCATCGTTTCTTATAATATTAATGCGTTGTTGTTGTTTTTTTGTTGTTTGTTTCAAAACGCATGCACTTTGATTTCGATTTCGTTTCGAAAATAAACGCCTCATACAACAACTCTCAACATTGCAGTTTTTTCACCTTTTTTATCCGAAAATAAGGCGTCTTACTTTAGCCATACAAAACTTTATGTTGCTAATGCATATTTCGTTTGTTTATTTTTGTTGTAATATTTTGTTATTCGTTTTGGGTTTTGTTTCGAAAATTTATAAAAACTAGAACACACACGCGCGCAATCGCATCAAACCGAAAAAATATGTAGAATCACCCAACCGTTCGACTCTGTTGTCCACACTCGAATGATTCGATGTGGCTAACGTGGCTGATATCCAGTGCTGAAACATCAAAGTGCTGGTTTGGGGGACGCGAGCGAAAATCACCGTTTGGCGCTCTCTACACTCACCAGCTTAATGTTTGTGTTGTTGCTGCAAACAGTGCCATATTTAATACAAAAAGGGTAGAAGGCTTTTTCTATACCGCGTTTATATGAGGTGAATATAATTTAATGTTTTCGCGGATGATTTTGACAGCTTTCTTTGGAAGGCAAACAAGAGAAAGAGTAGTATAACACCAGTATTCTGTAAGTTGCTGTCTCATCTCAAGTCACTAAAATTTTGAGTTTTTTCATTTGATGCATTTCGTGTGACTTCAGATAATTTCGTTATTCTGTAAGAGAAAATCACAAAGGGTTCACCATTGATGCGTGTGTTGAAAACAAAATGGCAGCATTTGACATAACTTTTTTTGATAAAAAATTTTTTTTTTAATATTTTTGTTAATAAAATAATATATTTTTAAATATATATAACTTATTTTAAACCTAAAAATGTTTTTTGTTTTAATTAACTTAATTTTCAATCCTAGATGAGACCCAGAAAATGTGACTATTTTTTTTTTTTGTTTGAGACTATAGAGGTGAGACAGCTTACTAAATACCGAATTGTCCTAAAATTGAAATTCACCACGAAATGTCTATAATGCTAAATCCAGCCCTGGATGCATTGCCTATGCTAACTTGTTGAGTATAGCTCCCCATACTAGTTTTTTAGTGTTGTTGTTGTAGTCTGCCCCACCATTATCGGAGAACCTAATATGTTAGTGAGAGAGTTTCCAACAACAGCACTATAACACTTCATCTTCCACAAAAGTGTTTGTTGATATTTGTTTATTTGCTTGCTTCTTTGGTTTGAACGCCCAGTAATGGCGGTAAAAAATGTTTGCCAGCTTTTGGTCCATTACAGTGTAGCGATTTCGAACTTTAGATGATTAAATGCAAAGGATCGCCATTCATTTCATTGATTGGTGCTCAAACTTA
Source organism: Sphenella marginata (assembly GCA_951509765.1). Taxonomy (NCBI): domain Eukaryota; kingdom Metazoa; phylum Arthropoda; class Insecta; order Diptera; family Tephritidae; genus Sphenella; species Sphenella marginata. The sequence goes on along the minus strand of OX608079.1, from coordinate 14,729,976 downwards.
ACGATTTAGCCTGTCTCGCAAAGCGCCTCATTCAACTCTACTCCTTTCTGGGTTGTCTCAAACAGCTCAAACTTATCGTAATCGAGAATTCAGATGCCCATATGCCGAACCGCAGTTGATCCCATCGGAGGATATTCGATTATATTAAACAAAAACAACGTAGGAATGTTTGGTCATTACAATCCGTCGTTGGGTGGTTGACCTTTTAGGCACGGCTTGTTCCTATAACGAGCCCATCAAATACGTTCTGAAAGTCATTTTCAAGCTACGATAGAGGTGGCGGGTTGAGGTAAGAGTGCGCGTATGACGGTTGCTACTATGCACATGGACACCGGTGGTTAAAATTATTAAAAGAGTGTACAGTTGTTCTGTGAGGGCTGAACCTAATCTAAATGTATAGCGAGCCTCCTTGCATCTGCGGCTAGCGTTAAGGCCGTCTGAAGCACTCTTCATTTAGGGAACTTGAGCTCCGAAGGCTACGAACGCACGCACAGGTTCCAATATGTATTTAAATTGAATCATTTTCAGTCATATGAAAGTCAAAATAACCACATGGGCCATGCACAAATCAATTAAAGGGCGTTTTTTTCGCTAACATTTAATCACATTTTGACGCCCCCTTTCATTGGCCACAAACAATTTAATTGTTTCATGATTAAATATAATTATTGTGTATTTTTAACAATGCTCAATGAAAGTGCCATTTGTGCTCTGTTTTTATAGAGAAAAACTATACGATTGCGAAACAAATAAATTTTTTCATAATTTAACCAACGTAAATTCGGTGGTTTGGGGGCATCAATTAGGAAAACCGATGTATTCAATCACGTCTAAAGCCACTAATTTGGCATACCGAGGGTTCTTCTCTGAACGGCGCTAGCTAGTTCTGTGATTTATTCCCAACTTACTACCTGGCAGCACCTTATTATGTAACGCATTGTGGGTTGGGGCAGTCGGGCTACTCTCTAAAAGTGCTGGTAATGCGGCCTTTCCTTTGAAGGATTTAAACTTGATATGCTGAGTTGTAATGTTGTTGTAGCGATGCTTCGCTTTGCTTTTCGTCACTCTCCTAACCCAGAATTGTCCCAGTTTGATCCATTACAGTATCCACAACGAAGTTCGGTCAGTATGCCGCTTGTCTCTTTCGCTAGTTCGCGTTCCTCATCGGCAACAAGTAGGGATTGTGATTGATTCTGAATGACGGTGTTAAAGCCGATTTACATATAATTGATTTATAATTACTTTCCAGGCAGAAGATCTTCTTCAAGCAAATGCCTGGTTGGATGCTGCGATATGTAATAATATTGGTGACAAGTAGCTTAGTAACTTTTTTAATCACTACTCTACAAATCGGTTATCAATTTGATCAACTTCAAATAATAATGATAAAAATAAATACAACCTTCGAGGAAATTAAGATCTAGCTTGTCTTATAATTTGTGATGGGTTGATTATAGATTTTTTATACACATTTAATGTTTTTTATTGATCTCGAACAGTATCTGCAGAAACTGTCTCAGCACAACATCGAGAAAAGTCCTTTTTCAAAAAAAGTGTTTAAAGATTGCGCTATTTCAAAATGTTTTCAAAATTCAGTTGAGAGTGTTGTCCTAGAATAAGTTTTACAAGTTTTACAAACGCAATATCTCAATTTAAATTTAAAATATTTTCAAATGGGATAAGGTGTTTTTAAAACGAATTTTAAAATAGGGCGTTTAGAAAAAACATTGAAGATGGCGCTATTAAAAATATTTTGAAATAGTGATGTTCAGCGCAGTATTTATTATTTACATTTATTTTTATATTTTTATCAAAAACCTCAATCTACTTTTTTTATTGCTATGCTTAGATGGAGCAAAAACTGTAATTAGCGAAAGTTACATACTTACATATCATTTTTTTATGTATGTGGGTATATTAAGGTAATTACTGCTGTACACCAACTAAATATACATACATACATCAAATCGCTAGACACTTACATACATGGATGTTGTAAACTCAATCGATAGCGTGCAAATTCGGTTAATTTTGCAAGATATAAAAGAAAGTATTTTCAAATTTTTGCATAAATTTTGCATTTACATATCTTAATAAAATTTCACTTTCAGTTTTCATCTTTTACAAATCTAACATATATATAAAATACCTAGTACATTCATATATAAACACACTACATATGCAACGCAAACTTTGATTAGTTCGTATACAAAATTTTCTTGTAAATACAAATTTTTTATTAATAGCTAAAAGATTTTCTCACAATAATGTATGCTATGCTAGACGATTAAACACTAGACTAAGCATGCGTAGTTTAACGTTGTATTAAGTCGTACTTTGTTTTGATAAGTTTTTTCTTTTATTTTTCATTTTTGCTTTTGGCTTATATGTACGTATGTATGTTGCGTTTACTCAGGCCAATATTTCGCACTTCCAATCAATAAGATTCACTTGAGGCTTAAAACGCTTTTGTGGTGCTGTAAATATGTAAGATAGAAATGAAAATGCTTTTTAGATATGTTTATTGTTTATTTTTACCCAACACAGCATAACGTTGCTCATTTTGTAGTTGTGTGTAATCGGTGTTTGGTGTGGGTTTGTACTGTGGTACTGATTGTGCATTCACCATTTCTTCAATCCAAATTGCATCGTAGGAGTCTTGTAGCAGTTTTAGCAATTGACCATATTGCGTTTGAAGTTTAGCAGCCATCTCATCTAAATGTAATTCGATTAAGGCTTTGCATGTGTCACGCATCTGTTGTTGCTGATTAAACAATTTTATAACTTGATTATAGAGTGCATCGATAAGTGCGATTTCTTCGAATGGATTGCCAGGCTTAAGACTTAATAATTTACGTTCGTGCTTTCGACGATTTTTGCTTGAGCGGAATGTTTTGCTATAAATTAAATTAAAAAAATAATATTTAAAAACTATGTGCAACATATAGCCATTCGTATATGGGTCATTCCAAGTTTTTTCGATTACTCCAAATAAATATAAAAGTCCTAAATTAGAGAGTTTATTTGCTATATGAAATATCGTTTGCAGAAGTCGACTAAAAAGCTATACTGAAATATCAGTTGCACTTTTAGAGACTAAGTTAATATTGTATTCTAGTCTATAAGGTTTTTTGTAGCCATAGACTCAAGAAATGGTAAATAAATGAATGATAAATGAACATCTTGAAAGATTATAGTGAAAAGTTGATGCTTTAAAAACCATGTTTCTTTACTAATATTTTTCTTGTAAGATTTCTTGACACTGGCTTGGAATGGCCCGCCAAAACGTTGACTATGCTTAAAACAATTAATATTAACTACATATTTCACTGTAGAATAGACAAATAAACAAAGAAAGTAGCTGCATCACGCCTGCCTCACCCAGTGCCTTGCGAACTGCCTGTGTAACGTGATGAGCGCATGCTCGTTGTATCTGACAGCAAATCTGCCTCATCAATATCATTTTCATAGAAATTAACGAGACCATCGCGTTTCTGTTGCGCCAGCACGCGCACCTCACTCAAACGCTGTTTATGTTCAACAAATAGATTTTCATCATCGCTTAATTGCTGTTGCAATTGCTTGCTATAGGCAAGCAGCTCTGGTTTCACCAGCTCCTCCAACAAACACCTGTGCTGATTATTTAAGCGTACTTCAAGTATTGCTTGCAAATAGAGATGACCCTTGATTAGACATTGTAGTGAGTCCTTGAAATTTGTGCCATATGTTCTATGTAACTGATGAGCTATATTGTAATGGCCTTGCTCCTGCAGTGCTGCCACCATAGATCTGAAAAAAAAAAATTATAATAATTTCTTTCAAGTATACAACTAAATCTCTTACAGTGCAACCGGTGCCACCTTTTGTCCATCGCGTTGTGCCAGCATCAAAACACGTCGCCAATCCAATATATTTTTAGCGCTAAGGAGAGCCTGTGTGAAATTGCCGCCACGTTCGTACATAATACTCGCACTTTCTAGATCGCCTTTGGAGCGCAGATGATCTGCAAAAGCCAAACAGATTTGCATTTGAAATTCGCTCCAAGTTTTGTCTTGTTTCGGCGCATTAGCATCTGTCGCCTCCTCGTACTTGCACAGCCTTAAAGCTTGCTTGTAAAGTTCATGACGCTTAATGAATTCCAAAGCTTCATCGAATTTTTCCGTACCACATTTTACAATATTTCCTAATGCTTTTTCGTAACGCTTCAAATATTCATCAATTTTAAATTTACGATAGTTTAAATCTAGTTTTTTCAACTCATTGAGGAATGGCAAAAATTCTTTGGGATCTTTTTGTGATTTTTGCGCAACAAAGAGCACCAAACCGAAATCGTATGTGCCCAATGCCACATTATATAACTCATTTACATCGACTAGATATAGCAAATATTTGAGAGCATCTTCGGCGGTTACTTCTTGTGTGGGTTCGTTGGATTCGTTCGTTGGCGTTTTGCTTTGTTCTTTCTTTGCCTGCCAAACTAGTTGGAGTGCTTGTTCCAGTTTTCCAATTTTGATATAGGCTGTAATGATTGGAAGGCGGAAATGTTCATCGCCACTATGAGTCATATGTGTACATAAGAGCGCTGCGAGGTAAGTAACTTTTGATTCGATTTTAAAGTCTTCGGGGTATGTTTGTTTTCCTTCAGTGTAGTTGCTGGCGTACATTGTTTTGGAAAAGTCCTAGTATTTAGTAAAAACAAAAAAATTAAATTAAGATAAAGTCGATGTTTTTATAATCTAAACGCAAAGATGTCCGACGGATGTCATTGGGGCGGAGTACGTATTGATTCACGAAAAATTCGTTGCGGATTTAAGCTAGATCTTACACAAAAATTTGTTTATCGATTTCCTTTAAATTTACCGGCCCAGTCTAGAATAGAAAAAAATATCTTTACAATGTCCGTTTTTTGGTTTTAAATGTTAAATCCGCAACTGTTTTCCCACGAATCGGTGTTATGTTAAATTAGTTCAAGTCTCGTTACACACTCACCTCGTTTTGTAAATCAGTCAAAAATAGATTCAACCAGTTGGGGTTCTTAATTTTGCGTAAAAAGATGTGCACATTATTCACGAATCTCACCATATTATGATCACATAGAATGTTCAAATTTATACGTTGCTTACGCAACATACCGAAAGCTTCATAATAGCAAAGTCGATCAAGCAATTCACCAATTATTTCCAACGCCAATACACGTGGAGATATCGCCTCCAAATTACCTCGTGGCATTTGTAATATAATACGTGCATCATTTTCTATGGTTGTAACTAATCTACCACCACGTTCCATATTACGTGTATATACTATTTTGCCAGTAGAGAGTAGTACGAAATTTAATTCTGTTAATTTAGTATAGACCAAATAATTTCCAGCCAAGCAGAAGGATGTGACATCGCCGGATATTAGATCGTCATTAATGTAAAGACGTTGATTGAATAGCAAGGATATAAGGCAACCCGAATCAGAGATTTGTGTTTGATGCCATTCCATACGTAACGACGATTGTTCTAAACGTACGTATACTGTGTCCAACTTAAGTGTGTTATCATTTTGTATTGAAATTTTTCTTATTTCGCCATTTATCGTCTGTACAAAGCAATATCCCATTTTGCCAAAACCCATACAACTACTGGCAGTATTGCTATTTAGCTGTAGTACGCTGACTACTTTATATGATTCTGTAGCCAAATCCAATGCAAGCAAGCACACATTACTTTTTTCCCCGAGATTGGTGGTTGCTATCAAACGTGACTCATCAATCCAAAACATATTGCCCAATTCCAAAGGCAGCGCATTTTTGCCTTCTGTCTCATTTCTTTTCAAAACACTTACTTTTTTAAATGTAAGTGAACTTCCAGAGTCATCCGTACAATAAAGTTGTATACGATCTTCCACATCGTAGATGCACAGTTGTAAATCGTCATGATTACCTTTGGCAATGGCGCATGTGTTTATATATGATTCAGATGTAATTTCTCTGCTACACATTGGCGGTGGCACAATTGCTTTGGAAAAGTCAGTTAATAACAATTTTTTACCATCTATAACTGCCACAGTGCCACTGCGCTCGTAACGATCGAAATCGAGACGCCAACGATAGGTTAGATATGCACCATTTTCCAGCCAAACGTGCAATGTTTTTTCCTCGCCTATGCGTTGGTCCCACAAATGATTCGTAACAGCATTCGTTTTATCAAAAGTGAGTACTTGCTTCAAATACCAATGATAATTTCCGATGGTGTAAAGATAAAGCTGTTGCTTTTTTGTTGATTCATTTAATGTTTCAATGGTGAGTATATCGGAATCGCTACTCCATTGAAGGCTACGCACAGGCTCGTCAAGCAATGAAAACGGCAACACAATTTCACGATGCCTCAATCCATTCTTTTCAAAGAGCGAAATTGTACTTTTATTTGGGAATAACTGTGGCATTGCGATCCATGTACCAGAAGGACGCCAAGCAATTGGTGGCTGCAAATCATTCCAACGTTCAGAGATATACGTTAAGTCGCCTTCCTTGTTGAACACTTTGAACATACGTCCTACTTGTGCACTAACAAAAGAGATAGCAAAAAAAGCGCTATCAGCACGCCAAGTAATTTCAATGTCCTGCAATTGAATGATATATTATTATTGAACACTTCAAATTATATTATTTTAGAAACTAGCCTGTGGCAGTTGATCTGTATTGTCAGGTGCTTTGTATTCACTAGTTCTTTTGGCGGCAACCTTCCCTTCTGTGCCATGGAATTGTGTTTCTTTCTTGCCCCATCCTACATTCACAAACTGACTGTCGGGATCACATTGTTCGGCCAGCACATGTTCGGTTATAACATCGTAGGTGCATGTCATGACAACTACATTTCCAGGTTTTGTAATAAAAACTGCAACTTCTTGATCTGGACTCCAGGCCATACATTGTAAACCTACATCGCAAAACGTACATTCTTCGTGTGCGTTAGTGCTGGGATTGACAGCCAGCACTTCACCCCCCTCGGTAGCCAGGCAAATCTCATTATTTAAAGCCAAATACTCTGCGGCCACGATACCAGGCACTGTAGTGATTAGCTTTGTGCTACCTGTTGATGTTTTTATTTCATATAAATCGGAGTCAGTTACTGCATAGAGTGGTGAATCTGTTTCCTTCCGGCTCTCATTTGGATCAAGTAACCAGTATTTAAATTGAGGTCCCTTTATGTTCAACTGGTTGCAGGACTGTAGCTTGAGGTTCCTCATTTTTCTTAATTGAATACTATAACTATTATATTAGAAAACTCAAATAATATTCAAAAAACAGCGAGATATAAAGTGATGAAAATGTTACCTTTTTAACGTGCACTGTAGAGATGAACAACTAACGACGATGCTATCGATATATCGATTTTTCTTTTGTTCGGTTCAACTATCGATTCCACGATCATTTTTTCGCATGATTGACTGGATGGTAATACTTTCCATCCAACGTCAAGTGTTAATACACGTCCAAAAATGTCGAAAGAGGTATCAAAAGACGCGATATTTTGGGTATTTGTTTCCTTTGGCACTCAACTACTAATAAATTAGCTAAAAATATGATAGGGGTGTCAAAAGACGCGTTTTGACCTCAGTATCAATGATCCGAAGTCGAAATTTCATTTTTTTGTTCCAGTGAAGAGATATTTGCAATCAAAGTTCAGAATTTTCTGTCATTTTCATGTGGTTGTTGTAATCACAAATTACACTGTGAAAAAAGAGGACATCACCGTGGCGGTAGCCACTGCTATGGCACACACCCGGAGTTGGAATGGCGTAGCCCAGGGTTATTTTTTGAAGCGCGGCCGAAGGCCGCCTACTCGGAAAGGTGTTCTGCACATAAAAAACATGGATCGGGCCCCGAATTGGGGATCTGACCCGGGTCAATTTTCGGTTTTTCACTAATAACTTTTCACTGGAACAAAAAAATTGAATTTCGACTTCGGATCATTGATCCTGAGGTCAAAACGCGTCTTTTGATACCCCTATCATATTTTTAGCTAATTTATTAGTAGTTGAGTGCCAAAGGAAACAAATACCATATTTTGTTTCAGTGAAAAGTTATTACTGAAAAACCGAAAATGGACCCGGGTCAGATCCAACATTCCCACACTTTTCTCACAGTGTTATTTGTGATTACAAAAACCACATGAAAATGACAGAAAAATTGTGAACTTTAACTGCAAATATCTCGCAAATTTCTAAAAAATAGCGGATTTGATACCTCTTCCTAGATTTTTGGACGTGTATCTACACTTGACGTTGGATGGAAAGTTTTACCTTGAAAACTGTTTTAAATTCTTCCCGGAAACTATATTTTATGACAATGTTATTGTTGTTGTGTTAACAACAAAACCACCACCGCAGGTTTTGGAGAGTTTTTCTGTTATGATCAAACAGCATGCTTTACCAAAGAGCGGTCTAGTAGCACGAACCTGAAAGTAAACAATCGGTGTACCTATTTTTGTAGTATTTAGCAAATACTTCAACCTTTTAGCTGTGTTTATTATTATTCTGTTTTTTTCTTGAAAGAAATCCAATAGATGGTGGAGCTATTGTCAAAAGGTTGGTAGCGCTGGAAGCGTGTAAAAGACAGCACGAAAATATTCGATTGAGCATAGAACGTACGCAATAATGCTATAAAAATAAACTTTAATCATAAAATTGTACGTGGAAGAGTTAAAAAATAGTGAAACTATTTCAAAAAGTCTTAGGTAAAATTGTGGAAAAACACTAAGCATAAAGTTTCAACGAGGAATTTCTGTGGACCGTCCTTTTGTGCTTGTTTTTTACCTTCGTTTTCCACTTGTAATTATCCGCTGTTGTAAGGTGTGCAGCAATGAAGACGTGGAGAATAGAGTGAATAAACGAGTAAAACGAGACGGTAACGCGAATGCAAACGTTGTGTAAAAAAAAAATAAAATAAATTATGTGAAAAATTCCACAACGCTGGAGAAAAATATTGAAAAATAAATGCTAAAGGTACGCAGAAATTTTAAAGGGAAAGTGAAATATATATTTGGCAGGATAGTGTGTGAACGAGTGTGTGTAAAAGTGCAAGCAGAAAAATTCCATTTCCAATAAGAAAATTCCTGAAGGCAGCTACCACAAAAACACCCACTTAATATGTACAGCAGAAAAGTTGAAGTCTTGAAAGGACTGCAGTTAAATGGAAAGAAATAAAACTTTATAAAAGGTAAGTTCAAAAGAAAAATTTATCTGAAAATGCTGTAGACTTGCATTTACTTGATCAGAAGCTATTAAGGCGCTTCAAATTACTCCCAGGTGTGTGCAACATTTTCATACTTTTCCCACTTGCGTTCGATTTTGTAAATTGTCAAGAAACGTCCAGGCCAACATTGCAGCCACTGCCTGCTCCAATATGTTCACACTTATTACACAATATGTATGTATGTATGTATATACATATTATAGGCAAACGTAGAAGCCACGCAAATAGTGCTGCTGGCGTAGTGTAATTCTAATGGGACGTGTGACACTCATCTCTCGTCAGAACTGTAGTAAGGTCTGGGGAGCAAAGATGTGGGGAAAACGAAATATGTATGTTTAAAAATAATATACCTCATCCCGGAAACAGGATATTACAAGAACAACAAAATTTATAACAACTTTGAAATACCTAATCATTTCATCTCCCGTTTGTCGGCTGGTCTGCAAGCTCGTTTTTAAGGCGCGTACAACGCCCGATGGACCAAATCGGAACTCATTCATTAGTGTCATAGATGTACACGAGTAGTAGATGGTAGTAGCCAAAGCGAATCAAAGCAAAAACGTTTGTAAAGTTTTAGATTGTCGTAGTCACAATAACAAAGATTTAAGCAGGATGCAATGGCAATAGACGACACTTTCGCTGGTACGAATAGGTATTTGTAATTATTTTTTTCATATTAAAGCTTCGTTAGCTGGCCCACTCTGTTGACGACGTCAACAACGATGTTTGATTTTATCAGTATTGTAGGGGAAGGGCCTGGGCGCGCAAAAGAGGCTCATTCATGTACATGTGGCATGTGCTAAAAGAAAAGTGCGTACTGCTTGGCTCTGTGCGCAATTGCTACTCCTTTTTTGTTTTTACATAATTTCTCACCACTATATTGGTACATATCTGTATGCATGAATGTTGGCTATGGGCGCGCCTCGTCCATTTGTATGTACATATTGAGCTCGGAATTTTTCACATATTTTTTATAGGCAAAAAATCGTTTTGTCATTTTACGGTTTATATTATAGTTACAATTTGTTAATTATCGTCAATCAAATGCTAAAGATAATAATGTGTTCTAAGTTCCCTTCCAAAATGTACGACAGTTATCAATATTCGTTGCCTTTCTCAACTTAAATGTTACGAGTACTAACTACCTAAAACGAAGGTCATAACACTGAATGAGGCAACTAGTTGCTTTAGAGTACCATTTTAAACAGAAGATGTCCTCTTGCAAAAATAACAATATTTTGATGTACCAGCAAACCCACAGGAAGGTTTGGTTGAGTGCTATGGATATGCACGGCACCGCCGCAAGAAGTTTGAGATGGAAATATCCTCAATTTGATTGGATAAGTATGCCTTTCTGGCTGATCTATGCTTGAGCTAAGTAGATTTTGTAGACAAACGCATCCAAATTCGACAAAGAATTGACCGCAACTCAAACAAAACATGGAGTCGATTTTTTTACCCAGCATTACCAGTACATAGCAAAGGTACATAGGGTGGGCTGCATATGATAACTTCCGATATCTTCGACGAATTTGGTATACAGGTTACTTTCCAGATGATTGTCCAAGTTGCACATGGATTTGAGTCGCCTCTTACGACAGGCATACCTACTTCATATAGCGCACAATATCTACTGATTAGCATTGAGTACAGCTTTTTCTAAGGTTAACTGGGTAATGTTTTACTAATATTTACTTTGCTTTTTGAAAAAGCTGTTTTAAAAATACGAACATCTTAGATATTATTATTTATCTATGTACACATATTGTATGTACATAAGTAAAACAACAACAAAACATTATGATAAATATGGTCAACACATTTCGATTAGTTTCGGTGTCACAAAAACAAACTAAACACTAAATTTATGAAAAAGTTGTTTCTCGAATTGCGAAAGAAGCATAAAATCCAGTTTGAATATAAACATGCTCAGAAATACAAATTTTTGCTTCATTCAAATGAATCCTATTGTTGTTTGTTTACCTTGTGATGACAGTGATAGTTTGCACTGGTTTGCTTGTGTCACTGCGCTGGTAAGCCCATTTACAAAATGATAAATATGTACATATGTATGTACAATAGGTATATAAACAGCGACGTGCGATAATATAGAAATTGTGTGAACGGAACGCGGTAAGCATTTCGAAGACAGTTGGCTATAAGCATTGGCACTAGGCGGTTTCACAACCACGCCAGCATTGCTGAAAAACTTCGAGAAATAGTGAGAGAGAGGGAGGTCAGGCGAATCTGCAAATTGGGAAGGAGTTTTTTCGGCACATAGCACAGAAGCCCGAGCGACATTCCACACTCTAGCAGTTGTTCTTCCGCACTCGCTGTGTCAAAGCAGGTGCAAGGATTGAGTAGAGAAATCATCATAACTTCTCGATGGTAAACACTCCATTGGGTACTTCGACAAATTTTAGAATCAGGGTATCGGCAGGAGTTATAATGATCTTAATTCATCAAACACGAAATAGCATGGTGGGGCAGCGATTGTATGCCTTTTCTAGTTAATTATAGAAGGAGTCCTCACTAAGCTGAAGAACCCGCCCCGATATATACTTTCAAGCCTAACAATAACAAAACTCACTCAGCTGAAGAACCCGCCCCGATATATACTTTCAAGCCTAACAATAACAAAACTGAGTCGCAAATCATATGCTTACAATCAATTGCTACAGGGTGGCGCAAAAGTAATCTTCCGATGTTTTTTGGCTGTAATTCAAAAACAAAATGAAAAACTTTGATTCTTCTTGTGGATTATTTTTATTTGGTCTTTTAACTTTTTTTACATCAAGTCGAGAACAGAAGTCATGTAAATGGCCGCCGCCACAGTTGAATGTCATTTGAGCCCTTTTTATGGCATTTTCCATCACTTTGGCCAAAACTTCCGGCGATAGGTCCTCACATTCTTGACGGATATTGTCTTTAAGAGCTGCAAGAGTCTGAGGCTTGTTGACATAAACCCGCGACTTCAAAAAGCCCCACAAAAAGAAGTCTGGAGTGGTCAAATCAGGCGATCTTGCTGGCCAGTGCAAATCGCCAAAATGGGAGATTAGGCGCCCGGGAAATGCATCCTTCAGCATATCGGTTGGGGCACGTGCAGTGTGTGCTGTTGCACCGTCTTGTTGGAACCACATGTTTTCCAATCCCAATTCATCAAGTTGCGGCAAAAAGAACTCGTTGATCAGTAGGCAAATCGCCAAAACGGGAGATTAGGCGCCCGGGAAATGCATCCCTCGGCATATCGGTTGTGGCACGTGCAGTGTGTGCTGTTGCACCGTCTTGTTGGAACCACATGTTTTCCAATCCCAATTCATCAAGTTGCGGCAAAAATAACTCGTTGACCAGTAGGCGTTGGACGGCCAGGAAATCTGCGACGAAATTCACGTTGTGCCAAAGTCACCGACCGATTATTGGTCAAATAAATAGTCAGCAATATTCCACGTTCTGGAGCAGTGTAGCGTAACATTGTTTATTAACGTGTATTTCGCATGTGCTTACTACACAAATGTCAAAACAGAATTGATTTTAGGGGCCAATCGCAAAATTTATAGCATTTTCTGATAGGAAGATTACTTTTGCGCCACCTTGTATTTTGACGATCCCAATTATTTGCCTCTTTTAACTTTTTTTCAATTTCATAAAGCAAATTATTATTTAGTTAGTTCGCTTGCAGTCTATTTGGCAATCAGCCTCACATGCACTAACCACTGATTGACCTGCTACTGTCTGAGTCAGTGCAAATTTAACACAGCTGATTTAAAAAATTACGCAAATTACAATACATATTGTTAAAACTTTGATGTATTTTGTTTTTGGTATTGTTTTCAACAATTTGAAATACACACGTAGTACGCATTTGACTGTTGCGCATGGCTAAATGACCGGCAACGTAAAATCAACAACAACTACAAGTTTGCAATATGGAATATGGGCAAGTATTTGCCTAAATGAACCGAAAAAAATATGTTGAGTATATTGCATACATTCAATCGTTGGTATGTGGCGGTAAGGCATACATCACAATATTTTCTCAAACTTGGAACTTGGCTGGGCTATAAAGGAAAATTAGCGATGTGATAATAGGAACAAGCAATTCAATTCAATTTACTGTGCTTTGTTGCAACTCAGTGTAGAAATCCCAAAAGGATTAAGAAAATACGCCAACTAGACACTAAGCTGAATTATAGTAGATACTAAGCAATCACATCACAATAAGTAGGTGTCATAATGAACACTCTCCCCCTCCCCTCCGCCCAACATTCATATGTACATAAATCAATGTGTTTCCGAACATGCCAGTATGCCATTTGGAAAATGAATCAACGAATTTTCCCTGAGGGGACACAGTATGTGTGTAAAGAAATGTATTAAAGTTTATTATTTATACACAAAATATGTACGTAGAAAGGCGAAAGCACTCAAGACCATATATACATACATAAGTTGACAAATATTTGCCGAGTGGAAAAATGACAGCTGCGTAATTTCTCTACTTTGAATTTTCAACAGCAAAGGTGTTCTATTTAATGACCTCAATGAAGGAACATCGTCGCTACAGCAAAGTCAAGCCATTTTAATATTAATGCAAATTATGTATGTATAAAGCAGAAAGAAGGGGGATAAATATACATACATGGCTAAAGGCGAATTAAAAAAACGTATGTATATATGCCTAGCGATCGCTTAAGAATGCAGCGACGTGCGAACTGCAATAAATAATTTATTTTGTTATTAATTTACAGCTGCTGTGGTGAAAAAAAAAACATAAAGATAATGAAATGAGAAGAAAAGCGAAAAAAAACAATAACTAGATAAAGTATGACAAAGGTAGTGGGATTTTATAGAGCGTTAACACCTGTGAGAATGTTTTTTTTTATCCCCGCGAGACTGATGATGGTGCTCTAAAAACCAGACAGAGGCATCTCTGCAACTCAGCCTTATCAGTAAAACAAAGACAATGCAAAAAGTTGGATATTTTTCATTCTGTTAAATATAGTATGTACATATAAATCATTCGATGAATAGGTTTTTTTTTATTTAATTCATAAAGCTGAAGATTGTTTAAATGAGTTGAATGCAAATCGGCACACTTGTGCTTTGACAGCCACGTCAAAATTGATGGTATAAATTTGAAATTGTAAAAACTTTGATTAAAAAACTTTACAAGTCTTGCTACTTTTGATTTGTGAAATTACCCTTGGAGCACTCGGGAGGAAAGTTCCCCGAAGGAAAGTTATTGAAAATTTTAGACAAATAAATTGAATAAATTTTTCAAAAACGTCTCAGCTAAAAATATTTTCAAGGACCATTTAGTTATATTGAAAAAAAAAATATCTAAAAAAATATTCTTCAAAAATAAGTTGAAATAGAATGTTAGAATAATCGAAAAAAATTTATTGTTGTGTTTATTATAATATGACCAAAAAATAAAAAGCTAAAAAGCAAAACAAAGTATTGAAAAGTAAAAATATTTCTTTGTAAAACTAACCTTAAAACAAATAATGTAAATAAATATATATGTAGATATAAAACAAACAAACATTTAAATAAAAAATAAATTTAAATATAAAATTATCTTTGGCAAAAAAACTAAGTAAAAAATATTTAAAATTTAATAATCAAAGGAAAAGAAGAGTTTAGAAAAAAAGACAAATCAAAAATAATTATAAATATAAAAATCAAAAAAGAAACAATGTGTTTAAAATTTCTTGTTTTGTTGGTTATATTAGAAACAAATATATAAAAAATAAAAAAGTGGATGAAAATATAAAAAAATTTAAAAGTAAAACAAATAAATAAACAGTAAACATATTTTTGAATAAAAGAAATTAGAAAGCAAAGCATTTAGAAAAAAAAATAACATTGTAAATTTAAAACAATTAAGTAGAAAAAATGGATATAAAACAAAAATACATTAACAATAATTTTAAGAAGTTAAGAACAAATATTAAAAATTGAGAAATAAAGAAAAGAAAAACTTAAAATAAAAATTATAAATAATAACTAAAACAAAAAAGGCAAATTAAACGCCAATTATTCAAATACAACATTTAAAAGATAAGGCAAAAAAATTCAATTGAAAAGTATTTGATTAAAAATAGAAGGAAACAAATATTTCAAATACAATTTTTAAGAAAGATCAGTAACAAAAAAAATATTAGTATTTTCAAAATTAAAATAATATAAGTAAAAAATATTTCTTTTGTATTAAATTATTTCCTTCATTTCAAGAAAAAAAATTTAAGAAGTTAAAAAGTCAAATGAAGAAAATACAAAAATTGTTAATAAAAGAAATTGTAAGCAAAAAAATTTTAACACAAAGTTAATATTTCAAATTCAAAGCAATGAAATGTAAAAGGAACCCAAAAAATGGAAACCAATGAAAACATACAAATTGTCAAACTAAATATTAAAAACTGAACAAATAAATAAAGAATTAAACATAAAAAATTATGATCAATAAAACAAACCAAATATTTAAATAAAAAAATTAGATAAACATGATTTTTTAAAAATTTTCTGCTTTTTTTTTTGCCAATTTGCCCAAAATATGTATGATTGGAACAATATTAAATACTAAATTTAAAAACTAACTTTTAAATTTATCCAAGTAAATAAACTGAAATACAAAACTTAAAATTAATAGAACTAAAATAGATAAATACATTTTTATACCTTTCATGAACATGAAATGGTATTATAACTTTGGTCCGATGTTTGTAAGTATGAGAAGAAGAAGAGCTAGACCCACTATTAAGTATACCGAAATGATCAGGGCGATGAGGCGAGTTGATTTAGCCATGTCCGTCTGTCCGTCCGTCCGTCCGTCCGTCCGTCTGTTTGAACGCAAACTAGTCCCTCAGTTTTCGAGATATCTCGATGAAATTTTGCAAGCAGGCGCCATTTTGCATAGGATTAATCATTTGTCGGAACCAGCAAGATCGGACCGATAGAAGGCATAGCTCCCATACAATCGATTGTTCCGATAAATGGGTTTTGGCCTATAACTCTTGCAATTCAAAAGCTAGGAACGTAACATTTTGCAAGTTTAGTACAAATTGTATTTGCAACGTGTGTAGTGAAAATGACTCAGATCGGACCAACATGACATATAGCTCCCATATAATCGATAGTTTCGATAAATGGGTTTTGGGCTATAATTTTTGCAGTTAAAAAGCTAGGAACGTTAAACTTTGCACGTTTGCTACATATTATACATGTAACATATGTAGGCAAAATCAGCCAGATCGGACCAACATAACGTATAGCTCCCATACAATCGATTGTTCCGATAAGTGTGGTTTAGCATTCATGAAAGGTATAAAGACTTCGGCACAGCCGAAGACAGCCCTTTCCTTACTTGTTTTAAATATTTTTGTTAGTTACCAATCATATTTTTTTTAATGTGTATTTGCTTTCCCTACTTTTTGCTTTCTATATTATATTATAATTTGTTTATTTTTTTTTTATTTATTTCGTTACTTTTTTTTTTTTTGTTTGGTTAGTTTTTTAATATTATTTTAATGGCTTTTTTCATTTTAGTTTCAATATTTTTAATATTCCTTTTTATTTAAATTTGTATTTAGTATGTATTTTGTATATACTTCATTGTTTTCAGTTGACAATTCGCTCAAACTGTGACGGACCTACGGGTGTGACATGAGACTGTTGCGACTATACCACTTTCAATCAAATCAGACAGGCCTTTCTTTCGTCAGGTTCTCAAGTCATACATCATGCAATATTGAATAAGTCTGTTTGTTTACATTCCACCTAATACAAAAAAAAGGTATAAAGTATTTACGACAAGAAAATGTACTAATTTCAAGCAGTAAAATATTAAGTAGCGACCCGTAAACATTCAGTTGACAAACCAACAACATAAGCAAAACCACAACCAGCCAACAGTGTAGTACCCATAGTAGTGGGCCATCAATGCAACTCAATCGACACCTTTGTAGCACATATTAAAGAATCATGGAAGGAATTGGACCGTATGTCCAGCGTAAGTTTATTGCTTCCACCACCAGCTAGTAGCTAAGTACTCGTACACATGTCGAACGGCGCTGCTTTTTATGCTTTTTGCACAAACAACAACAAATCTCCCTACACGCCTGTATCATCCTACCTTTTTGTATTGCAACGTCTGCCAAATTGTCTAGCAGTCTGCTTATTCACCGAGTCCACTCCACTTATACGGCTCGTCGTCCAAGCGTGCATCATTAAGAGCAACCGGCAGCTGACAAACCCAACCGCTAACCAGCACGACTTGATTGCAAACATATACATTTGCCGTGTTTTGAACCATCCATGTTAGATGAGCTTATTTTTAGGGGCGCACAAATGTGTTGTTTGCTGCACGTCTATCACCACCCCGTCTCGGCACCCTTTTTGCTAATATCAGTTTGTATGTAAAGCATTCTTTTGGTTTGGCTTTTCTTTTTTTTTTTTGTTTGTTTTACAGGTCATGTTGTATATTGAACTCTTTCCTTTTATCTTTGTATTTGTGTTATGTATGTATGTGTGTAAATTTTGTTTGTTTATCGCATACCTTTTCACTGCCGCTTGGTTTTTATACGTTTGTTGTTTTTGTATGATTGGTGACACCTATCACATCCCCTCTCTTTTCGTGGTGATAGCACAATCAACTCTACATTACCTCACGTCTGTTCTACCCGCTCCACCCAGTTTTATGCAAAACATCGAGTTCTTGTTTATGCCGGTTTTTTATACCGTCCACTTTCCTTTACCTCGTACTTTGGGTTCATTATTTGTTTGTTTCCATTTGTTTGTGCGCTTACATACATACATACATATATATTTAGTACTGTGGTATATATAGCCGATTTTTCTGTTTTCTTTTATCAATACTTGCTATGCATTTTTCTTTCATTTCTGAGTTTTGACGTATTTTTTGTTCGTTCTTCGTATTTATTCAACATTGGAAATTCTATTTTTAGCTTTACAGACGACAGCAGTCACATTTGCTCAATGACCTGACTATGTGTGTGGACAGTGTGATTGTTATTACAAAAATTTGCACCTTAATGATCTGGCGTCTGACAGAAGGGCGCTTTATGATAACGAGTCATAATGATAAGTGAAGCTTTTCGGCTTAAGTTTGCTTTATGTTTTGTCGACAGACCAGTTTCCGCGCTGTGCCATCTTCGGCGTTGCATAGTTCTCACAATAATTTACTCTCTTCTTTGATTGATTGACGCACGTTTTCAGCAGCGCTTCAGTTTGACAGTTCTTTATCGCATAGAAACTCACCTCACAGTTCTCACGATAGTCGGGTCTTCAAGTCAAGCTCTCCACTAATTGTTTCTTCTAACACATTGGGAGTGTCCCCCTTTACTGAAGTAGATTATGAGCATTCATTTTGAATTATGGTCCAAACCCACTCGATCGGAATCCAAAAAGCCATATTCTTCAGGAACTGTGCAGAAAAGATGTCCTCGAAATTACGCAAAGAAATTTGAACCCGCCAAAATCCTGGATACTCCACTTGGATACAGTATCTTTATTTTTCAGTATTTAAAACTGAGAAGAATTCCGTTCTTATTACTTTTGTCAGTAACCTACCTTGGGGCACATTTCTCACATTATAAGCCAATATCTCAGGCTCCTCAAACTTATACCTTTCGGCCTAAATTTATCTCACACTGTTGGTTGCCCAATAGCTCAGCTTGGTCCTTTTACAATCAATATTTTCCAACAAATACCTACTTCATTCTCTTTTCGTATACATTTTTTTGTTTCGTGCTCCATTTTGAATTCCATTATGAATTCCTTTGCCACATTTGTTTTTCTTCTCTTCACTTTTATCCACAATCCGTTGCCTCATTTTGACTTGTCTTACGGCTTTTCTATAGTATAGTAGTGTAGTATATGTACGTGATCAGTGCTTGTGGCGATTTCAAATTTTTATTTTATTTTGCATTCTCTTGTTTTGGTAACAAATACACTCACGCTTGTAGTAGGGATGTTAATATTTTTTTGATTTCTGTGTTACCGGGATTTCGATATAACGTATGCCAATGTCCGAGATCGTTTATTTTTTAGTTAAATATTAAAATCACAGTTTGTGTCGATTGTTTTGCGATGTCCCAACGCTTACTTCGAACTTGAGTTTGGCTCTTTTCCGCTTATTTCCACAGCTATGCTATGGTTTGTGGATAAAATAGTTGACACAGGGTGCCCTACAAAACATTTCAGTTCCTTCGTTTTGAGCTTGACAAATTTTGTATACATACAAAAGGACAAGCGCTTGCTTCCTAAATCGATTCCACCGTAGAGCACAAAGTATTGAGGCCCATTGAGCATGACTTTCCAGTTGTAAAAGAGTTAGTGTTAAGTATTCTGCGCTGTTCCTTTATAATCCCGTGATTTTCTACACTAATCCAAACCTGAAATCCCGGAATGTACGTCCCTACATTGCAAACTGTTTTGTTTCTGTTGCGTTTTGTATGTAGTGCTCCCTTTTTGGACGTGCCTGCATGCTACCGTTCTTATTTTAGTATTATTCCTGTGGTGATTTTGTTTTAGTTTACATTTTTTCAGCTCGCTCATAATCGTTTTTATTTGTTCTTGCCATCTTTTTTTTTCTTCTTGTTGTCCGCATTTTTAGCGCGACTGTTGAATTCCTTATTGTACGCTTTGCCGATGCTGGGAGTCATGGGTATTTTTAGTGACGTCAGTGGTTTTGTAAGTTTTGTGCTCTTCCTGGATGATTGTTTGCAGTTGTTGTTATTTTTATTTTTTTTTTGCCTCAGATTGGTTGTTATTTTTGGCGACGACTGTCAGAGTTGTCACACTTTGCTGTAATATTTATTTAATGTATTTTTAGACTCTTGAAATGATTCATTTATTGTTGCTATACTTATATACATATCTTTATCATTTGTAAATTTTGTTGCATCAGATGATCCCAGTCAAAGTCTTAAAACATACAAATTTTTTTTATGGTTGGTTTAATCTTTTGTGACCAATGGTTTGTTTTTTTTATTATTACCATTTTCATTTGTTTGAATTAATTACAATAGGTAGTTTAATATTTTGCGTTTTTCTTTTCAGGTAATTTAACAAATCGATAAAAACACAGCTATTGGACATATTTGAAATATGGTAAGCGTAGGTTTATATTTTTTATTGATTTCGAAAGGTATTTTACATCGTATTTCAACGAAAATATTTTTAGGTCGGGTTGCCACCTTTTCTTTTACATCCGCTATTATCTCCATACATATTTTTATAAAATTTTGAATATTGATCTACTACGATCTAAGATATCTTTAATAAGTGTTGCCACTAAGGGAGTTTCTAGAGAGTTGCCATCTGTCTGAAATTAAAAAAATTAAGATAGACCAGTGTGGCTATCAAACGAATTTTACGCCCCTTTCCAACAAAAATATTTGTAGGTATCCCCGTATATATTAATCCGATATCCGCCATTATTTCGAAAACTAATACTACGAATTAGCTGCAAAAAAAAACTTAATAATATGGCAACCTCAAAAAATGTGAGCAAGCATGATCGCTGAGGTATTCAGAATGGAATCATGCAAAAAAGCATTGCGTGTGTAAATAGGTACATCGACAACGGAAAGAATTTTGAGATGTGCCTTCTTCAGGAATGAATGTTTCTTTCGAACGAAATCTGATAAAGGGCGTGCTTACACTCAGCTATCTACATACATATCTATACATAAATTTAGTTTTAAATATTTGATTACAAATTTATGCATCTAGACCGCAAGTGCACGAGTCACGAAGCAAAATATTTAAATATGCAATTGCTAATTAATATCACACCGTATTCGTGCATTCGTTGTAAGTTTTACACATTGTTTTGCCGTTGTGAATTTCTTAGAAATTAGATCAGTGGAAAATATTTTTAAAAAAGTTTTTCTTCGCTCTTGATGCCGCTTTAATAGCGCAAAATCACGAACTGCGTATCAAATTGCCGCAAATGTATAATGTCGTCGATTTCAACCGAAACAGACCGCGTGAAAAGCCTACTCAAACTACAGTATAATACCAATGAAAAGGAACGAAACAAAATTATACAATAAGATATGGTGTAACCTATCACTTAAAATGCACCGTGTACTTAAAGCAAAGTGTTTCTAATTCAGTGACACTTTACTGTATTCTGTATTCCAGTTGTAATTTCACCGACTCAGCTACAAATGTAAAAGGCGTTAATAAATACATAACTACTTGTTTGGGAATGTACATAGCTACTTATAACGTGTATGCGCATAGTTTTGGTTGATTTCGAAATTTGTCTATCCAAAAGCTCACCACTTTTATAAAAAAAAAAAACGCAGCTAAAAACGTATGACTAAAACGCAATGAACTTTATATGCACGCTTAATGAAAATAATTATTAATCAAAAGCGCTACCAACTTTGTCCGACTGCTGCCCCCCCCCCCTCGCTATGCCTAAATATTGCTTAATTGTTTGTTAGTTCGCAAAAAATGACTGCATTAGGCGTGGGCTGACTAGTGTACATATGTACATATGTATGTAAGATGGGTGTGAGGCATGAGGCTAAATCAAATAAATTAGACATTTACTCGCTAATTTGCTGGTGACTACTGGCTTGCGGTTGCCAACGAAACTAGCTTTGCATTTTTAATTTAAAATCCAGACACACATATAAAATATTGAAGGAAAACTACGAATGCACTTTAAAGTGTGATAAAAAATACTAAAATATGTTTATAGTATATACATAAATATATTATTACATGGCGCTTAGTTATATATGTAGATCAGTGGTGGGCATATTCAATTTTGTAATTTCTAGTATAAACTAATCTGTTTAGTCATAAAAAGCGAGAACCAAACACTGATAATGAATTTACCTTTACTTAGTATCCCATAGTCATATGTTTTAGCCCACCACTGATCTAGGCAATTTCTGTCTAATCCAACAGCGGCCGCCAATTGTTTCTCATGAAGTTCATAAGTTATTTTAAAAAAAAAGGTTTAATCTAAAAAATATTAAAATCGTTTGTTTTTTGTTTTATTTGGCTAAATCGTTGGTCCAGGAAAAAGTTTTGTTTGTCCACCTTTTGCTAAAAGTTTTTTTAAAAAAGTTGTTTCTAAAAAAAAATGATTTTTTCATTTTGCTTAATTTGTACAAATCGTTTGTCCAGGAAAAAGTTTTGTTTGTCCACCTTTTGTTCAAAAGTTATTAAACATTTTTTTTTTCTTTTTAATTTGGGTAATTCGTTTTTCCATGTCTGTCGAGGAAAAAGTTTCGTTTGTCCAGAAAATGTTTCGTTTGTCCAGTCTTTGTTTAAAAGTTAAAAAATGTTTTTTTTTTTTTGTTTTTGCTAAATCTTTTGTACATGTTTCTCCAGGAAAAAGGTTCGTTTGTCCAGCCTTTCTTAAAAAGTTAAAAATAGTTTTTCTTTTGTTTTTGCTTAATCGTTTGTCCAGAATAAAGTTTTGTTTGTTCACCCTTTGGTTAAAAGTTATTGAAAAAAAAGTTTTTTCTAAGAAATAAAAACAACGATTTTTTTCCTGTTTACTTAAGCTAAATCGTTTAACCAAGTTTCTTCCAAAAAACAGTCCTGACTATAACATTTTCTGCCTACCTGCGAGCAATAACGTCTGCAAATTTTCAAATATATACATTTTCCGCTGCAGACATGGCAAGTATTGCGGCACACAAAGCAAATCCATTACAGATACGACCATATTTATCCGCTTATGATGCATCAAAATTTAAACATTTACAATTTTTGTTTGTTTGTTTGCTTGATGCTCCGCTTTAGTTGACTATTCGTTATATTACAAAATTTTACATATTTGCTCTTTATATGTAAATACGAATATATGTACATATGTACGTCAATAACTACTTCTCTGCATCGCCTTGCGCCTGTGGCATTGATATAAATTGCTAACACTGTCTGGCTGCCATAACCTCTCTCTCCACCCCCACCCGCATACGGTAATCATTCATGCATTTGTTCACCTACATACATACCTCATACTTTCGTTTAGAGCTAAACTTTAATCAAAACTTTTCGCAAATCCCCCCATGCACACATAGAGAAATATAGTGATGGGATTGAGAGGGGCGAGAAAGAATCTGTTTGAGCGCAAATATGTTTTATGGCTTGCCGTGTGTTACGCTTGACTGGCTGAACTATCACTGAAATTGCGATCAATTGCAACAAAAACCAAAAACAAAAATGTATAAAATATTGCAGTTTATTGACTAGGCCATAGGGAAATAGTTGGAAAAAGCTTAAAATAGTTCAAATGTAAATAAAAGTTAATAGTTTGATGACCGATAGAATTTAGTGCAGTTTAAATAAGTTTTTTTCGTTTTGGTTTGATAATACACATTTTTCTATTGTAACTGTCATTTATAGGAAAAAGTTTATTAACCAAATTTTCACGATTTATTAAAGTTCAAGTTGAATCAGCTTTTGTGTTATTAGTTAGTGCAAATTTTATAGTTTTACATTATAATCAAAATAGGCCCCAGAGTTTTATTAGTTTTTTGGTTGAGATATTGCCAGTTGCACCTTATCATAGGACGATTTCTACGTCTTGTAATGGTTACCGGTTTGTTTGAATATATTCCTAAAAATCCATTTAATCATTCAACCATTACTTTAAATTTTTATTGATTATTTTCTAATTAGTTACAAATAATCAAAAAGATCATGATTTTTCACAATTATTAAAAATAATTAAAATTAATCAAAAAAAATTGTGTTTCCTTTTTTCCCAATTAATTAAATTATAATGAAAAAAGTCACGATTTTTCGTGATTATTAAAAATAATCAAAAAAAAACTTTTTTATATAATTTTTTAGATTTCTATTTTTTTTTTCGATTATTTTATTTCGATTATTATTTCTTTTATATTTTTAATTTTTTTTTAGATTTTTATTTTTATTTTTGTAATCGTAAAAAATCATGTATTTGCAAAAAAAATTTCAGATCAGTTAAAGTTTCGAAATTTCCTAAAATTCATGAATATTTATTTGGTTTGAGTCACACCTGGTTAATAACGATTACTAATTTCCAATTAATTAAAAAGTAATCAAAAAAATTTATGGGTTTTATTATTTATTAAAAATGATTAAGATCAATCAAAACAAAATTTTTTTATGGTTTTTTGTATTTATATTGTTTGGAATGTTTTTTTATATATTTTCATTTTTATTGATTTGTTATTTTTTTTTTAATCTTTTAATTTTTTTTTTTTGTTTAACCGTAATCAATTTATAATTACCGTTTCTTGAAAACAACTAAAGTAATAAAAAAAAAAGTTTAATTAATTTATTACCATTACTTTAAATTTTTAATTATTATTATTTTCCAGTTAATAATAAAAAAAACCAAAATATCACTATTTTTCGCGATTATTAAAAAAAATCAAATTCAATCAAAAAAATTTTTTGGGGTTTTTGTTTATTTTTTCATTAATTTTTTTTAAATTTTTTTGTTTGTTTTTATGTTTTTTATTTTATAGTTTTATGTTTAATAATCGTAAAAAATCGTGATTCTTTAAATTTATCGTTATCAATTTGTAATTGCCGTTTTTTTAAACAATTAAAATAATCATTACCAGTAAAAAAATTCGTCTAATTAATTGATTATTAATTACTAATCAAACTTAACAGCTCTGGTTTAGAGTATTATCCTCGCAGTTAACGTGATGCATTACTTATCAGCGGTTTTACACCTCCAACTTGCATTCCTCGTTAGACCTTCTCTGTCCACAAATTTTTTATAATTATTTTGCCACCTGCCGTTTTTACCATAAAACAAAAAAAAACAAATCCACACAAATCCAATTCATTGTAGCAAATTTCCCATTTGCCCTCTGTATCATGTCTACAATGTGCATATGTATGTAAATATAAATCGTCTCGTTGTTGATTGAATTTCACCTGAGAGATTCCCATGGCACATGATTATGTTGAAATTCAAATGAAAAGAATTAAGTATTATTATTTCATATTTTTACACCTACGAGTACATACACTACATACATGGCTTTGATATTTATACGCATTTACAAATATGTACAAGTCGAACATTAATATTTTACATTAATTTTTGTTGTTGCTGGAAACGTTTGGCATCGGAAATTAAATGTTCTTTTCGCAGATAAAAGTGTGGGTGGCTGTGAACATGGCGTAAAAACAATTATTGAGTCATAAATGTCATTATAAAATGACGCATATTTTCGGAAATTTTATAATTACTAACTTTATATTAAGTTACTTTCGTGTCTGTTTGATAATTTTCCGCTGAGCTAGAGACCTGAAACTGGGAAGGCACCTCAGCACCCGGTGACAATGCAACATAAAGGAAAATAACTTCGATGAAATGTCTACACCCAAATTCGGTGTTTCCAAATGGCCTCAATTATCCCAAAAAAGGGATGACTAACGCCAATAAATGAATTTTGATTAACAGGTCAAGTGCATTTGGCTTCATGGCATGGACGGGTTGACCCATATTTACATAGTAAGAAAGTACAGAATTCTTTCTAAACTACAAAACGGATTAAACAACGCCTATCAGCCTAATTAAATCAATATTCACCTAGAGCAATCGAACAACTTGATATTCGTACTTTGATAAAATTCGCTTTAAAACAATTTCGCTAAACTTGAACTCGCTGACACCATTATAATGAGACAATTCGCACATCTGCAAAGATCGGCAGCTCATTGTACCGCATATCGAACAGGTTGCATGAAGCTGAAACGCTAGAGTTGAGATAAAAATAGAAAAGAAAATTAAATTGAGTGAAACAAAAGACAAAAACTTCTCGAAAGAAGTTTGAATGAGTTACACCAAAATATGAGTCATCCATTACAAATAATATAGAGCAGAGTATATGGCGATTACGTACCTGGTGCTCATGCTGAGCTTCAACTCATTAATGGTGAAGATAACTCGTACTGTCAACAACAAAAACAATAACATGACTCGTTTGTTAAATATCTACTACGAGTACCAACCACGCCGCCAAGACGCACCCATAAGCTCATGACTTGGTGTAAAGTTTTGTTACCGCCATTCATGGAAACACCAACAAAAAAAAAAGCATGAGTGCCTCGATGAGCGGAAGAGCACACATCTAAAAACTGGCTGCAATCTCGTTGAATGCCTAATAAATTAGATTTCTCACTCGTACTTCCACTTCAATACGCTAAGGTAGAAAAGTAAAAATGCCGCTTGTGTTTCACTTAACTGACGCTCAAGCTCGAGTTTCGTATTCGCTGCGCAATAAAAAGGTAATACATACGTGAGTCACTCAATTTCAAGCTTGTTTCAATTTTACTCTGGCGGCTGGTTTGATCGATTGTCCGCTTAGCTTGGTTGGTTTGTCGTTCCGACGTTCGGTCAGTTTGTGCGGTTTTTGAGTGCAACCCGACCGGTTGTAAAACTGACGTCTGTCTTACTTGCTTTTGCTAACTCAACATTGTCTTGTCGGACGACTGCGCGTTTAGTTTGTTAGTTGCTCGATTATTTGTTGTTGAAAGTCTCAGTCGATTTTAAAACGTGTGCGCGCGTCGCGGTACTCTGATGCATGCGCGAATCGAACGAAAAATGTCGGAAAGCAACTTCAAATAATGTTCCACTCAAACGAAATAATATAATGCGCAAATCTATATATTTTTCAAATGTGATGTGCTTGAAGAAATTTAAATAAAATTGAAAATGTAAATTTCAAAAAAAAAAAATTTTAAAATAAAAAAAATTATAAATTAAGCAAAGAAGTGCAAAAAAATAAAAGAGAAATTCGATTACCTATGTGTGTGCGAATTGTCAAAAAAAATAAAAAAAAAATTCTATAATAGTGAAGATAATAAGAATTGAAAGCATGAAAACTAAATTAAGTATGTTCTCAAGTTCTTCGAATGAAATATCTACCTATGGAACACCTTGGTACTGCGGATTGGAAGTATTTATATATGCCCTTATAAACTGCTTAGTGCTCCGGTGTAAAGTGCTTAGCAGTGCTCGTAATACTCCATAGCCATTTTGGAAACACCAATGAAGGCCAAGTTATCCTCTACCCTACCTGTTTTTCTATCTCAGTTGATAGTAAACCCTTCCAAAACTTAGCTACTTTGTTCAAAATCGCCGACGATTTCACGAGAAGGTCTACAAATCTTCCATAGAACTTTTCTGTCGAATCGCCAAGATTTTCTTTCGTCACAATCGGTACACGATTCGAAACCATACATCACGAGAGTTATGATGAGAGGCTTGTTTGTAAGAAGTCCCTCACAGTACAAATTTGTTACGAATTTTTCTTTATCCACGTTATTTTACGCTTTTGGATTGTGCCAGTCTTTTTGGCAGTTTCTTTTTGCGCTGCGAAGAGAAACAATGAGATGATCATCTTATCACAGGTCTTATTCAGGACCTTAATTAGACTTACCGGTATTTCCAATACGTTAGATTTGCGGTATTGCCTTTCAATCTGGGCGCATGCGCATTTTGACAACTCTTCGACTCCGTGTTTAGACAGTTCTGAGGTTAGTCCGTAATTTCCACTTATTTTTTTTAACTTTCCATCCTCAGTTAATTGTACTCGGGCATTGACGTATAAGGCTCCAGTGGATAAGTGCTGCCTTCATAACTTAAGAAATTCTACAAGACCGCCATCTTTTGCTAAAATTTTTAAAAATTATTGAACGAGCTTTCAAAAGCATTTAGTACCTACATATGTACGTGTTTCGCCACCACTGTATACATCTTGAATTAAATATCTCTCTGTTTGTTAAATTGGTCCTATGCTTTAAGTTACGTATCTAGGAAAGTATCGGTGCAAAACCGCACTCAACTTTGTACAGCGGTGTTTGAGTGATGCGCGTACAAGCATTCAGACAGACTGACAATAATTCTAAAACTTATTGTTTTGGCCACCATTACTCTACAATATGCATTTTTTTCATCTAAAATGTACAGACATTCACACTTCCCTTAAAACTTTTCCTCTCTAGAATTAGTCATACTTTTGGCGTACTCTGTTTTTCACTTTATTTTTTACTTAATCGTGGAAAACTCGTGCAGAGCATTCAAGTAAACAAGTTTTCGCCAGCTGTCTAGATGTCAGTACACCAATTACATACACATTACACTTTATTTGACTTCACCTACCCTCTGCACCACTCAGCTACCAAGTTCAGCTTCACTACTGCATACAATTGTTTTGTCCAAAACCACTCTTAACTTTTCTTATTTACAACTTTTCCCCTTTACCAACTGTTGCACGTCACGTTGTGTTGGCAATTACGGCTAAATCTTGACAAATTTGTTACTTCGCTTTGCCAATAAAAAAAAGCAAATGCATATTGTTTGAAAGCAAATCCTCATCGTCTTCTTGTCGTGCATTAGTTTTCTATGCTTCAACGCATCCCCACCCTTTGCCACCGCTCGTTGTTTTTTTTCGCGCCTCAAGTGAAAGTCTCACTCGCCATATCTGTGGACTTTGGTATGCCTTTAGCGTCGATATAGCATTTTTCTAGCATTCAATAAATGAAAAGAAAAAAATTATTTGCAATTTTTTGCTTTGTTTGTTTTTCACGTTTCTAATGAAATATGTATGTATAAAAGAGACAGCGGGGAAATACAACACAAAAGCGGCGCTGTGTTCGTCAGCGGTCAGCGGCTTAACAGGCTCCATTACCTGCGCTTCTTTTTTTAATTGCACACAGTGGCGGAAATATTAATGGAGTTACTCCATATGGGTTTAATTTTTTTTTTTTTTACAAAAGAAACCTTTTTTTAAAACCAAAAGGAAATTGGAAATTCTATTCTATATTGAAATGTTTAATTGTTTTAAAAAAAAAGCAATGCAAATTTTTAGTTAAGAAAATTATAAAAAAATTTAAAACTGAAAAAATATTCTTGAAACATTATAAAACTTTAAATTCTTTTAAATTTAAAAAATGTTAAATATTTCATACAATTTTCAAACATGCGGTTTTGAAGTAAAAAACATTTTTCCAAATTCTACATATTTTACATTTTTAAACTTAAAGATCACTACAAATAAAACAATCTCGAGAAGTTATGTATATAGAAGAATTGGAATTGTAAAAGTGGTTTACTTAATAAAAGCTCAGAAATTTCACTAACCGTTTTTAAATTTTCAAATTAACTGAACTCTTTAGAAATATCTGAAAGTCAACAAATTAAAAAAAACATTCTAGAATTTCCAAAACTTATATTTTATAAACAATACTGAAAAAAAAATTAAAAATCAAAAATTAAAATAAAAAAAAGTTTTAAATAAAATTAAAAAAAATTAAAAAATTAAAAAAAAAAAATTTAAAATTTAATTAAAAAAAAATAAAAATAAGAAAAAAAAATAATAAAAAATAAAAAAAAATAAAATGAAATATAAAACTAAAAAAAATATAAATATTAAAAAATAAAAAAATATATCTATAAAAATTAAAAAAAAAACAAAAATATAAAAATAAAAGTAAAAACAAAAAAATAAAATAAAAATAATATTAAAACAAATCTTTTTTTTTTATTAATAGCGAAACCCCATGACTTTTTTTTTGGATTACTTTTACTTAAATGAAAAATAATCGTTTAAAATTTTAAGTAATGCTAATCAATTATTAAATAGATTCTCAGGAAATTTATCAAACAAACCCGTAATAATTACGATTAGTAATCATTATTTAACAGGTCGGATTCAAACCAAATAAACATTCACGAATTTTAGGAAATTTCAAAACTTAAACTAGTAAAAAAAAAAAAGAATTACGTCTTATAAATTTAAAATGCGCAGTGCTTCTTTTTCATTGACAACCACTGTAGTAGGCCTGTTTACTTTCGCGGCGCCACCGCTAGCGGATTAATAAACAATTTCTTTTTACGGCAATGTTTATACACCAAGCATGTTAATTATTTACTTTTTTTTCTTATTTACTTTATTTTTTTTGCGAGAAACGTTTTGTTTGCAATAAAAGCTCGCAATGTGCTGGTGTTGAATTGCGACGCATCGATACGCCTTCCGATAAAATGCAATTGTCGTTTTTTTCTTGGCTGACAACTGGTTCGATGTGCGTGTCATTTATTTGTGATTTCGGAAAATTGTTTATGAACCATATCGTAAGAGCTGTCGCTATTAATCACAATTACTAAAGGTTTTAATTTTTTTAAATCTACATTTATAATACAGTTGTGCGCGAAAATGCAGCAGCATTGAATTCTGACAAGTTTTGATACTGCATTTATTGAAGTTCTTATTTTCAATTGAGCAAAAGTACAAAAAATAAAAATCTTTGTACTAAAATTTGATCACAAATTGCTCATATTTGAAAATTCTGTACATTTTTAGTAAATATTTTTGAAAAATTATGTAAATATATATCTATAGCGTTTTGAATTTAACTACTGCCATTATTACTACTTGCCACTGCATACACTGCATCCTGTCTGTCCAGTTCATCAACCTAAAAATTAGCATACTCATATAAAATTTTTACAAATATATTTTAGTAAAAGCGCAAGCGTAAAATTGAAGTTGAAGTTGTCAAATAATTTTTTTTTTTTAATATTTTTTGCTTAAAACTTTAAAGTACACGAGGCGCATCTAAAATCACTTTCACTGATTTGCAACGCAAATTGAATGTCTGATTTTTTCGGTAAGGCGTTAAGTAACTCCTATATGCAATGCATTAATGCAGGGACCGTAACTCATAATAAGTAGAAAAATTTATCTTTGGTTTTTTTTTTTTTTTAATTTTTTTTTTTTATTAATAAAGTAGGTTTAATGAACTCAAGCCCAGATTTGAATAAAACGGTGTTTTATCACCTTTCATTTCACACCCATATTGTACTTGGACCTTTTAAATAATGATTACTAATCGTAATGATTACCCGTTTGAGTGATTAAGTTTCTTACCATCTATCTAATGATTGATTGCATTACTTTAAATTTTAAATGATTATTTTCCAATAAATTAAAGATTTTTTTTTATTTTTTTTTATTTTTTTTAATAATCGAAAAAAATTGAAAACAATTGAAATAATCATAACCAACTAAAAAATCTTCCTAATCAATTGATTACTATTTACTAATCAAATTTAGCAGGTCTCATTGTACTTAACACTTTTTCGGGGTTGGTCGAGCTATTTTAAGCGTCTAAGCGTTTAGTAATGCGAGGCTAAAAGTTTCATTCATGCGATCAAACATAAAGACAGACAGACAAAAATTCTAAAAACTGTTGATTTGACTTCTTTTGGCGTAATAATGACGCCTGTTGCAACTTTATTATACGCGTTCCCTGACAAAGAAACATTTCTAAAACAGCTAAAAAGTGTTGAGAAAATGTTAATGAACCCACGCTCTGTTGAAGATGTTTTGTTTTCTTGTGTAAAATATATGTGCGGAAGTGCTCGTGCGAAAACTGTTTGATAGCAATTTTTTGTATTTTTTTGTTTTGCACATTTTGACTTTTTTTGCTGTTCGTTTAGCTCCTCTAGCTTGGCAGTTCCATTGCTTCATTGTTGTTGAAATATTTTATAACATTTTTATTTGTGTTTTTATATTTTTTTTATTACTTCATTATTAGTATTTTCATATTTAGTTGATGCCCATTTTTGAGAATTTAATACGTATTATACAATAACTGGTGTCTTACCAAAAACATAAATTTAGTATATAATCATTTGTTTTGTTTCGAATTAAAAATCTGAGCTCTTTATTTAGAAATTCTTAATTATTTTTCTTGTCCTAAAAAGGGGCATTCTTCATTTTTAGACAGCTCCGTATACAAAAGTACACTTTTTCTCAGAGTTTTGTTGTAGAACGCTAATTTTATAACACCCATAACACTCAAACATAGACTTCCTTACTTGTTTCCGTTCATGTACTTTTGCGTTTTTTAATTTCTGGAAACTTAAATTTGCAATTTTCCAATTTTTTTGTAACATTATTCAAAAAAAAAATTGCTCAGTGTTTGCAATAAAATCAAGTCAATTAATGGTGAGTTAAGCGTATTTATTGTTTCGTTTTGATTTGAGTTTTTTTTTTTTTCATTTCCGTTGTTTTAGCTTGGTTGTTTATTTATTGCCGCACTTTTCGTTTAAATTTTACTGTTTTCAACATTTACATGTCATTTGCAAAACTTGCTCGTTTTCTCACTTACATAATTTTTTGTGCAAAAATAAAAGCTAAGCATATCCGCTGCTAACTGTTTCTTCCATGAAATATAGCTACATATTACCAAGTCATTTGCTCAACTTTTTTTAAATTTATTTTCCACAGCTACTGGGTCAAAAAGGTAGTCATGCAATATTTAACCCTGCTCAGCCGAAATGTGTATTCATTGTCAGCGAAATTATTCTACGAAAATATAACAAAGGTGGTCCCAGAACTGTTAAAAAAAATTAAAAATAAATAATTTATGTTTTTCTATGATAAAGAAAATAAGAAAAAAAATAACTTTTTTTATTACTTTTCATATTTTTTTCTTTAATTTTTTTGTATTTTTTTTAATTTAATATTTTTTTTAATTTAATTTTTTTTTTTAATTTAATTTTTTTTTTAATTTAATTTTTTTTTTAATTTAATTTTTTTTTAAATTTTTTTTTATTTTATTTAAAAAAAATTTTTTTATAACTTTCTTTATTTTTTACTATTTTTATATTATTATTATTTTTTTTTTTTTTTTTTGTATTTCTTTCATTTTATTATTTTTACTTCTTTAATTTTTTTTTATTTATATTTCTTTAATTTTTTTTTACTTTTATTTCTTGAATTTTTTTTTGTTTTTTTTTTTTATTTTTTTATTTTCTTAATAATCTTGAAAAATCATAATTTTTTATATTTTTGAATTAATTGGGAAATAACCATTACAAATTTTAAGTAATCGTAATCCATTTTTAGAACGATTCTTAGGAAAAAAATCATCATGGCTGTTCCAAAGTAGAATTGATGTCACATAAATTGTCTGTGGATTCAATCTAAAGGGCTTATATGTAGATCACATCATCCTACATATGTATGTATAATTGAACTGAAACAGAGCATTATCTATTCGTATTATAATAGAAATCGAAGAAGTCAATAGAACCGTTTTAAAAACTTTTCTCCGTATGTTTCTACGATCATTGCTCTAAAACGACTGCATAGAAATGGACATTTTTTCAGCGGTCTATTTCTAGATGTCTAGTATACAGTTTGGGTTCATTATCCGCTTTAAATTTGTAGCATATTTTCACAAAAGTGTTTTGGGAGGCATATCAATATATATATAAAAGACAGCAAGACATTCATTTTTTATTTATAAAATTAATAATAAATCTTTCGCGAAAGGAATTTAACATCAAAAGCATTGAAGTATATATTATAACCGCAATAGGACACGATTTCTAAGCAAACATTTTCCCACAAATTGTTATACTTGGCGCATTTCCATTGAATTTAAAGGAAAACCTAATTCCCATTGACTTCCGTGCCAAGAAAAAATATATGCCAATGCAATTGTAGGATCGCAATACAAGCATCTAAACTATTATTAAGTAGGTCTGAAATAGAGATTTATGTATTTACATACATACATACAACATTTGTTACACTTTTTTTTAATTCTTCCTTGTACCAGTTACACAAATTACAATGCCAATAGAATTGTGTGTTTTCCCAACCCAGAACCGCAGATAAATCAAAATTCATCGCATTAAAAGCACCCACAATTTCAATTGGAATATAATAGAAATACAAACGTACTTAGTATAGGTACCCGTATAATGAATGCGCAAAGAACTAGAGTACAGTTTTAAAAACAAAGATTAGACTGGGCCAAATATTAAAAAAAAATTTTGCTACGAGTATAATTATTTTTTTAGGATTAGACGGATTTTTGAACTAGTAATGATTTGTTTAATATTTTCAAGAAGAGGCAATTATAAATTGATTACGATGGAAATCATGATTTTTTACGTTTATTAAAAAAATAAAAAATAATCAAGAAAAATCAAAAATAATAAAAAAGAAATACAAAACAAAAAAAAAAAACTAAAACGAAAATAATCATTAAATTGACTCTCAGAAAAATAATCAATCAAACTGGTAATCATTACGATTAGTTTGGAAGTTTTTAAAAACCTAAAACTCGATATGGAAAAAAAATTCTTAAAGAGAATTGAGTACATAGCCGCATTAAACATCGCCCTTTAATGATTTGCTATATTTAAATATCAGGTAGACTAATTGTACACTATCTTTTGAGTTGAAATTTCGAAAATAACTATTAAACTCGCTTTCGTGCTTTGGTTGGCTACCCATTCGCCAGCTATGCATTCAACAATTACTCGTATGTGCCACCCAAAAATTTACAAAATAATTCCAAAGCATACATTTTGACCAACAAATGAACAAATTTTCATAGATTCATACATATGTACTTACACTCATATGAATAAGCATGTAAAACAAGTGCGCACAATTACATGAATACAAAAAAAAAAAAACGAAAACGAATGAATTGGCGCTGGGTGGGTGAAAAGGCGAAACAAAAAAAATGTAAATTGAATGAAAGACGTATTGCTTCACACGAACGTATGTATTGGCGTTTTGTTAAATAAATTCCACAAAGTTTCACATTGGGAAATTCCACAACTAAAAGTAAATTGCAAAATTTTTTCACATACTTGTATATATTTACTACTCTATTACCATAGTGGGGCACAGTGCATACAGCTTCATTTACGCTATAATATAAATTTTTTAGTCCAAGTTTTTTATCTAACTTTCTAATTGAAATGGTCCGAAACAGCTTCACCGATTTTTATGAACCTTTTTTTTAATATTTCCTGTAGTATCCTGACTAGGAACGAGCTCAAGGCCACTGATAATTTTTTTGCAGCGAAAATTATTGTGGTTTTATTTTTTAATAATTTATTTAATTTAATTTATTAAAGGTTTTTTTTTTAATTGAACAGGAAAAGTTTAGAGACAACCGCCATAGCTTTTCTTATACATAGATAAGTTTCTTTTATTTAGTTTATTTTTATTTTTTTTTATTTAGTTTATTTTTATTTTTTTTTTTTATTTAGTTTATTTTTATTTTTTATATATTTTTTTTTATTTATATTTTTTTTTTTATTTATATTTTTTTTTTTATTTATATTTTTTTTTTTATTTATATTTTCTACCAACAATTTGCTGGTGTTTACGGCCTTTACATTTTGTACGAGTATCCGGTTCGGTACGAACTCGAGGCCTTTTAACAAAAACTTTTAATAATTAATAAAAAATTATTTAAAACCCAAAACAAAAATAATTTTCGCTGCAAAAAAAATTATTATTAGGCCTTGACCGAACCAGGATACTTATTTTTTTTTATATATATTTTATTTTTAGATTTTTTTTAATTTTTTTATTTTTATTTTTTGTTCTTTTGAAATCTTGTTATTTTTTTTGATTCTTTGATTCTTTTCTAAATTTTATTTTTTTGTTTTTTTTTTATATGTTTTTGCGTTTTTATTCTTCATATTGATGGTAGAGAGATCTTTTTCTGTTAAAAATTTTCATCTAAGAAAGCAGAAAAAATCATAAGTTAGTTGATGTCTCGAAAAAAGAAAATTTATTCCCAAGTCGCTAATTGTAATTTTTTATACATATTTCATATTTTCCTTATTTTATTCTTCTCATCGATGCCAGAAAAAATTTTGTTTGCTTCCCTTTTGCTTTTGTTGTTGTTCATCATTTGTTCAACAATTAAGTGCTTGATTTAGACGTCTCTTTCTGTTTCCAACTTTAGTAGCTTTACTTGAATAAATGCCTTTAGTTCGATTTTTGTTCGTGTAACTTTTTGTTTTAACAGCACTTTTTGATAAATTGGTTGCGAATGATATAAACAAAATAAATATTCGGTATTATGATTGAAGGTGGAATAATCTTAAAATGTATAAATTAAAACTAAATGAACCACTTGTTTTGATCATTTTTCGTCTTCGTCATTGTGGAAGGCAATTGAATGGCTTTTTCCGCTAACAATCGACAATCGGCCTTAAAATGGAACTTTAATTAAAGAACTTACAAGCATATGTCGAATAATTTATAAACTCCATAATAGCTTTGTGACAAACAAAAAAGGGATACCAAAAGGGTTGCTGTATAGAGTTTTATAAGATTGTTTGTCAGCGTCATTTTAATTAAATGCTGTACAGAACTGATTCATTGTGAGAACTCTTTTTACTTATGCAGTCCCTGTAAGAACGATCTGAAACTTAGAATGAACTTAAAAAAATCTCCGATTTGTAATAAACATTCTAAAAATTCAAAAATGAATACCTATTTTGTAAAACGAAAGTGTTTATAATTAAATTTTTAAAAATTATGTGACTTCGGAAAAATGGTGACAACTATTAAAATCACTTGCGACGGCGTATTCATTCAAACTAATTCCTATCTCACGCCCTCATTATCCGCCGACAATGTGACACTGCGTACACCGGCAACGAACGCTTTACAGCACACGCCCAACTCGGCAACATCGCTAACATCTTCGTCAACTGCAACCTCATTCGTTATTTGCGATGACGAACACGAACGCAACAACACCGACGACAACACTAAAGATTTCGAGCGTACATTGCGGCAACGTTTGAAATATTTAAATTCACCAAAAATTGCGCTCATTTCGGCGACTATAACCAGCTGCAACAAAAACAATTGCAGCAACAGAAATAACAATGGAATCGTAAATGCGGCTTTTAGTAGTAGTTCGCCCTCATCCGGATCATCTTCCTCAACGCAATCGTCTTTTAATTCACACACCTCAAACGCAACACACCACAAGTGTCGACGACGTAGTAATTCCGCAAGTCCGCGTGGTGATTCACTAAAGTTCGTTACAAAAACACCGAATACGCTTGTGCCTAACGGCAAATCGGGTGTAGATACGCGTCGACGCTATTATTACAACGGGGGTGGTGGTGGCGGTGGTGGTGCTGGTGCGAACAACAATATTTACTGGTGCAAAGAGGCCATCATTGGAAGCAGTCGCAGACAAGACGGCAGCGTAGGCGTTGGTGGAGGTGCTTTCGAGCACAACAACAATGCCTTAAAGCGGCACACCCACACTGCTGAGCGCACATCAGCCGCAACAGCACTAACACGCAGCACCAGCAGTGTGACTACACAAAAAGAATTTCGAAAGGCAACCACAGCGACCACAACGGGTAAGGCGGCAGGTATTGCAAAAGTAGTAGCTGTGAGTCGTGAAAAAAATCATAAAAAGCAACAACAAAACGACGATAGCAATGAAAATATTAACAATGACGCTACTGCGCCAGCAGCTCGCGCCTACACAAAACATGGCCATGAACCGGGAAGTGCGCATGCAGATTTTTATTGCTCCGATGACAAATCGACCGATAAAAACAACAAATACCAAAGTAAACCGAATAGCGGTGGTGGTGTTGTTGGCAGTGAGCGCGTAGTAAAAGTCGCCACCAACAATCATAACAGTAAATTAGCTGAAGGCAGCAATTCATCATCTCATCAACCAACTGCGGCGTCGCCATTGTGTACCAACAATTGTAAAGCAAAGTCACCACACATAAACTGCAATTCGCAACATAATTCCAATTCGAGTTCGAGTTCGAATTTAAAAAGTGTGCCAAAAAGCGTCGACGCGTCATCGTTGCCGCCATCTACTAGCGTATCCTCCGCTGATACGACACGCCTCTTTAATTTAATTCGTGCCGCGCGTAAATTTTATCGCAGTGGTGCCAATGTGAGTGATAATAGTGTTGTAGTTGTTGGTGCTGGTGCTGGTGGTAACGGTGTCAGCGTTGATTGTGTGGATTCGTCACAGCAGCAGCAGCAACAGTCGGCCCAATTAGAGTCTATAAAACTGCGTTCAGCGCTGGCGGCCATCAATGATCGTTTACCGGTTGCGGCATTGGACAACGAATCCTCAGCGGATAAATTAAACCAAATAAGTCTGACATTAAACGACGTTTGCCTGGGTTAGTATAATTTTTTCTTAAAAACTATATTATTGTAATATAATGTTTTTTTTTTTATAAAATACTGGATTGGAGTCGAGGATTTTCTGAAGAACAAAAAAACTTGAATGAAAGCTTTAGAATTGTTGTTGTTTGACGGCAAAAATACTCCCTAAAGGTTTTGGGAAGTTTTTGTAAAATTGATAGTCATTGGTCGGATATGAGCCGGGAATGCTCTGGCGCTTGCCTTACGGTACTGTCCCACTGTCGTGGTAGCGATTTGCGATGACCCGTGAAACCTTCTTCTGTATATTGAGGGAACACACTAAAAGCCGGGTATTTTTTTGATACGTTGACCTGGATAGGTAAGCTATTAAAAAATCTAGACTGAAATTGAGTGACTAAATTTCTCTAGGAAGAAATCCAGATAAAACCAGTCGATAATCAGCTGTGAAGGAAACGATCAAGACTTCTTCTCATGCGGAAGGAAGTTTTGAATTGTAACAATTCAGCAGTAGCGGGGATAGGATTTAGGTTAGGGTTATTTTAATATACATAACTTGCTTGATTCTCCGTGATCGTGAATGTCCATGGCTCAAATGTAGATGTGTGCAGACCACTAAAATAATTGGTGGTGCACAAGTTATAAGGACAAAGTGTAAACGCCTTTAGTATCTACATAGGTTACTGCCGAGGGGGCGGATATCGGGCCATATGACTCTTCCCAGCCATTATATAGCCGACTTCTAAACAGCCTTCTTGGGACAGGATCCTTATATGTTCAGCGAAGGTTTAAATCAGTCTCCCATCTGTTCAAGTTTCGGGATTGTGCAAAGTCACACAACTAACGCACTCATTACCTAGTATATCCATATCTGACTGAAGTAAGGAGGTGACACCTTAGTTGCGAATAGTCTGACTAAAATACAACACATCATACCAATGACAAACACATCATACTGTGTACAAATACAATTCCATCTCTAACTATTTCAATAAACATTTGCATCATTTGACACAGTCCGCACAGTGAACAAAAGAGAAAAACAACAATAAAGCGAGGGCCCAAGTAGCAATCAAACTCGCATGCCACAATTATTTTAATGCAAAATTTTACGCAATAAAAAACTCGCAATTGCTGCACTAGATTCTGTATGTGTATACAGTGACGTGAAAAAAAATACAACAACAAGATCAGGGGATATTTCGATTAATCATAGTCATTGCTTAAAATGTATTTTAATTAAAATCTTTACTTAACTTAAAAAGACGTTTAAAATATTGTTCAATCATATGACCAAAGATTTAGGCTAAAGGCCCTCTTATGAAAAAAAATTAAGTTGGTTGGTGGTATGAAGAAATGTTTTATGTTTTGCAAGGTCACCCTGTGCCAGCTATTTTATTCACAAACCATAGCATAGCTGTGGCAATAAGCGAAAAAAGCCAAACTGAAGTTAGGTGTAAGGGATATCACAAACACAACCATAGACACATATCGTGACTTTAAGATGTTAAAATTACATTTTCGCCATTTTAAAATTAAAACTCCGTCTTGGACATGTTTAAGTAGATAAAACTCTATTTTAATTTGACTATGATTATAAACCGTTGTTTTTAATTTAATCGCTGTAGTCGTGGCCTTAGCGTAAGATAAAAACCTAAATTCAATTGGTCGGTAAGGTACATACATTACGTATAGCGAACTACGATGTGGCACCAATAATCGATTACATTGTTTCTCATAAGGTTGGTCGAATCAGCTGTTTTATAATGTTGCCGTTAAGGCACCAATAACTCCAGCTTTAAGTTGCTGGTTGTTTTTCACAACACTGTATACAAATGTATTTTTGTAATTATTTGCAGTTCATTGGCTTTTGTTGATATTTGGTGATGGCTTCGTCATCGATATCAACAACAACATTGTTATAGTTTTTGATGCCACATTGGCCTTTTTCTCATTTTGTTGGTTTATATTATGCAATCGAAGCCAAGCCAAGCCACCTACAATTGTTGTTTTTTTTATCTCTTTGTACCTACTATGACTTACTTGTTTACCCAGTTATGACTAGTGAGCACTTCAATTACAACTACAATATCACATATCAGTAGATACATACATATGTGGCAACAAACATTTACATGAGTGTCATTTGCTATTCTACTATTATTTTTTGTTGTTTTTTTTTTGTTGGTTCTTGCTTTTGCATTTACTTGACTTAGTTGAGCAACTGTGCGAATCGGCGCCTATTGTGTTATGCCGCCATTCAAATTAATTGAATTCATATTATTTCTTTTGTTGGAGCGCTCATAAAAGTCTAGGCAGTATTAAATTTTATGTTTAAAGAAAGTTTACTGGCTAGGTGGCGCTAATCTCGATAATTTTTAAGTACAACCACTATGTGGACAGAAGAGAAATTATTTTATAGTTTTATATTAATATTTTTTATTATTATTTCTACATTCTGATTTCCTGTTACACTGGGACTAATAGCAAGCTTTCGCATAGATCCCACCACTAGAAAATGTCGCTCTTTGAAAAATTGGTTTTGTGAATTTTTTTCTTTCTCATCAAATCCGACCCTTTCCAACACCCGTGGTGTTCCAATATCATGTCAAAACAGACGAGTTTGATGTGAAAGGTGTAGAATTCATCAAAATAAAAGCAAAAATTAATTCATTCATTTCATCGTATCAAATTTATGCACCGCAGACGAAATCCACAAGTGAATCTGCATTGAATTGTAATAAGAAAGGGAAAAAAAGTGTAGCAGGTCCCTATTATTTATTTCGTTTTTTTCCATGCGGTTTATTATTGCTTGGTTTTACAACAAGTAGCAACAAAGCAGCAAAGCCAACTGCCAACAAAAACAACAAGTATGCATAATTTTAACGGCTTTCAGGAACAAAACATTCTGCAGCCAAACACCGTTGCATTTCAACCGGAAGAGAAGTGCTGAGTGAGCACAAAAAAAAAAACTTTTTGCTTGCAACACTGCGCAGACGAGAACGTGAGAACCTTTGACAGCAAAAGCGAAAAGTAAAAAAGCTACAACAAAGGTAACATTTTGCTTTCGTTGCCATATTGTTTTTGCCCATTAAATTAAAACAATGCAACAATATCGAAATGTATAAAAGCTCATGTAACTGCGGATATTCGCACTAGAAAAAGAAAAACAGTAGTGGGAAAATAATTAGGAACGTGCTGAAATAAAAATACTGAGAAGGTATGTTTTTCTTATAAATGCAGTGACATTTCCGCCTGAGTTAATTTAGCCATCCACCTTTTTGAGCGCGAATTTGTGAAAAATTATGGGAGCGGTTTTTTCTCAAGATCTAAAAATAACTTTTTAGGTAAAGATAAAATTAGGTATTATTTGTTATATAAGTACAAACTTCAAAAATTAAATAGACTTTCATTTGCATTAGAAGTAAGGAGAAACTAAAAAATTGTTTTTCATTTTTGGACTAAAAAA
This sequence comes from Sphenella marginata, assembly GCA_951509765.1. Classification (NCBI taxonomy): domain Eukaryota; kingdom Metazoa; phylum Arthropoda; class Insecta; order Diptera; family Tephritidae; genus Sphenella; species Sphenella marginata. Next base: position 14,688,263 of record OX608079.1, on the reverse strand, counting down.
ATTAAATTTTTCAGTTTAATTCGTGTATTTTTTTTTAAATGTCAAGATCAAAGTCACTGTGTTCTATTCAAAGTCACAGTGATTGTCATTGTAACAGTGACGGCAGCCATTACCAGTGTCATCCTAATTTTCTTCGTTCTCTTTTGCTATTTACTTACATTTTCCTTGGTGTTGTTTTTACGTCACCACCACTGTATCTCTATACGCAAACGTTTTACGCTGGGAATATGAACTTTGTGGTGGCATTGTACTAATGTAAAATATACCGGGCAAATCGGTGAACGCAATTTTTACAGCCTGCTTTTGCATAAAGATCAAGCAATATTCTCATACATACTTGCTAAGTTTAAGCATTTGTTGCTAGCGAGCAACAGGCCGCATATTCATTAGTTTTCCACGTCAGCCATCATGCGAAGTCAAATGGATTTTCATACATTTACACAAAGTTGCCGTTACAATGCGTCAAAGGGCTTATGAAAATCAGCACTCAAAGTTGTAGTTTTTTGCGATTTTATATTTATTTCGAGTAATTATTTATAACGTAAATAAATGCTAGATATTTTGAAGTACATATGTTCCTCAAAATATTGTTATAATTCACACTGTGAACAGTGGTGGCAATAAAAAATGGCTCAAAATATTTATTTATATTTTTAGTTAAATTTCAATCGTGCGGTGTTTGTACATAATTGATATCACGTAAAAATGTACCATATGAATATTTTGAAAAAGAGCTGCCGCAGCCAAAATTCTTAGAATTAATATGGGTTCACCTGAATTTATGTAGATACATATGTATTGTTGAAGGTATGCCTTGATATATTAGATGCAGTTGCTGCTTTTATCAAAGAATCCAATCTCAGAAACAACAAAACACCTTAAATGACAAAGAACCAAAACAAAGCTTGAAAACTGTCCAAGCAATAATTATTTTTAATAGTGAAGTATTTGCTTAGCTCCGTGGTTTTGTTTTGTGGTTTTCCGTTGCTCTGCAAAACGAAAGCCAATAAAATGAATAAAAAATATTTGAACAGAGCAATGTTTGCAGTATAAGCTATAAGATAATAATGGCAAAATTTCAATGCAACCACAGGCTTGAGCAGCTTAGCTGAGACGTACAACGACATGACTGACCCTTTCCTTCAAATTCTCATACCTTCCACATATTCCGACACATTGCCGCAACAATAAACTTCATTCATTTTTTTATTCATTCATGTTGCTATGTACTAGTTGCTTGTTGCAGTTGCATTGTTGCACTCTTACAGCTTTGTGCAATAAAATAGAAACACACAAAATGTCAACGAACTTCAGGTTTGTGCAATTAGAGAAAAGTTAGACCAAAAATTTCTCTGAATTTTTAGAATTTTTTTCGTGACGGGTGTGAGTGATTTCTACCATACAACGCAAGATGAAAAATGTATTTTGTATGGAAAAAAATACCCAACATCCTTGACAAAAAAAAATTCTCAAAATTCAGGGAAAATTTTGAGGTACTTCTAACTTGCACATTAATCTACTCAAATTGAATGAGCGATAAAACTGCGAACTCAAAATGTTTCTAAAAATTCTACAAAAAAATATTGAAATTTTGGTGTAAATTTTTAAAAGTTTAATTAACTTTCCTGAACTTTTAAAATGAAATGAAAATTATTAAAAATACAGCTTATTTTTATTTCGGCGAACCATATCCAATTTAATTTCACTTCTATTATAATGAACACAACTGTACCTACATAGATTTACATTAGACAAATATCCATTAGTGAATCTTCAACCACTTTTAACTATGATTATAATTATTACTAAGTAATTATGAAATTATCATATTCCATATACATAAAGTAAATATTTTCCTCCTTTTCACTATTGTTTTTTTTTTATCTTTCTAGAAAAGGAATTTCATGAACACATCGCAACAGGTGAGAAACTCTTAATTACTTGCTAAAATATCAAATTTATTCAATCAAAAACAGTCTCAACTTAAAATCAGAAAAAATGCGATTAGTTTGGGACGAGTCGCAAAGTAGGTTGCGACTAATACCTGTTCTGATCACTTTGCATGGGCTGAACTGTTCGTATTTGTTTGAGCATGTCCTATGTAGAGCCTAAGTGTACCCATTTATACCCGAACGGGTACGAATAGACTGATCCACTTTCCACCCAAACGGGTATTTTAACTCCTTTAAGTATGCTACAAAAACTAAAAATTAATTTACACCGCTATGAGCATGCTACAAAAATAAAAATTTACTTATGTATATTGAATTATAGCCAACTATAGACTAAAGGGATTAGTCGTGAGCAAGATTTTTAGTAGTTATATGTGAAAACACTGAATACAAATTTCGAGAAGAAAAAACACCTCACCTTCATGCATTCATATCATGCCTTGCGCGTATTAAAATTAACTTACAACCGTTTTGGCGTGCCGTTAGCCCATTGTCTGCACTACAATAATAGCAAACAACTAAAATTGCTATTACCAATTCAAGCGGTGTATTGCGAATTGGCAAATCATTCCCTAACCTACAATTTACTTCACTCACATCAGCGCTATGCGATTATTAAATCCAAATAACTCGTAAGCAACGATCCGACCAGCAAACAAACATCGGCTAGTTTTACTTTATATTTAGATACTACAGATGGACAGTGAATGCCCATTATGTAAACAAATTTAGTGATGAATGATGAGAAGTATTTTTTTAATTTTCATTTATTTCATTTCATCTTAATTTCTTTTTTTGTTTAATTTTTTATTAATTTTTTACTTTTTTTTAACTTAATTGTAAATTTTTTTTTTTTAATTTTTTTTTATTTATTCACTTTTTTTATTTAAATTTTATATGTAATTCTTGTTTACTTTTTTTTTTTTAATTTTCATTTATTTCATTTTATCTAAATTTCTTTTTTTTTTTGTTTAATATTTCTTTTATTTATTTACTTTTTTTTATTTAATTTTTATAATTCTTTTTTTAGTTTTCCATTTATTTATTTACTTTTTTTAATTCATTTCTTATTTCTCTCCATTTTTTTAATTTAAAAAAAATTAAATTTTATTAATTATTTTTATAAGTTTTAGTCTTTTTTATAATTTTTTTTTTTTATAACTTTTACTATCATGCTTTTTTTTTAATTTTTTTTGTTAATTTTTCTTTATTTAAATTTTTTTTTTTACTATCACTTTATTATTCAATGGTGATTTTAGTAGTTTCATTTTTTTTTTGGCCCTTTTAAGTATTTTAAAAGATAGTTCGTTCACATAATTTTTTAAAATTTTTTTATCATATATTTACTTTATCATTTTAATGGAAACTAGGACCTATAGAGGTTGTCATCAAAATTAAAAATTGTAATACCACTTCTATATGTATGTTTCTATAGGGCACATGTTGCTTAACATTATTAAGGCGTGTGTTTCATTTTCAAAGTCATCTTAATAACGATAGACATAACTTTTTTTGAAACAGTCTAGTTCATATACATATGGAGGAACCAAAACTTCAGAACCCTAAATCGCTGAAACTACATCTTTCGGGAAGAGATTACAGACTCTTTAAAGGTATGGATGTAGACTTGATATCCTTTGGTCAAGTTGATATAATTATAAATCTGCAAGAACATTCTTGTATTCGATGATTTAACAACCCTACAGTATTAAAATGGCAAGTTTTCATATTTTAAAAAAGTTTTCCTTAAAATAAATAGCAGGACATCGATATGGAATGACCCACAAAACAAGTATGTAGATAATAAAAAAAAATTGTATGACAAAAAAAAAGAAAAAAGGCTGCTTTAATTTATTTCTCAAAGCTAAATTTTAAATCAGATACGCAAATAATAAACTGTTTAATGTTTTATTGTAAAGCCCGCAACCCACCTGGGATGAGTCAGATTTAGTGCCATATCCAGAGCCATGTGACAGTCAATTTATTAGTTAGTCAGTGCGAAAGCTCGCTTTTAATGCGTCGTATTCAAGTTCGTCGAGTACAAAAATAATTTATATTCGTACATGAAGTGTGACTTTGTGAATTTACGGACGACAAATAACAAATATATGTTTACTTACACACAAAAAAATTAATGAGCGAGGCAAATATGACTAATTCAATTATGTTTGAAACTCAACCTTCAATTGAATTTTTCAAAGCCAAGATTGCACGGATACAATTTAAGGGCGCGATTGAGAATCGAATTCGAAAAAAAAAAATGATTCTTGTCACCCTAAGGCAATGGTCGGCATTTAAATCACACGTACACAAAACGATGGTCAACGGCAGGAGTAGAATATCATCAAATCTCGTCTGAACATTGTCTTGCTACATTTAAGGAACACCCTAATGAACCTGCATATTTTGTTAAGGCCCTTCATTCTGTAGTCTACCTTATTACTGCAATTATGCCATCAACTCACATACGCATATCTACCCAATAAGCACAATGGATTGGCCTCCAATTCGACGATAATCCCATCGCACCGACACTTCACGTCAATAAGTCGGCGAGTCTGAATTATCAGCAAAATCACTCATCATTTGTGATGCGTGCAATTTTTCCTTTCTCGGATCATAGGCAATTCGGGATTTTTTTTTTTTGGACCGTCACCCTCGACAAAACCCATTTCCGAATTCGGCAGGATATAACTGTCGTTTTTGTGTTTACTGGGTACCTATCAATATGTACATACATACATACATATGCAGTTTATACCCTCCAGTCGAATCAACTAGTTGCATATTACTTCGAAACTAGTATGAACACCAGGTCTATTTAGGCAACCAACTGTATTTTTGCTATATAAAGAACTCGTTTATTAGAGATGGCATCACTTCATGGTGATATGAATTGCCCGATATCGCACAGAAGTCAGACCTGTTTAATAATGATTAATACTCAAAATTATTATCGGTTTGATTAATTATTCTCCAGAGAATCGATTTAATGATTGATTACCATTAAAAAATAGTCATGATTTTTCCCGAATATTAAAAATAATAAAAAAAATTTTTATTATTTTTTAATATTTTTAAAAAAAATCAAAACTAATCAAAAGAAAAAAATTTTTTTTGGAATATTTCTAATCGTAATCAATTTATAATTGCATTTTCTTGAAAACGAATAAATCATTACCAATTAAAAAATTCGTCTATCAATTGATTAGATACTAGTTACTAATCAAATTTAAAAGATTTCACAGAATTACACCAATTTCACACTAGTTCCAATTATATGAAAAAAAAATTAAAATTGTTTTAGTGCCAATTTAAGGTCGATTGAGCTTTTTATAACTCCACTATGGTCTTTCAGAGATGAGTTAGTTAAATACAGTTTGAGATTAGTTAAAAAAATCGAGTTGCAGACTCCTATTCCAACTACTTTGGCATTGCACTGGAGGGTACATATTTACATTATTATCTACACACCATATGGACAACGCATTGTTTTTGTAATCTTGATGGTCTTATTATGGTGAAAACAAATTTGCATGCAAAAGCGATCACCACATACTCAAATACAGTAGTCACCTATTGTTGTGGATGATTGTTACTTGTTGTTGTCAATTAATACTGAGCTTTTGCATTCATTTAGAATTTTAATTAGAAATTTGATTCAATCACTGTATTATATAGCTTACATGAGAAGCTACTGTACAACGTGAATATCAGTTGTTACTCGTGGTAGAGCTTAATGGGCTGTGAGAGGCAAAGAGTGAAATGCCGCCTCCCCTAATTTTTTGTTAATTAACTTATTTTCAAGGGGTTTGTCAGAAGTCGACATTTGATGACAGCTTTAGCTTTGTGAGGTTCGTTATCATCTACCAACATTTGGGAACTATAAAACTTGGAATTTAGCAACAAAAAACAAGCAAAGTACTACAATGAGATATTTCAACAAGCAGCCTTGATAGTAAGCCTTTATCGAACCATAAGAAGACCCGTCGTACAAGCACCCGAATAAAGAGCTCTATGTAGGTATTGTTTGTCAAGATATCAGCGCCAAAACGTGTAGACTTTGGCAAGAGTGAAACGGAACACCGAGAGAGATGGACAACGTAGCTGATCACTGCCATCATCCAGTTTTGATACAACCGTTTACCAAGATTCATGAACTAAAGCTCGTCACCTAGTAACTTATTTACTCAAATTATTAAATATGTAGAAATATGATTTTATTTAAATTTGTCTTTAAATTATGGATGACATAAGCGTTGGATAACTTTTTAACTTGCTCTTTCTCCCTCCCGTTTGCAGGAAAAGTTTTTTAACTTACTTACTTTTTCTCGTGTTTGAAGTAAGCTTTTTGCTGTCAAAGTAATGCCGCAATATGGTAATTAATGGTATTATTAGCTCGTACTTTTATATGTATAATCTTCGAAAGATAAAAAAACTAAAAGTATGAAAGACGTACAACTGTGTTCAATATATTAGTAGTGAAATGAGATTGGTAACGTTCGGCGAAATAAAGAGAAGCTCTGTTGTTACCACTTTTCGTTTAAAATATAAAAAATTCTATAGAAACCACATTAAAAGAGTTTTCAAAGTTTACACAAAGGTCAGGAAAGTTAATTATACTTTGAAAATTGGTCAACAAAATCTTCAAACTTTTTGCCAGAATTTCTAGAAATTTTTTTAGTATGCAGTTTTGTAGACCAATCAATTTTAGTATAACATTGTGCAAGTTAACACTCGCTCAAAAACTTCAGAATTTTTTTCATCAAGGATGTTGAGTGATTTCTTCCATACAAGGCATGAAGAAAAATTAATTTTGTATGGAAAAAATAACCAAGCACCATGCCAAAAAAAATTCTAAAAATGCAGGACAGATTTTGAGGTACTTCTAACTTGCCCATCAATATACATTCGTATGTACGTTACAACAAATGTCTACTGTAAAGCGGATAAATGAACTGATGTTACAAAAATGTTAAGACTACCATTAGATACGTCGAACAAGAAACAGATTTTTCTTAAATAAACGACGTCATCTAGATGAGTAATGACTTTGAAATTGTTTGAAATTCACCAAGATTAAATCTTTGTTTGATTAAAAATTAACTACTACTTAAATAAAGGTGGACTTAGTAATTTATTTTAGCACATTTTTGTTTTCGATTATTTTCTAGGTCCGAAACTGAGACTTTTATTACATAGACGACTCCGAAGCTTGAAGAAAATATATAATACCCATCTCTAGATAGGACCTGTAATAAAAAAAATAATTAAAAAAAAAATAAAAATAAAAAAAAAAATAAAAAAAAATCAATTAATTTTAATTATTTTTAATTTTTTTTATTGTTTTTAATAATTTTAAAGAATCGTAATTTTTTTGTTTACTTTTTAATGAATTAGAAAATAATCATAAAAAATTTAAAGTAATGCAATCAATCATTAAATAGATGCTCAGGGAAATAATCAATCAAATCGGTAGTCATTGTTATTAGTAATCATTATACATACATATAACAGCTGTGCTCTAGATATGATTTTCAAACAAAAAAAAAAGCAATACCAACATAAACTGTTCATTTGAAACTTAAAGGCGTATAGCATAGATCGGCATAACTATCATTATTGCTTGGTTTTTTTTTAAGATCACTTGCCAATGTTAAGCCAAAGTAACATTACAAAAACCTACCAGGAATGGAAATAGTGGTAAATATGAAAGAAACAAAAAAAAAATTAAAAAAAAAAAAAAAACGAATGAAGACATAAAAAAATTAACAAACTCACAAAATAGCAACAACAACGACAAAAGGTAGGGAGTTAAGACACTTTAAACGAGTAAAACAAAAATGAAGTAAGCGCATAAACAATGTTGATGTTGCTGAAAATTCGGGTACTGTTGAGTTAAATCCCGTCGATCCTAGGATGTTGTCTGCCGTGCCGCCTCGCCGCGCAATATTTGTTTCTCGGTTGGATCCAACTTTAACGGGGCCTGATATTATTAAATATATTTTAGTTAAGCTTAGTCTTACTGGTTTTACGAATATAAGCGTTCATAAATTTGTTTTTAATTATGAGAGGAATTTTTCTTCTTTTAAAATATCAGTTCCAGATGAGTATCTTGCTTTGGTTCTTGACAAATCTTTATGGCCTAAACATTCGGTGGTACGTTTGTTCACTACTAAGTCGAGTGATGAGCCTACCGCACGTATAGGTTCAAAAAACTTGCTTACCAACCCTGCCATTACGATTCGAAAATAACCATTCAATATCAGAATGTTCGCGGTTTACGTTCTAAGCTGAACACCTTTTATCTGAACAGTTTTGGTTTTACAGCGCAAGTGATTGCGTTTACGGAGACTTGGCTTAAAGCTGATAATTTAAATTCGGAAATTTTTTCTAATGACTACGTCGTTTTTCGGTGTGATCGTCAGTCCAGAGCAGGCGGTGTCCTGATCGCTGTGTCGTCCAGTATTTCTGCTGAGCTTCTGAACTATGATAGTACACTGGACATTGAATTTATTGCCGTAAAGCTCTCGTACCCCAGCTTTTACATATATATATCTTGTTCGTACATACCTCCTAGGTCGGCTATGCAAGTTTATGATTGTCACACTCTTGCTATTCACAATCTGCACTCACGTTTGCGTGATAACGATCGCTTGGTGGTTCTTGGCGACTTTAATATGCCATTCGTTAGCTGGACAAATAACGGTGATTCAAACTTTTTGACTCCCGTCACTCAGCACGGTTTTGTTTGCTCTCTTATAGAACTGCCTTTAGTTCAAATCAATAATGTGGCAAACTCTAAAAATAAGCTGTTGGATTTAGCTTTTGTTGAAAATTCAATAGGTATTGGTCTTAGTCGAATCTCTGCGTTATCCCTTCCTGAAGATCCCTTGCATCCCACATTTGAGATTACATTGGATAATTTGCTGCCTACGATTAGTTTCATGGAAGCGTGCTCTCGTTCTCGTTCGAGATGTTTTAAAAAGGCAAATTTTGACATGCTGAACCAACTGATAGCTACTCACGATTGGTCTGATCTCTACGCATGTAATGATGTTGAGTCTGCCACATCTATTTTTTACAGTTACCTTGATGGCTTCATTAATCTTTGCGTTCCTGTTTGTTTTATTAAGGCTAAGTGTAGTAAGCCACCTTGGTTTACAAGACAACTTGCTAACCTTAATAACATTAAATCTAAGCTCTATAAGCGTTTTAAAAGATCTGGGTCTTCTGTAGATTTTTCCAAATATTTAGTTGCTCGTTCCAATTTCCAGTGTCTTAGTCAAAATTGCTACAAGGCTTATTTAACTAGATGCAAAATTGAATTGTTTAATAACCCAAAAAAATTTTATGGTTTTGTTAATTCTAAACGAAAATCTTCGGGATTTCCATCTTCTTTGTCTTTAGGAGGTAAAAATGCTAGCAATGATCTTGATATTGCTGATTTATTTGCGGACTTTTTTAAATCGACCTATTCGACCAGTGCTCAAGTTGGCAGTTATCCGTATAAAGTAATAAGTTCTAATTGTATTATTAATCCTGTCATTGACAGTGACACTGTACTTCAGAGTCTTCTAGCTCTGAAACCGATTTTTTCCCCAGGGCCTGATGGTATTCCTGGTTGTGTTCTTAAGTTCTGTGCCGTGAATTTGACAGAACCGATCCTAAAATTATTTAATTTATCTTTGCAATCGGCGTTATTCCCGTCAATCTGGAAACAGTCTTTTATTATACCGCTACACAAAAAAGGTAGTAGATCTAATATTGCGAACTATAGAGGAATTGCTAAGCTTTCAGCTATTCCCAAAACCTTTGAGCAAATAATTACCAGTCAACTTCAACACACGTGTACCTCCATATTATCACCCTATCAGCATGGTTTTGTGAGAAGTAGGTCAACCACCACTAACCTACTTGAGTTTACTTCTTTAGTTCGGGATGGTTTTTTGAATAATAAGCAAACAGACGTGATTTATACTGATTTTAGTAAAGCTTTTGATTCAGTGAATCATGAAATTCTGATTCAGAAGCTAGACTTACTGGGCTTCCCGCCTAATTTGGTTTCATGGCTCTCAAGCTATCTTTCCAATAGAACCCAAAAGGTTCTGTATAAAAACATTTTTTCTAAATCAATTAATGTTACCTCTGGTGTGCCACAAGGTAGTCATCTAGGCCCACTGCTTTTTACTCTTTTTATTAATGACTTGCCACAGATATTGATTCATTCTCGTGCTCTAATGTATGCGGACGATGTAAAAATTTGTTATTCATATTTGCCTTCGGACTTACTTCGTTTAAATCTACTTCAGGTTGATTTGGATTCATTTCAACGTTGGTGCACAATAAATGCACTAGTTTTAAACTGCTCCAAATGTAAGTTTATGACATTTCACCGTGTGAAACCTAATCTATCATCTTATGTACTTTATGGCACTCCTATGGAACGTATATCTACGCTTAACGACTTGGGGGTTCTGTTTGATTCGAAACTTAGCTTCAATTTACATATAACCGCTATTATAAATAAAGCAATGGGTACTCTCGGGTTCGTTAAACGCTGGGCTAAGGAGTTTAATGATCCCTATCTCACCAAGGTACTTTACACTTCTTTGGTCCGTCCAATACTCGAGTATTGCTCGTGCGTGTGGTGTCCTGGATATATTACTCATATTAAGCGTATTGAGTCGGTGCAAAAACAATTTTTGTTATTTGCTCTACGAACCTTGAATTGGGATTCAAATCTTCGTCTTCCATCATATAGATGTAGGCTTCTTCTTATTGATTTACCAACTCTGGAAAATCGCAGAATATTGCTTGGGGTAATGTTCCTGCACAAGTTGATTATCGGCGATGTTGACTCCTGTGAGCTGCTAAGCCGACTTAAATTTGCAGTTCCGGCTAGGGTGTCCAGACACTACGTGCCCTTCCATTTACCCCTTTGTCGTCTAAATTTTCTCAAAAGTGATCCCTTGCGTGTTTGGTGCTCGTACTATAATGACTTGTACAAATGTATTAGTATCGAATGTTCGTTTGTTGCCTTACAGAAAGCAATACTTTTAAGTCTGACCTGACATTTTAAATTAATTTAAGTTTGTTATCTAATGCATGTTGGATCTAACTGTTATTTTTATTTTTTTTGTTAATCTTATTTTTTGTATAAATATTTCTAAGTCACTTAACTTTGTATTTTGTGTTAGTCGACCGTAATTGATTGTCGACTTTAAATAAAATAAAATAAAAATAAAATAAAAATAAATATTTATTGGTGTAAACAAACTGAAAACACGCAAGGTAGCAGCTACCACTTTAATTGGAATTAGACAGCGAAATGCGGAGGCAGTGGCACCGTGTCGGGAGCACACAATGGGCAAAATTGTCATATAAAATTCAATTTACACCGATGTATTGTTTTGGTATTCAAATTTAAGTTTAGGATAAATTTTAAAACAAGGAAATATGTTATGTAAAGTTGGCGGGTCCACACCTTAGACTTCATAAAGCTTCAAGGGGCCATAGCTCATAACATTTTCAGTTTAAGGGACTAGGCTTCTTCAATGGGTTTCAAAATTGTTTCTTTATATTTTATGTTAGGTTCACAAATTTAGATATCTTTTAATCAAATATCGCTTCGACATGAAATTACACATAAATAATGTACATGTGTTAAAAGTAAAAATAAACATCATGATATTCACACTGGCGGAAACTTTAATTTACAGTTCAAATTCTGTAAAGCTCATACATTAGCATTTTTTAAATTTTTCCTACAAAACTAGTCAACTCAATGAAATTTAAAGCAATTTTTGTACGTAGTTGCTAGCAGCTACATAAGTACTTTATTACATTTACAAAATATCTCTTCCGTCAGCTCGTACTCTCCAGTACTACTTTATTTTCACTCAAAACTCGCATACAAAGTGAAGTTAACGAAGCGGAAGTTCCCAACAACAACGCACCCACGTAAGCTGTAAAGCAACTGAACAACCAAACTTAATACCTAACCAACAAGTAACTCCAAGCCAATAACAAAACGAAGTTAAGGTTTTTAAAACATTACAAAACTTTAAGCAAAACTACAACGATTGACACTCGCAGCGACGCAAATTGTTAGTTCTGTTAGGTATTTTTAAGTTTTGTAATGAACCAAAGAACCGGGTCATTTTACGAATTTGAAATCTTAACTTAAAAAGACATTTAAAATGTTGGTCAATCATAGCCATATTAACCAAATATTTTAGCTAAAATGAATTGTAAAAGGGTCCTCTTATGAAAACAATTGAGTTGGTTGGTGACATGAAGAATTTTTTTATATTTTGTAAAGTCACCCTGTGTCAACTATTTTATTCACAAGCCATAGCATGGCTGTGGCAATAAGCGAAAAAAGCCAAACTCGAGTTTGAAGTAAGTTTTTACATCGCACAATCATAGACACAAACCGTGATTTTAAAATGATTTTGAATTTTCGTCATTTTCAAATTGAAACTCCGTCTTACTCGACTCTCTAAGTATCGTTTCCTTAAATACGCGTACTCAAAATTTATAGCACAATTTTATGGAACGTTAATATATTTTTTTGCAAGATTTTAAACGAAAAACATAACAGCAAATTAGATTTAAAAAAGACTTGAATGGTTAGCATTTGTAAATATGAAAATTAATTAAATGTAGTACAATTTCCACGATAGTGTTAGAACGATTTCTAATTATTGTTTAGTGCGCATACTTTTCGAATTAATTAGTTCGCTTGTTTATTTTTGCGTTTGAATGAGGAAGCGGAAGCTTAGCAATTAAAATTTAAGATGAATATGTACTAATGATAAAATTTGGCAGATTTGTTGTAATAAAAAAAAAAAGAAAATACTTAACCTGAACTGAAATGAAATTGGAAACAATAGTTTGACGAAATAAGAAGAAGCCCTCCTTTTTCATTTAAAATAAAGCGAATTCCATAACAGAAACCACATTAAAAGAAATTTCAAATTTTACACAAAGTTCAGGAAAGTTAATAAAACTTTAAAAATTAGCCAACAAAATCTGTTGACCAAACAATTTTAGTATGACATTGCACAAGTTAGCAGTAGATCAAAAATGTCCCTGAATTTTCAGCATTTTTTTCGTCAAGTGATTTCTTCCATAGAACGCATAAAGAAAATTTTTTTTGTATGGAAAAATGCCCAACATCCTTGACAAAAAAATTCCAAAAATTCAGGTACATTGAAGAACTTTTCAGTGCAAAATAATTTTTAAAGTATCAATTGAGTTTGGCGATAAGTTTCTATAGGATCGTGAGTTCTCAGTTGACACAACGAAACGACTAGCACTCAGATCCACTCTTATTTATTCTCGTATTTTTCTTTCTTTTTTTTTTGTTTTGCTAAACCTGACGGAACACTTTGTGAACAGTTTGCTAATGGAAATAAAATATTTGCGAAAGTGCTTAGCATTAAGTTTGAAAGCTAAACAAAACATTCGCTTAATTGTATTTTGCCATGTACGCATTACGAGCGGTTGGATGCACGGGCAGACGCCAGAAGTAGTCTCATAAAAAATATTCCAATGCAATCGCAGCTTTTCTATCACTTAAACTCGTGATAGTAATTAGCTACGGGCTTTCAATACACAAAAGAATTCATTTAGTGATGCGGATGTTGAAGAAGTTAATGGCAAAAAATATAGTCTAATCGAATCTTGATCGTGGGATGATTAATCAGCAGTGTTTCATATTCTGTTTAATGATCAGCAACGACAATGAAGGAGTTGCTGATTTTTTCATTAACATTACACTGCGCCATCTAACGTGCAGTAGATTGGTAGTGAGAGGTGAAAGCTGTAAGGAACTTGGAGTCACTTCAATTTTATATAATTTAATAGGCCGCTAGGACGTTTGAGCCCATCTTAACCCTATGTTGAGCTAAGGTGTTTTCACAGAGTAACACTCTCCTGAAGCTTCGGGGAGTGTTTCTGACAACAAGCACACTTGTGCTCTAGTTTGACTTCCATTTTCAAAATCCATTTAATCCATCTGGTTGTGTTCAAATTCTAGGAAAAAGAACAGACACCTTAACTCTTACTCACTCCGTGTTAAATGCAATTAATCATGCCAGAAATTTTCAGCATCATTTGACCTTGACGCTTGAAGCCTGCGTTCGAAAGAAGGTAACGACAACTTACAATGGTTAAGTATGCAATCCAAGAGTGTTGTTGCCCTACAATGAAAACAAAAATTATAATAATATTTACACTTGGAATGTTTTGACTGGGTATATGCTTCTTTCGAATGTCTGAAGAAATATGAACGACATAAATTAACCTTTTTTCGCTATATTTTACCGAGATTCCATCTTCTTTATTATGTTGTAATTTGTCATAATTACGTGAGTTTAAACACATTCGGCTTGCCATTTCAGTATTTTCACTTTTATCTGCTGTCTTGAGCTTTAAACGAGTCACATTTTTGAAGAATTACAAAACTACCAACAAGTTTATAAATTATTTGGTTGGACACATGAATAGGTGCTTGTTTGAACCCTGTTGTAATTAAAAATGTTGATTTCCCAATTTACCCCGAGGTGGTTAAAAGCTCTCTTAAGTAGTAAGTGGAAATTTTACCTCGAATAGTTTGTAACCTTCCCTAGCTTAAAGTTATGCGATCAATAGGCAGTGCCTAGGCAAAGAAGAAATTAAATTGAAATCACGCCCGTAGACGACTATCCTACCTTGATCCGAGCCAAAGCGAAGTTCTTCAACATAGATTCGCTCCATTATCAACTAAAACAACGGCAGTCGAAGAATTCAGCATCCCCGGTGTAACATCTCCTCAAGACGGGATTGGGTTGATTGACTTCTCTACACCGCGAAATATGATCATCTGTAGTATACTTACTAACTTCTTAATTAAAAAAAAAAAAACAATTATTTGTCGTATATTTTTAGGTCAGATGGTTTCTCAAACACTTCCTTTACTTGATTCAAATTTGAAATTTAATGGCCCATAATCATAGTCAAAGTAGAGTTTTATCTACTTAAATATGATTCTACTTTTAAAATCTTTTCATGTCTGTCACAGTCAATTAAAAAAACGGAGTCTTGATTTTAAAATGCCGAAAATGTCATTATAAGATTTTAAAAACACGGTTTGTGTCTATGATTGTGCGATGTCATAACTGTTACTCCAAACTTGAGTTTGGCTTTTTAGGCTTATTGGCACATCTATAATATGGTTTGTGAATAAAATACTTGACTCAGGGTGACCTTGGAAAACATAAAAAACCCCTTCATACCACCAACCAAATAAATTTTTTTTTCATAAGGGCACCTTCTTACAATTCATTTATCTCACTCTAATTTTAAAATGCCTCAAATACACAGACCTAAGTCCTCTTAGACAAAAATAGTTATGGTTGAATTTATAAAACCTGTGCTGGGTATAAAACTTCTCTATTTGTATATTCGTTTAGCTAAAGTTTTGTTCACTTAAATCTTTTATTCTATTAATACGTTGGTTAACATTTTCGTTTGCTTTACTGATTAGCTCTACGAGTAGCAATAAAAGATTCATGAGCCATAGTCTTTCGTCACCGAGTTGCAAAAAAGAAAACATCGGGTATAGTACCGAAATGCAAGAAAAACACTCGCAGGGTTTAGTTGATCTTGGCCTGGAGCAGTTTCGATGCGACATAGCTCATGAATGCAACCCGGTCCCAGCGTGTTTGTCTCCAAACCTAAACATTTTAGTAGTTTACCTCTTTCTAGTTTTCGAAGGTCTTACATATTTTATTGCACGTGCGCATTTTACCCGAACAATTTTTCTTTGCTTTTGCTTACTTGTCATTTGTTGTGCGCTGGGTATAGTTTGAGTAAATAAAAAACAAAACAATTAACAAGCTTCAATAGCAACAACAGAGCACAATAAAACCGCAGAGAATTCGAATTTGAACTTGAAATTTTATTATCACTACGCTAACGCGCAACTGATGTGTTATACAGTGGTGTCTTTCAAATAATAAGAGCAACAAAATTGTAAATTTAGTTTCCTGCCAACTAATCGAATACAGACTCCACATAAATACCGACAAACACAAACTAACTACCTGGTAGCTACCACTAAAGGCACATTTTGGGTAAGAACAGATAAAGATGACAGAAACTATAACAAAACGAAAGTTGACACTGAAGATGGCACATTAGGAAAAAAAACAAACATGTTCAAAAAAATAAAATAAAATAAAATAAAATAAAGTAAAACAAGTAAAAAAACATAAAATACATTGAAATGAAATAAAGTAAAATAAAAAGAAATAAATAAAAATAAAAGTGAAACGAAACACTTTATTTTTTATATCAATCATTACAATTTTTTATTTATAACCAATAAAAAAGTCTGGGTTCACGTAAAGATTATATACCTAGGTGTTTTATAGCTCATTTTCCAGTGCCATACCGTTTAAGCTGGACCAAGTTATGATGCCCTGTTTATTATATTACAACAGTTGAAAAAGGAATTGTCCAAGGCGTTTACTTCAGCTTCAAGTATTTCACGTATTGTGTGTCTTGACTAGACGTTTCCTACATCCAGTTCGATCAGCCTCACTGTGCTGTTTGTCACAAGCTCAATTCACCTATAAAACTATTAATTGTTTTTGATACGATCCGTATAGCGCATGTTTTATTTAGAGCAGGGACCGTATATCAAAATTATTTTTAAATGACAATTTTTATAAATTTCAATTCCGATATATACATTTTGATTTTTGAGTTAGCAATTCTTTAGCAGTTTTTTGATATTTCCTACTTTTTATGAAATTAAGATCTTTTTGAAGTCAAGATGCCAAAAACACAGCCCCACAGAAAAAAAAAGTGGTATGTTCTCAGGAGGAGACAGGTCGATCCATACGGATTTTGGGTCGCTGAACACGAATCCGTAGTCAGAATTCAAAAGTTAGCTCTTGTTTTTTTTTGTAACCTCAAAAAACTACCGTTTTTCGAGTTTTAGAGACATAGTAACAAGTGACTAGCTCAATCTCGTAACTTAATATAAAAATTACCTTAAATGTTGATCATTCAACACCCAACATGCATATATTAAAACGTTATTTGTAACTCAAAGTAACTAATTCTAACCTAAAAACGCTCAAAATCGACCAAAACTATCGTAAATATATTTTTTTTTTAATTTTTAGTTATTTTCATGCAAAACACAAGAGCTAACTTTTGACAACGGATTCGTGTTCAGCGACCCAAAATACATGTGGAATGACCTGTCCCCTCCCAAGAACATACCACTTTTTTTTTCTGTGGGGCTGTGTAATCGATGATAGTAATAGAAATCTTAATGGTACGGTTATGACTATGGAACTATTTAGGCAAGCCGTGCCTTTCAGTATTTGTGAAGGGTGGGATCACGCCAGTTTCTCCACGTGGTTTTCCTATAGCACTGTGTGCCTTCAACTTCCTCTGCTTCCATATTTGGGTGTCGATAGAATAACGTTTTGGTTCGAATGCTTTTTTTTGTTCGTTCCCAAGACCAACAAATACTGCGCTATGTTTTTTTTTTTTCTCTTCTCAAAAAAAAAAATCTGAATCGTTACGGTCCCTGATTTTGAGTAAAGTTTTTTTATTTGCGATGTTGGTATTTTTATTGTGTTTCAGATTATTTGTGTGAACATTCATCATTAGTGTAATATGCATTCGGTAGGAAACACCACTAACATGGGAGCGTGCCCTAAAGTAATTAGCAAGTTGTCAAAAAATAGAAATAAATAATTTACATTTAAAAATAATAATAAAGGACTTGAAATACTTTTTGATATTCATATTTTGCATGCTTTAATTTTTTCCATTCACAGACAAAAAAGTTATAACATCGGAAGAGAATCAATCATCAAAGTCTAGCAAACGTCAGGAGACGACGAAAAAGGGGCAAAAACAACAACAGCTGCCTTTGAATAGCAATAAACAAAGTACTGTTGAAAAATTGACTGCAGTTCCATCCGCCCGCCGTAGCACAAACGCAGCAACTGGCACTGCCACAAGCGCAACAAAAACAAAAACAACCACTACCACAGGCAATAAAAGTCCAATTTCAACTCTAACAACACCAACAACCAAAGTAACCTCAGCAACTCAGCAAAAGCCAAACGCACCTCAAATTGTAGAACATCAACACCAGCAACAACAACAACATAAAGAACGACAGCAACCAAATCGACACAGCAGCATAAATAAACACAACTCCACAAACCTCGCCGCACAAAAAACAACACCAAGCACAGCGCTTCAAAGTGAAGCTAAAGTTGTAACAAGTGTTGCTTTTGTAGTAACATCTTCAATACCAAGCACAACAACAAAAACAACCACAACATCGACAACAAGAAGCGTAGCGCCAGCGACGTCTACGGCTGACACGCCGGCATCGTCGCCGTCGTCCGCCGCCGTCAAATCAACAGTCTCGTCGAAAGCGAGCAACAACAACAACAAAGTAATGAATAGTCACGTCACAGCGACTCAGCATAGCGGACAAACAACAGTGGTCGGTCATCATCGTGGCTTCTCACAACCATCCGTGACAGTGGCGACCAATTCAGCAGGTGATCCATGGTTTTTACAATCCACCGGGCATCAAATGCCACCTACAGCACCTTTGCGACACAATAAACGTCCAGCGCCACAGCCAAATCACGCTAGTGGCGGTGGTGGTGGTGGTGGTATAGGCTTAACGAACGCGGGTGTTGGCAACGTAGGCATTAGTTTATTGCACCAACAAGCGTTAAGCCAGTCCCAGCCGCATATTGTAGCACCAAATTTACCGCCGCATCATCCCAATAATGTAACTATATTCGCTATACAAAGCCATATGCAATCTCAAAATAATTAACTTTCTTAATTTATTTCTTTTACATAGAATCAACACCACAATCCTATACATTTGTCCTCGCATGCACTTAATAGTCATAATTTAATATCAACAGCGATCACCGCTAATCATTCACCAAAATCACCCAATACACAGCAGCAGCAGCATCACCATCATCAACAACAGCCGCCACCACAACAACAGCAGGCGTCACAATTAACCGGCGCATCAGTGGCCCAACAACCACACACACATACCCACTTATTATCCACTTTTGCACCAGCCTCTTCGGCTATTGCTGGTAATAGTGCAACTGCAGGTGGTGTGACAGCCGCTGCAGTAGCAGCCGTCACACAACAACAACAACAGCAACAATTGTTGCTATTATCAAGTAGCAATAATACAAACAACAACCAGAACAATCTGATGTCATCATCGTTGAATGCGGCGCAACATAGTGGCGCACTTTCCTTACATGAGCGTGGCTTACCACCAAAGAGTGGTGCCCATATTGCTGGTATACACGGTAGTAATATGCTATTACATCAATCGCAAGCACCTTCATCGCTAACGAGTAGCCAACAACAAACACAATCAGCTTTATCTCTCAATACAGCTGGTGGTGTTGGTGGTGGTAGTATTGGCGGCACCAGTATGTCAACATCCTTGCATAGTTTTGATTTAAATGGTGGTAGTACAGGGACCAATGTCTGGTCAAGTAATGCTAACTCAACAGCTGTTGCAATACACTCACCCACTAATGCTTTGGTAGGCGCCAATCCACACCATACACAACCGCAACGAAAATGCGAAGTGAAACTGAATGCAATGCCGTAAGTATACACATAATGAATACCTTTAAAGTGAAAAAGAAATTATTTTAGATTCGTGTTGTTGTTTTAGCAACAAAATCGAAGGTCATGTCATCCCTCCTTCCGAAAGGAAAGAGAAGATAGGTAATGAGAGGTGAGAGGCATCATATCCGTAGATCAACCATAGAGTTGCACATCATTACCTTTGTGCATATTAGTCGCTTCTTACGACCGGTATGCCTACCGAGGGCTTAATGCGAATGACTCGGGTTTTACAGACCACGTCTCCCCAATACGTTCATATATGTATGGTGCCTCCTAATAATCTGACCTAAGATTTAAACGAGCCTAGCCATTTTGCGAAAACGCCTCGGTCTGTGAAGTATTGCAGACAAAAGCTGTTCACAACTCTACTGTGGTCTTCCGAGTTCATTTTCATAATGAAAAAACTTCTCGGGTAAAGCTATTTGCCTTGGCACGAGTCCTTGGAGTCAGTCCTCGCCCGCTGTTCTATACTATTCCAGATTATATTTCTGTCCTTGATTATTTCCAGATACGTGGTTAACTCTATATTACTTCAATGTATTGCATATGCATTTCAGTTACTTCAAATTTTAAACATTTCGTCTTACTTGATTTTCAGTTGGTTTCATGGTAGTATAACGCGCGATGAAGCTGAACACCTGTTACAACCACGCGAGGATGGCCTGTTTTTGGTGCGTGAATCAACAAATTTCCCAGGCGATTATACACTTTGTGTGTGTTTCCAAGGCAAAGTGGAACATTATCGTGTTAAGTACTTGGAAAATAAATTAACCATTGACGATGAGGAATATTTCGAAAATTTGGGACAATTAGTTGCGGTAAGTGGCTAGAAAAATTTAAATTGCAATAATATAGTGCAAACGTATATAATAATAATAACCAAAAAATCATTACAGCATTACGAAGCAGATGCGGATGGTCTATGTACACAGCTTATAAAATGTTTACCGAAAAAGGGTAAACAAGAATTTTGCATTAATTCAAAAGATTTTCTTGATAAAGGTTGGGTTATACCTGAATCTGATTTGCAATTGCGCGAAAGTATTGGCAAAGGCGAATTTGGCGATGTTATGCTGGGTATATTACGTAGTGAAAAAGTCGCCGTTAAGATGCTAAAAGATGAGGGCGCTGTGCAAAAATTCCTGGCTGAGGCTTCTGTTATGACGTATGTTGAAGCATAACATTTTTTCTTATTTAATTGAGATACTTATATGTATTCTACTTTGGTTTTGTTTGTATTTCATAGTACATTGGAGCATGAGAATTTAGTAAAGTTTATCGGTTTGGTATTCACCAGCAAACACATTTACTTAGTGACGGAGTATATGAGCAAAGGTTCGCTGGTAGATTATTTGCGTTCACGCGGACGCCAGCATATTACGAAAAAAGATCAAATCAATTTTGCATAGTAAGTATGCATGTATTTTATACAATTTGAATAGTGAAGTCAAGTTTATTTCCAAAATCTTTCATGTGGAATATATTTGGTTCTATTAATTACTTGATTATTCACTACAAAATTTTATATTTTTCCTCTCTTATTATAGTGACACTGCATCCGGTATGGAATACTTGGAGGCTAAAAAGGTTGTACATCGCGATTTGGCTGCACGTAATGTGCTCATTTCGGAAGAATGTGTTGCCAAAGTGTCAGATTTTGGTTTGGCTCGTGAAGAATGCTACAATCTAGAAGTTGGCAAATTGCCTATTAAATGGACTGCACCTGAAGCGCTTAAGAATGGCGTACGTATACAATTTTATTTAGATATATTCCTGGATAATTAAACTGATTATTTAATGAAGTAACTAAGAAAACAGAAAAAGTATCCAAACCCCCTACAATTACTGATTTCTGCCTACCTCAACTTATCGCCCAAGCCACAGACAGGTCCAATAACTCCTAATATAAATAAAAGTCAATCTATAGAGGCAGATAGGCGCGATAAATTACACTGATATTACAACAAAAATGTTTATAAGCCTGTCACAGTCGTTAAAACCAGATAAGCATCATCCCCAATTATACTTGAATAGTTTTATCAATTAAAAAAAAAAAAAAAAAAAAGTTCGAGACTCTCTTGATTAAAAAAAAAAGTTTTTAAACTGCAAGATTAATACACTAGAGAATGATTAGTGAAGTAGCCCCAATTCAATCTACATTAGGATCTGAATAGAAAATTACTTAACAGTTCGTTTGGAGAAATATAACATTTTCTAAATTCGAGAATGCTGTTTATTCCATTCCTTTGGTTTAACATCCGTAAAGGCACTTTTATTATATTACACACTACTTTCAAAACATACTTCAATTTAGATATAATGACATTTTATTTTCTTTTTAGCGTTTTTCCAACAAGTCTGACATGTGGAGCTTTGGAATTTTGCTATGGGAAATTTATTCATTTGGCCGAGTTCCTTACCCCCGCATAGTAAGTACATATACTAAATATAAAGTTAAATACATAAATTTTATAGGCGTCTGAGTGGAAGATCACACCATCAATTACAAAATATTTTTGAAAACGCACTATGGTTGATATTTGGCTAAAGAACAGGGCGTTGAGCTGAACATGGTCGAAGAGGGTTTTTTTAAAACTCCACAAAAAATTCACTCAACCGTCTGTGTAATTTTTGTATTCCAAATCGTTTCGAGTATCCTCAGTAACTCAGTTTTTGTTTCGAACATCGCGAAACTAGTATTCCATGAGCATACAAATTACTGTAATAACATGACTTAGACATACTTAGTCGCCAAGACCACTTGGTTCTATGGATTATTTACTAAAATTTATTTATTTTTCTTAATTTCAGCCCCTCAATGACGTGGTGAAGCACGTTGAAGTTGGCTATAAAATGGAAGCGCCGGAAGGTTGTCCACCTGAAATCTATGAAATGATGCGTCAAGCGTGGGATTTGAATCCCGCTAAGCGACCAACATTTGCCGAATTGAAAGTAAAGTTGTTGCATCTGAAAAATGCTACGCCAGCGTGAGAGCTTAAATGTGTACAACAACACTAACAGCAAAACTAAGATGTGACAAACGGACAAGCAGCTATCAAAACAAATGCAAACAATCCAATCCAATCGAAGTGAGCAACTTACATAAATTACCTAGTAATATACATAAATACATACACATACATACATACATATAACATTATAAATATGAATAATAACATTAATTAAGATTAGGTAAAATAATATGAAAATACAGAAAGGAAAAAGTGTTTTTTTATTTTATTTAACAATTTGTGTTTGTTTTTATTTGTAATTAATGTTTATTTAATAAGTGAGTTATTTGCAATTTAAGTAAGTTAGCTAAAAGTTATATAAGCGGTCGCTTCACATGTTCGGTACTTTTTGAAAAAAAAAATAAACAAAAAACAAGAAAAAACACCAGCAGCTAATTGAAAAAAAAGTGTAATGTGTTATGTAAAACGAAGTTTTGAAAAAAGTAGCGTACTAATTAGAAATAAAAAAAATGTTTAGTTAACATAATAACTTATATGGCGTATAGTTCTGTTTGTTTAGTATAAATGTATACATAATTACTATTACAACGTTCGACATAAAATACTATTTACTCTAACTACTTACATAATTACTATAATATTACTATTTACCACACTACTGCTACGACAATTGTATGTTAAGTTTATTAACTAATATACGTTATTTATACATCAGAGTCACATACACTCAAAATTTGTTTATAAACCATTTCTTATCAACCGTATAAAACACACATACTTACGTACAACCATACATATTATCGTATAAATATAATTGTAAACATTATAAATAATTGTAATCAAATACACCTACTTTAGCTAAGCTTTTTTTTATTGCTTTGTTCAACAAAAAGTTAATGTAAAGTTTAAATTCGCTTTAAAAAGCAACATAAGTGTACGAAATTTTTTTGTTTTCTTCAAATGAACATATGCAAATGTATAAATAGAGAGAAACCTGCAACTATTCTTAAATTTGTTTTAAATATCAATAGGTCAAACTCTAAAACTCTTTTTTGAACTGCTCAAATCAGTTAGCTTTTCTAATATCAAGCATACTTTTCTCTTTCCCAAATCCAATGATGAAAAAAAGATTAGTCGTGAAAAATATTCTGAAAATTTACGTTTACGAGGTTAGGGTTGTACATTAGATGAATACATACGACATATTCACATACTTAAATATACATAGTAATCACTTACATATAAATTTATGTATGCTCTATACATTAATACATAACATACACATATTATGATAATAAATAATTATTTAAATGTATAATTAATATTAAATTTATTTGTTAGCGTATAAATTAATAATAAAAAAACTACAATACAATAATATGTATAATGAACAAAAAATTAATATTATTCAATAATATGTAAGTGACAATGTAAAAAATATCAAATAAATTAAAAAACGAAAATGAAAAAAAAAATTGTTTCCGTGTAGGATCAGAGTTGGGCGATAGGGGATATGAATTTCGAAACGATTTCGATTGTTGTTATCATTTGAAATATTTTAATGGTTGCAATATACAATAGGTATCGTAAACTTCAGAAGAGATTTTGGCGCCGAGCTTCTCTTCAAGTTTATGGTGAGCTGCTTTACCCGAATTCCGAATTAAATTTCTGCTAAGCCTTGCATGGCAGAAATGGATTCGGCGAGTTTCGAGCCGGTTTTGTTGCATGGCCAATTTTATTATTATTATTTCCATAGTTTCCAACGTTGTCATGGCTGAAATTATTATCGCTAGCTAAACAATGTCTCCAACTATAACCGTTTCCTCCACAATGCACACTTTTGGTTTTTAACTTTAGACATTATCAACCCATTGAATTGACGCATATACCAAAAACGTAGGATGTCGAATCACTATTTCAATGAACTGTGGCATCAGATGCATCATGAAGTTGATTTGTTGGCCATTGCCGATGAACAGCAGGGACAAAATTTTGAGACTACACTCGCCGCTTTGGCATCGGCACTACCAGATGAAGATAATGCCATCGAACCCAAAAAGCTTATGCAATCCTCAATCTATGAATTTTACTTACGCTACATCGGCATTGCCAATCGTTTGGAGGAAGTCTACGATAAAATGATACAACCACAAAAGCGACTTTTAGTACGTAAATTACTTGATGCTTGTTTGGGACGTGTTATTGAACTGAAACATGATCTCGTCAATATCGATCTAATGGAATTTAATTATAACGATGCCGTTGTGAGTAGACTACAACTTACGCCCAACGATACTGAGCTTCATATACCACGGTATTTTTTACGTGAACGTCAACAAGAAATCGAGCAACGTAATCGTACCATGCATGAAATTCTCATCAAGTTAGGTTGGCTTGAAGAACATCCGAGTGAAGAGAAGCTTAGCGAAATCGAAGCAATACGTTTGCTGCAAATGCATGAGCGTGCCCGTCAAGGGCGTTTACGTGCACATTTTATGAAGGAGATACGTATGCTAAAGGATAAGGGCAAGGCAGAGGAGAAGGGTAAAGAGCGCAGTGATATGGGTTTGTTGGCTGCCATGAAAATACAAAAGGTGTGGCGTGGACATACGGCGCGTCGCATTACACGTAGACGTAAGCAAGAGGAAATGATTTTAATTGGTATGGTGCCACCAACAGCTGCCATGTTGAAGAAGCGTGCCGAAAAGGAAGAAAAGTTGAAAATGGTATGATTGGAATGCAAATAGGTAGTTGGTTGCAGGTTTTCTTCTTTTCAGTTTCCATTTTGTTTGTTTTTCTTGTAGATTTTTGAGCGTCGCTATGCAACTCAAGCGGCATATAAGGATAAGCTCGAAGCTTCACTTTCAGTTGTACGTGAGGACATCAAATGCAAACAGGGTGCTACAATAACCGAAGATATAACGGATGAGCTGCGCGCCTGGATTAAGGATTGCTATGAAAAAACCGGCAAGTTGCCCGAGTTTCCAAGTGAGGAACAAGGCGGCTCATTGCATATTTTCAGTCGACCAGGTATGTGAACTCATTTTACGACACTTTATGTAATTAACAGGAGGAATATTTACGAGATGCTGAGAGCGTCAATGGCGCGATATTAAACTTGACAGCGCGCAGACGTCGAAGTTTAACGTGGCGGACAGCGCCGAAAAGACGTCGATTGCCCTGTATTGCTGTCGGAGAGCCATTGGCAACCGCTGGTAGCTCTCTCCAAAAGGAAGTCTTAAGTCGAATTTAACTTTATAACTCGATTATCCTCTAGGGAGAAGTGGGATTAGATTATGTATGGAACTAAGATGGGATTGAAGATTGGGCCCTTAGTATTTTGTTAAGAGTTCGAAACTTAGTCTTTCAAACGAAATCGCTGTTTTATTATCAAGCGGCAATTACAGCGCAGGTCTCAGCTGGTGTGGTGTCAGGCCCCACCGCTCATGATCCAGACATGTCTGCGTGTGTTAACTATGGCATCCCACTGGTAGCCTATTCTACGCAGGTGGGCCCTGAATTATATATCAATTGCTGAGCTCATATCTCCTCAGGCCGGTGTCGAGGTCGCTTAGTAAACGCTAAGTACATGGCGGAACTGTAAGACTCACATCTTAATGATGATAGGAGGGTATCGGCTGAACATAGTTGACAATCTCAGGATTGCGAGGTGGTGTCCGAGTCAGTTCTGCTTGTTTGCCCCAGTCTTTGCAAGGACAAGAAGAAGTTATCTCTTGTGCAGACGAGGTTCCCTTATTTTAGACCCGTCTCTGTTTGTTCCAGACTCAGTTTAGATTAATACAAAAACTTCCCGAGTTATTTAGTGGTTAAGTCTAGGCCGAATTGAATCAGGTTCTGGACCAAAGTGCGTGGTCTGAAGCTAGTAATATTAAGTCGGTTCGGCTTCTTTTTTTCACCTCAATAATTTTTGTACGAAAATATATTTTTTAACCCTTTCTTTTATAGGCACCGAAAGTGAACTGAGTCGTTCCTCAGCACGTTCATCGAAAGAGTCAAGAAAAACGAAGGACAAATCCAAATCGCCAGCACGTAGTGGCGATCTAAATGTAAACGATGACCAAGCTGAAGGTGAAAATTTCCATCCTGGACAATCTGTGTTTATTGCTGATATCAAAACTGCAATTGAGGAGTAAGTTGATAACAAAAAAAGAGAAGCAATATATCCATCTGTCATACGAATATAAAAGTAGTCCTAGAAATTGACTAACTCCAAAAGAATCACCGCCTTTAAAAATATCACCAGATTATAAAAAGCATACCATTTCTTTAACTTGAAATAGATTCAATGAAGTGTGGCGAAACAAAGACGAAGCCGGCAACTTAGCTCAAGCCCAATATGACGATATGATTTACAATGACAAGTATTTGGAGGTTGAGCACGAATGCAGACGCACAGTGGACGAGTTAATGCGTCAAGAATTGGAGCTACTTCAGGTAAGTTAGATCCGCCGCTAGTATCCCAATCAGGTAATAAACATGCTTCATCGTGACATTCAAAGATGCGTAAGGAGAATTATTTTTCGAAGAGGAAAGTTGGATAGGTAGAATACCAGCATGACTAAATCTGGTTTCCCCCCAGCGCAAAATTCTGGTAAGAATAACTGGCCTACAGTTCGCCTAGAGTTGATATAACATAAGAAAGAGGTTAACATAACCTCAAATTTGTAGTTGTGGAGACGGTCGTGCTATATACTGACGTAGAAATTACGGCCGAGCTTCCCTTCCAATTTTTTGTGTGCTCACTTTTTCCTACATATTGGATCTTCGGTAGGTCAGCAAACTAACATCACACCATGGTGACCGCCACAGTTAAGTTTATTCTAAAATAACACCGAGCTATTTTCAATCGGATGGAAATTTAAGGAAGGCGGCCTAAAAATTGTTACAGAAACATTTCAGTTGAGGCGAATTCACCAAGACGCGATAGATAGACTAGTGCGTCACCTGGTTGGATGCGGTCTGAAGTAGGTTAAATAGCACTTGAAGCTATTTAACAGTTGATCTCATTATGTCAAATCAAAATAAGCTCCATCAAACAAATCGAGTGCATAGGAACTTCGATGTGGTAGGAACGAATTCAATTTTTCTCAATCTTTATCTCTTTAGTCTGCAATTGGCAAAAAGCTGAAGAAGAGCAGTAAAAAAACTCGTCGTTCGGGTAAAAAGAATAAAAAGAAGAAGGAAAAAGATCTCACACCAGACCGTACAACGGAATCACTATACGAAGAGCTAGTAACCAATGGTATTATACGTAAATATCCTGAAGTACGACTCAATCAATATTTAGGCGATAAAGCACTAAGCGAACGTTGTGGCACAAATCCATCAGCTGGTGATATACGCCAATTACTAATTGAATATTGCATTTTGCCACTCGGCTCTGATGTTATACGCAACTCTTGTCCACTCATACGTTCCATATTGCTCACCGGACCACGTGGTTCTGGCAAGAAAGCATTGTTACATGCCATTTGTAACGAGGTGGGTGCGGTCTTGTTTGATCTAACACCAGCTAATATTGTGGGTAAATATCCAGGGAAATCTGGACTTATAATGCTTATACATTTGGTATCGAAAGTATCGCGCTTACTACAACCAGCCGTTATTTATATGGGTGATGCAGAGCGACCTTTCATGAAAAAAGTACCAAAAACTGATCGTACTGATCCGAAGGGTTTGAAAAAAGATTTACCACGTTTAATTAAAAATATTGCAGCAGAGGATCGTGTACTCTTTGTAGGTACATCATATTTACCATGGGAGGCAGATCAAAAATTACTACAACAGACTTATAATCGTTTCATTTATATACCAAGACCAGATTATGGTGCAAGATCAAGTGCTTGGAAAGCATTAGCAAAGTGAGTAGAATTGGTTATTATTTAAATTTTTTTTAAATATTTTTTAACTGTTCCTAGTACCGCTCCCTGGTTTGCGCATTAACTTGCTTTGTTTTCTTAATTTTCAGTGAATATACTGGTGGCTTATCTACACTAGACTACAGCGTTATGGCAAAAATTTCCGATGGCTATACAATTGGCTCTATTGATGCATGTTTAAAGGAGGTTCTAACATGTAAACGTAAACTACAATTGCGTACACAGCCACTCACCCATGTAGAACTAATAAATGCGTTAAGGTAAAACTACATTTCTAACTAAATTAAAAATATTTTAAATTTTTTTTCTCTTTCAAAGTACGCGTGACCCAGTGTATCGTGAGGAAGAGGAGGCTTTTGAGTCTTGGTGGTCTAAGACGCCACTTGGTAGACGCTACGAACGTTCGCTTGAAATGGAAGAGGAAGCACGTGTAGAAGAGGAGGAGAAAAGCGCGAAGCAAAGTGGCAATGGAAAAAAGAAATAAAAAAGAATTTTAATATAATGAACCTATTCTAACTCAGTTATAAGAGTGTGGTCTAAATATATGGCTGAGTAAAAGACGAAATTATTATAAAAGTGACCTGTTTCAGAAAAAATGTTCCATTAAACGTGTATGCTTTAAGCTAGTCTCCATTTACAAAAA
The DNA here is from genome assembly GCA_951509765.1 of Sphenella marginata. Taxonomy (NCBI): domain Eukaryota; kingdom Metazoa; phylum Arthropoda; class Insecta; order Diptera; family Tephritidae; genus Sphenella; species Sphenella marginata. The sequence goes on along the minus strand of OX608079.1, from coordinate 14,659,084 downwards.
TTTTCCCAAATACCAAAAATAAAATTGATTTTAAAAAAAGTCCAAAAAAATAAACGATACTCAAAAGCGACTGTTTTGAAAAGTGCATTGCTCCGAGGAAGCACCAATTTAAAAAAAAAAGTCGAACGTTTCAAAAAAAGTGCCAGGGTTTTATGAAGTTAAAAATTATACCTGCATAAATTTAAAGTAACCGAAGTCAATGCTTGAATACTGAAAAACCTGAAGCTTGAATTCTAATTTAATAATTTTTAGGAATGATGCTGCAATTTAGGTTAGAGATTTAACGTTTTTTTAAAAACATATTTATTCGTTACTCGCATGGTTTCCATTAACAATTTTAACATTCATTTAAGCTTAAAAGTAAACTCCTTGTTACCACATTTACAGTTGACTTCTTGTATAAATAAACTAAATGCTTCACTTTCCCCTAGAGCTATACTAATAGACGACTTTAAGATAGACAAATTCTCATTCAATAAATCAACTTTATCGCCAAGGCACCACAGAAAACTAATATGAAATGATGGGTCCTGTAAAGGGTTTGCCGCTGCAATATTGATTACGTTTTCTATTTGATTATAAATAGACTTCGCTTACCTCATAGAAACATTGTAATTTGTACTCAGTCATTACATTATCCACTTTGCACATAAGCTGGTACATTTTTTCGAAATACATCTCATCAACTTTAAACGCAATAAATGTACGGGTACGTTCTGCATTTGTATAAATGTGTAGATTTCGGAAACTAATGGAAAATCTGTTGAAATACAATGGAAATTATATTGGAGTAATACTTATATCTAATATTATTTTATGAGAACGAGCAAATTAAGCCTGGAGCTCCGATATATACATACATATATTTACCATTCGATTGTTCTCTAATTGCATATATTTGTATTTAAATAATTACCTGGGTGAAACTGCCAGTGCATTTCTTAGCGAATCCACAAATGAATCGATGTGATGATATTGCAACACAACTGTACGGCTTAAACTTATATGTAAATCGTCGATTGTGTGTGCACCGTCTAAAAGATTGGTTAGTGCTTGTTGGCATGCCTCTTGTGCGTCTTCCAACTGTTCGGATCGTACTAAGATATTCAAAGTAAATAATTAATGTTATCATAAATATGCGTAATAGGATAAGTTACATCCAGATACTTGGATAGTTCACATATATAAAAGTGGAATGCTTAAAAGGTTCTGTTAATTGGGACAAAGAAGTATTAGGGCAGGAGTGGCTATCTGTAACAATCATGATGGGATTGCTTATATTGAAGTATTTAATCATAAACCTTTTTTTGCATATGTATGTAATTAATTACCTGAGATGTAAACATATGTCGCCCAATTGCCACGCTCGTGTTGGAAGCCTCTTACTCGCCCAGCATGTTCAGCCGGATTGTCTTGATGAACGTGTATATCTGCGGAAGTTGTACGCTTCGTACCCAATAATGAGGTCGCGCCAGGTAGGTTCCTATTAAAAAAAAATTAAATGTTATACAAAAGAATTATATTTGATAAACATACTAAAACCTACCTCTTCAATGAAGATGTTTCTGAAAGCCTTGCCATCTTTTGTTTTGGTTCGCAATATTCATTTCTGGGAAGCGTGGTCTTGTCGAGTTCATCACTACTTTCGCCGGACGAGCAGCTGCTGGCATAACTTACAAGTGCCATAATTTATTTATTTTGAGAGAATAGAGATAATAATTATTTATTATACTAGGGAAACTAGAATAATACTTATATCTTCTCTGGATTTGAATCTTGCTCTGGACTATCTTGTGCTTGTTTACGAAAAGAAGCACAAGACAAAATAAAAATTCAATTCTTTGGGGGGGGGGGGGGGGGGGGTGAGGTGGTTTTACTTTGCTTTTTGTAAAAGTTCTTCAGATCACGTAGGGCTACCAACACTCGAATATTGTATATTGTATGCTTTACATGCCAATCAGTAATGCGCCAAGCACATGCAATGCGGCGATACATTGAACAGCTGAGCATACTGAGGACAGTTTTCTCAATGTTTGGTTAACCGCTAAATCAGGACTTCATCAGAGGTTGCGGCCCAGTGTCTGACTAGAGACAATTCGTCACAAAAAGTGACAGCTGGAAGTAGAAATCTGATTTTGTGATAAATTGAAATTTTGCGAGTGATAGAGTTAAAAAATGTAACAATATTTACACAGAGGGAAACACTATTGAACCAATGTCACCTGCTAATACACGTCCAAACACTACGGCTGGTATCAAAAAACGTGTTTTCGATATCAATAATCCGAAGGGGGGAAATAAATATTTTAATTGCAAAAAATCTCTTGACCGAAATAAAATGAAGGATTCCCAAAACGCGTCTTTTGTACTCCCAGTTGACGTTCGATGGTAAGTATTACCGTACAGTATTTGAATAACAGCTCAACCTAATATAAACGCGCAGCGTGAGTTTTCTGTCAAAATTGTCTCATGCCCATACAACTTGTATGAGAGTAACCGAAATAGAATTGCGTGCGCTAAAAGCTAACTCAAAATCCAAGATTTTTGTGCGTGACGTTTTGAATTGAGGTTATGGTCATTTAACAAATTATTGTTTGATCATTTTTGTTATTTTAGAGAACTGTTTTAGACAAATATCTTAATTTAAAACGTCAACCAAATGTTGTAAACACAAGTTTGACCTTCTATATACAATAAAACAATTCATATTTAGACCAATAAAAGCAGCGCACGGGCTTTAATTTAGGTTACTCAAATAATTGCGTATAGACTTCTGTGCGTCCGCAAACGCTGTGCGTTTATATTAGGTTGAGCTGTAATACACAACTGGCGTGTTCCAGTTAAACACAAACCCAACAACAACAACAACTCTGTGATCTTGATATTTTTCTGGGTCAATTTTGGATCCGTAGTAGTAGATTTTTTGTAAGAGATTTTTTGACAGCCAACCCTTATTTGCTTAGTAGGACAAACAACTCTCATGCAGCTGACCCGCATCGTTCCTGTTAAATTATGACCGTGATCCGACCCAGGTCAGCAAACTGGAACACGCTAAACATCTCGTCACTCAAATTTTTTTAAACGCCCATCCCTGTTTTTTTGGAGGAATACCTCATTGATAAAGCTGGCATCCCTGAATGATGTTTTCCGTCAGCTGATTTCTTTCAATTCGTGTAAAATTAACTTTATTTGTACTCAAGAGTCCATTAAAATTATTTATTGTTACTTCAGCTGTAAATGCATTTCGCATTAAAAGAAATTGAGTTATTTGAGAAATGCATTTAGGTGGTGTGTTATATGTGTATAAAGGCGAATGGGGTCTGCCGTCCATCGATTTTGAATGCCTCCGAGCGCTGGTAAGAGAAAATTACAATGGGTGCATAGTTTTACTGAAATGAAAAAGTTGCATCACACGCTGGAAGTCAATTTTTAAAACCATATCCGACTTGTGGCTCAATGTGTAGTAACGTTCATATTTGTAATATTGAAGGATTGATCAAACTTAAGTAAAATTTCTGTTATATTTGTCCAGTGTTTAGTTAAATTTACAAGATGCCCACTACAAATTGACACAAATGCAAATCCGATGCGCTCCAACACGGGGAAACTGCCATATATACAAATTGGAAATGAAAAATACTGTGGCTATAGAGAAATTAAAAAATTGCTAGATAAAGTGGTAAGTGAAGAATTCGTAAAATTTTCGAATCCATATTAATATCATTATTAAAAGCGGAAATGCCAAACAATATAGCGCCAATTCATTGAGAATAAAATGAAGGGGGAATGAACTTTGCTATTCGGGCTATGAATGCCGGCCGGCTAGTGCATGGTATTCAGGAAATAATCATGTCTATTTTTATATTTTTAATTCTTTACTTTAGGCACAGACCTGCCGAAATTCAAAGTAAATTATCGATATTGATATTTAAAGGCGCGTTTCGGTTTACCAAAACTTGAATAATTTTATTTTTTTTTAATATTTTTAATGACGAAAACCCCAATATTTATAAAATATGGCTAAATCAAAAGAATTAACCGCAATAGGTATGAATAATAAAGAGAAAAGTGTTCACGTACGTACAATTGGCGGTTCGCCTTTAAAAAACTGTAACTAGATTTTTGATTGCGTTTTCAAATTCACGCATTTTCTTATGTAACAAAAAAACCTTACCATTTGAAATCAGAAACCTCTTTGGTTGAAATTTTCGTAGTCGCATTGAACCTCTAGGCTAAGATATGTAATGTCAAAGTGATTGAGATTTAACGTTTCTGTCTTATACTAATTTCAGGGTTACCCAATAGATGCCAAGCTAGAAGAAAATCATAAAATTCTCTCAACCGCCTACAACACCTGGGTATTCACTAATTTGCATGCATACTATTATTATATTATGTATGGCGATGCAAATAATTTTGATACAACACGCAGTCTCTATGCTAAGCGGACAACGTTTCCATTTAACTTCTTCTGTCCAAGCAGTTATCAGCGTGAAGCGTGTGATATTCTTATAGTGATGGGCGGCTTTGATCCGCGTGATAAGCTTGAAAATCACGAGGTTGACGATGTAAGCCATGTCGTTTTCCATTAAATTAATAAATATTTATGTCCCTTTGGTCTCCTTTCTTAAAGCTTGTTACAAATGCCAAAAAGTGTGTTAATATCCTATCGAAAAAACTTGGAAAGAAAGTGTGGTTTTATGGCGACAACTTTAGTGAATTTGATGCAATCGTATATTCATATTTATCGGTACTTTTCAAAGCCACACTGCCAAACAATCCACTACAAAATCACATAAAAGGCTGTCAGAATTTAGTGAATTTCATAAATAGGATTACAAAAGACATTTTCAAAAACGAAGGTTTCAATTCGATCAAAGCTATAAGAAGTCAATCATCCAATGATCCACATCTAACTGCTTCAGAGCGCCATTTTCTAGAGTCTGAAAAGAAAACAAAAATACTGGCAGCAATTGGCGCAGTTGCTGCGATGGGCACTTTTGCTGCATGGCGAGGAATTTATAAGCAGGTAAGTTAATGATTTATATTAATTTTATCTGTCTACTAATTTAAATTGTAAATAATAATTTATAGTCACTACAAGCATTTAATTCAGCACCAGAATTTGAACCATTTTAAAATATTGTTTTAAGTTCATTGCATGAAAATTTGAAATAACAATGCTCTCAAAAAAGAAACCTTAAACAAAAAACTATTTCCTTTTTAAAGGTAAATATTAAATATACATATGTAGTATATAATAAGCATATTTTCAGAACAAAACCATTTTAGTTGTTTTATATTATCGTAGTCAAAGTAGTTGTTGGCATACGTGAAGTTTTTTTGTTGTGTGTAGAGTACTAGATATACTAAGTGGTCTATACATGATCATTTTTATGTTTAAAATCAGTATTTATAATATATGTACATACATACATTGTATGCGAAGGTACCGTATTTTCTAAAACCGCTTGTACATGTTTTCTCGTAGTTTTCAAATTCCAGACGTTATTACAATGATATAGAATATGAGGACGATGAATCGTTGGAAGATGATGACATGGACTAACTCTGAAGATATACACAACCCCACTATTCTTCCGCAAAAGAAATGAATGTATGCAACTATAAAAAACGCTTACAACTATTGTTGTTAATTAGTTAATAAATGGTCATTATACTAAGAAATTACATGTTTTATCACAAAAATGTATAAGGTGGTTATCATCAGCAATTAGTGTTATCATACAAAAAAAAATTATTTGTCATTAATTCAAATAAAATTTGTTTCAGTTAATGGGTAGATTTTTATGTTACCTCATGCTTATGAGTGCGACTACTAAATTGTTTACATTAAAAACGGAAGTATTTCTATAACCGCAAAGGCCTCACACCGAAGGAAAAACAGTTCTAGGGATTGCTGTTGTTCTGGACCCATCCATGTCAATGAATGAAAAACAAAGTTCTTGTAAAAAGTATTTATCATAAACTTAGATTATTTAAATTTTAAAACATAATTCGAACACATAAGCACACATACATACATATCTTAAAAAGAAAACAATTGCCAATTATGTACGTAATAATAAACCTATTCTAGTGCATATGTTTACGAAAGTGATCCACACCCTATGCTTTGAGTGCATCCTGTAACTTTTTTCGAGCTGCATTAACACGATCCTCTTGTCGACGAATATCGTCATCTGACACTAACACAGCCTGCATAAGCGGCTGCTCGGGGTTTAAAAATGCCGTTGCATTCTTATTCATCTCAGTCTTTGTGGAAGCCTGGCCCATTACCGGCACATTGAGTACATGCAACGCTGTAGCTAATGATTGAAGCACAGTTTGCTCATTTACATTGGGTCCAATGGCGCGTATACTTTTAGGTAGAACAATGTCGTCAAATTCTTCACCAGTGGGATGGCAAGCGCGCAAACCTTCTAAACGTTTTTCCCAAAACATTTGTTTCGGTTTTTCTTGACCACTCTGCTGTTTGGTATTGTCATTACGCACTTTTGTATGCTCATGATTGCGAACAACTGTAACTGGCTGTTTAAAAATTGATGCAGTTTGTCGTATAGGTGGCACCAAAGAGGCGTCTGTGCGTGGCGTTCGACTATAGCAATGAATATGATGGAAAGTTAATAATAGGCATTTTTTAAAAGAAAATTTAACTTATTTAGTAGTTATGTAACGCATCATATTCAAAACTTATTGTATATTTGTAAGTTAATTACAACATGCATGTTAAAAGAGCACAACAAAAAAAGTAGAAAATGAGGTACTAATTATAACGCAATACTTTGATGGATGGATGCGGATTTTTGCCAATTTGTATTCGCCAATTTATGTTTAATTATTTGATTTAATTTAGGGGTTGTGTGACTGAGCAAATTCTTTACTCTTGGTCGTACAACAAGAGAACGTATATCGTCTAAAATTACCAAAATAAAAATAAACAACATGCAGCACTACAACATAGGCTCTGTTTCTTAATTATAAGGTCAGTCATAATTACATTTGTTAAATACACAAAACAAACTAAATGAGGGATATCAATTTATATAAGGAAAGCCCACAAATTACCACTTTGTTGCGTCCTCACTTGTTTCACTAACCCCGAGCATATTCTAAACCCATAACCCACAGGTGTAATATGTACATAAATATACTATTGAGCAAATATCATCTAATTTTGATCTGAGCCTGGTGGCCTTTAAATAGATATCCCTCTTTTGGATTGTTGTTTTGAACGTAAGTAAAATGTGAACTGACCTTTTAATTATCTTTGAAATATTTATGAAACAGTTTTTTTTTAATATATCCGGACTCTACTATAACGAATACATTGGGATCACTCTTATAATACACAGGAGTAAACATTTTCGAGATAACTCATTTAAAGTTCTCGATGCATATTGTTTCTGGAAATCAGGATTGTTCGAAGTACCTCATAAGATGCACGTAAGATGAAAAAAGTACCTTACCAAGTTTTCAAAATGCAGAAACCTTTAGGCAGAGGTTGGCATGTATTTCTACTATGAAAAGGTGAAAACAAATTTGTATAAAACAATTAAGTGTCACACCATAAATAAGAAGCGCACATAAAATGTATGGTACGTGGCATGAATTGTGTTGTTCGTTATAGCAAAGTCCGATTATAGGTATAATGAAGTAATTTGAATACGGATATATCGTTTTTGGTTTTTTGTTTATGCTCAAATAAAAACAAAACCATTGGTTGGTAAACCGCTCTACCTGAATTCTAATTGCTGACGTGAAATTGCTGTCGATGAAGTTGCAGTAGCACCAGCACCAGATGAGCTTGTTGGGGAACAACTGCTACTATTGGCATTTTTTTGTATGCCTTGTACCTGGTGATGGTGGGTTTGTGATTGATTCTGATTTTGTATTTGGGATTGGGATTGAGACTTATATTTGCGCTTTAATGTATTTGCTGATGCACTTGATGTTGAAGACGACGTTGGCGATTGTAGTATGTTGGCGTTCGTAGTGCTAGGTAATTGTGCATTACTACTTGGAGAGGAACATACGGATTGGGATAATGTAATTACACCGCTACTGCATTGTGGAGGCGGTGGTGGCATTGATGTGCTGTCACTTCCACCAACACCACAGTTGCTGCTGTTATTGCCGGTTAAACTGCTACAGCGGAATAGAGAAATCGATGGCGGAGGCAAGTGACGCACAAACTTTCCGCTATGAAAATCGAATGCACCAATATCGATGGCATCGCCAAGGTAACGTGCCAATTGTGGTTTACTTTCGATTTTTTTACCAGTCGGACTGATTTTCATTGTTTTGTTCAAAGGATGTAAAGGTTGTGACAAGGGTTAGCAAAATGCGTGCGGGGTTTTATTGTCGGATTGTGTTTATTGGAAATTAAGTGTTAGTATTTGAAGGCGTAGTAGGACAATACGTGAATTGCACATGTGAGTATGAATAAATGAATAGAATTGTTGGGGTGAAATACGTTATTTAGACTATATTTTCAAAATGAGTAAATTCTTACAAGGCTCAAACTTACCTGTAATAGTAAACATCTACTTTACCAGCAGATATTCCAGATTTGCGTAACACCTCCTCGCGCTGCCAGCCTTTTGGTAGTGCATTACAATCAACACGCTTCCGTTCAATTGTTATACTAGAGCTCATAGTTTTAGTTTTAGAATAATTTTAATGCTAAAGAACTGTCGCGTTGATATATTAAGCGTCTGCAAAAATCATGGATAAAGCGAAAATATCTAAGAATAGTTGTCAAACTTTTTTCTACTCTCTCTTGTGAAAATATACAGAGAGAGAACTGAGTGAAGGGAGATGTGGTTTGCGAACCACAAGGCAGTGATGCCACAATTGCTTGACCAATCCAGCTTGATGGAGAAAAAAAAACCAAATAGAAATTATTTGGGCAAAAAGAAACTATTAACTATTATGACTGCTTTGGTCTCATTTGATAGTATTTGGTGTCAATTTAATAATTCAATAATATAAACAGATCAGTTGTATGAATCAGAAATAGGCAGAATCAGTCAAAACGGTAATTGTTTCCTGAGGCACTCAACTACTAATAAATTAGCTAAAAATATGATAGGGATATCAAAAGACGCGTTTTGACCTCGGTATCAATTCTGCGAACTCGAAATTTCATTTTTGTTTTTGTGAAGAGATATTTGCAGTTAAAGTTCACAATTTTCTGTAATTTTCATGTGGTTGTTGCCACAGTTCAGGCAACCACCCGGAGTTGGCATGGCGTAGCCCAGGGTTATTTTTCTGAAGCGCGGCCGAAGGCCGCCTACGCGGAAAGGTGTTCTGCACATAAAAAACATGGATCGGGCACCTAAATCAGGATTTGACCTGAGTCATTGTTTGGTTTTTTGTTAATAACTTTTCACTACAACAAAAAAATAAAATTTCGACTTCGGATCATTGATACCGAGGTCAAAACTCGTCTTTTGACGCCCCTATCATATTTTTAGCTAATTTATTAGTATAGGGTGTTTTTTTAGGGGTATAGAACTTCGAATTGAAATAAAACACAAGAAAATCGTTTTAAGGTCCATCAATTTGGCTTTATTGGAAGGACAATTTTATGCCATTAATGTTTAAATATGATCTCGGGCATGTGGCCGCCGCGGCTGGCTCGAATAAAGCCAATTCTACAGGTCCAATTTTCAACCACTTTTTCGAGCATATGGGGCCGTATGTCGGCAATAACGCCACGAATGTTGGCTTCCAATTCCCCTAACGTTTCTGGTTTGTTGGTGTAGACGAGCGACTTCACATATCCCCAAAGAAAATAATCCAATGGTGTCAAATCACACGACCTTGGTGGCCAATTGACAGGTCCATTCCGCGAAATTATGCGCTCATCGAATGTTTCCTTCAATAAATCGATTGTGACGTGCGCTGTGTGGCATGTAGCGCCGTCTTGTTGGAACCACAACTCATCCACATTCATGCCAGCCAATTCGGGAACAAAATAGTCGGTTATCATGGCTCTATACCGGTCTCCATTAACGGTAGCTGCCTCTCCAGCATTATTGCGGAAGAAGTATGGCCCAATGACTCCACCAGCCCATAGAGCACACCAAACAGTCAGTTTTTGTGGATGTAATGGCGTTTCAAGGGTCTCATGTGGATTCTCTTCACTCCAAATGCGGCAATTTTGCTTGTTGACGTAGCCATTCAACCAAAAATGAGCCTCATCACTGAACAAAATTTTGCCATTTGAAAAAAAAATTTGAACCATTATTTTCGAAATAAATTTGCACGATTTGCAAGCGTTGTTCTTTTGTCAACCTGTTCATGATGAAATGGCAAACCAAACTGAACATAAATGACATTAGAGTTGCCAGATTTGACCACAAAATGCCAGTTTTATCTCTATTCGAAAAACAAACCTGTAAAAAAACACCCTATATATAGTTGAGTGCTAAATACTGCATTCATACAGAGGCAACTTTTGTTGCTTTTATCAGCAATTCTCTTTTGGTGTTGCTCAAATGTTGCTGACATTCTTCACACACATCAGGAGTTGCTTTGGTTGATTATTTTGATGATTGCTTTGTTCTGACATTCTGTGTTTGCTTTTGAATTTTGGTAATGCGTAGCAGAAATATTTTATATAAAAATTTAACTGAAATTGATATTGTGATATTAATAAATATGTATATATAAATCTGCAGCCAACATAACGGTATTGAGAAGAATGGCAACACAAAGCGTGTAGACCGAGCACAGGCAACTCGGTACCCGTCCCCTTCCGTCGTCGCTCTCTCTTCCACCATTCGCTAGAGTTGCTGATAAAAGAAACAAAAGTTGCCTCTGTATGAATGCAGTAAAAGGAAACAAATACCATTTATCTATTAGCTAGAGCCTGCTCTGTAGAAATTACAGTCGATATTGAAAAAATCTATCGATGATGACAAGGAAATGTAACCATCGACATAACAATCGTTAGTTTTGAATATCTATAACATAGTTATAAAAAGTAAATAAATAAATAAAGTATATATATTTCCAAAAAGTCGGCCCAGCTAATTTTATTTGATTGCTTACAAAAGTAAATGTAACACGGGTGCTTTAACGAATAAGGTAAATATCCTAAAGTGGAACAACAAATTATAAAACTTTCTACTTGCAAATGAGACTGGTTTCATAGCACTTTCACTTTCTTTTATCGAGTACTCGCAGGTGTTGTATTTTCCTCCACTGATCTAAACGTAGTACTTTCATAACATGTACAATAGATAATAAAATATGGAATTTACATTGGAAATCTTTGTTTGGGTATTAATTGCCGTTTTGGCGCATATCATCGTGTATGTGTTTGTGATGCGTAAGCGGCCAAAAATGTTGGTAGGGCGTCATGTGGTAATTACTGGAGGCTCGCGTGGTATTGGACTTTGTTTGGCTGTGGAATGTGCCATGAAGGGAGCCAACGTAACTGTGATAGCCCGTGATGAAAAATTACTTCGTAAGTATTTTTTATGTGGCACGTTTGCCCATATTTACAGTACCAGCTCAATTAAAAAGTCTTATCTTATCTCTTAAGGAGGGGCGGTAGCTTTAATGGAAGTTATACGACAAGCACCGGAACAGAAATTTCAATATCGTTGTCTCGATATTGGTACTGATTACGATGTGGTTGCGAATGCCTTCAAAGAAGTAGAGGAAGCCTTGGGTGATATATATATGCTGGTTAATTGTGCTGGTATGGCGATTTGCGGTGTTTACGAGGATGTATCTGTGGCAGATGCGCGTAAATTAATGGATGTGAATTATTGGGGAAGCTATAATTGCACCCGTTATGTATTGCCAAAAATGAAAAAGGCACGTGACGGGATAATTGTGTATACCTCATCGTTAGCTGCTCTCTTTGGTATTTATGGTTATGGGCCATATGCAGCTGCAAAATATGCAGTACGTGGAATGGCTGAGACAATAGCTATGGAAACACGGCACCTGGGTTTAACGGTAACGTTGGCATTGCCGGCAGATACTGATACACCCGGTTTCGAAAATGAAGAAAAAACAAAGCCAAAAGAAACGAAAATCATATCGGGTGGTGGAGGTTTAGCTGATCCTCAAAAAGTGGCAAAAGCTATACTTAAGGATGCTTTGGTAAATTTTAAACTATTCAACTTTTTCCCTAATTTTTTTATGTTTTTTTTTATTTCAAGTGTGGCAACTTTATATCCATATCGGGTGCGGAGAGCTGGCTTATTACTCTGCTCGGAGGTGGACTATTCCGCTGGGGTGGTTTCTTTCAAAATATTTTACATGCCTTATTACTGGGACCCCTTCGTATTATTATATGTTTTTTGCATCTGCACTTTGAACGAGTCATTAAGAGTTGTGCAAAGGAAAAAAATGACTAATATTGTCACCAGTAGATAGTAAACTTTTTTAAATTCCTTAACACTTGCATTTATGAGTTCCACTGATATATCGAAAATTACGGCTTAATATTAATCACAGATGTATGTACATATATTTTTGTATTCTATTATCAAAGAGCTATTCATTTTTATCATAGGTATACTTACATACGTATAACAAAATAAAATACCTACATATTTTTTAATTTTGTAATTGGATGATTATAAAACCGAGAATCGTATGAAGTTATTCTAACAGCTGTATTCAAGCAAACGCTGTAAATGAAACATGCACAAAAGAGAATAAATAGAAAACTTGAACTAAATTTTGTCCAAAAAAATACTAATATGTATTCTTTTTTACATCTTGTAAACTCTTCCATACTAAGAAATGTTACAAATACGAATTTATACATACAATGTCAACAACAAGACAGGCAGTGGTGAGACCAAATGAGTCAGGGAAGAACGACGGGCGTACAGGCCTTATCTGACCATGAGTTGTTGAAACCGCACTCACTACTAGACATACCACATAAACAGGTCGACGAGGCCTTAGCAATTAGTTTACACGATCCGGGCGTACAGGTCTGATATCTGGAACTATCATTTCAACAACACAAGGCTAGCTTCGTGTAACCACATGTTTTCGGAGTCTCAATTAAACTTTTAGGACCTTTATAGAAAAAAATGTAAATATTGTTTAGTTTGCAATCAGGAGCACACATCTGTAAGGAATAAGATATTTAAGTGTAGAAATGTGTTATGAATGTCGTCGCAAAAGGCGAGGACGCATGTGAAAGGTAGAGGTACTAAAACATGTCCAGAAAAGTCAGGTATCAAAAATTAACCAAAGTTGGACCGAAACGGTGATGGTCGTAAAAAATTGCCGATTTGAACTCCGAATGCTCTGAAGGATTCTTTGGTTCTTTTTTCGCGGAATGTTGGCATCCCTATTTCAGCTTAGTTTTGATGGAAGCTGGCAATTTTATGATAGCACAACTATTGGCAACGCCACTATTGCGTTTGACACATCCCAACAGCCGTCACGTTGTGCATAAAATATTCGAATTTTTGTGAAATTACGCTACAAAAAAGCAAAAATCCAATGAAATTCTAGCAGATAACACAAATTGTTTCTGTTTTGTGATATATTTAGATCTTTTAAAAAGTGTTGTCGTTGAACGATAGAATTTTAATATTTTAAGCGCAGTGAGGCGCGCCTTATTCATACATACATATTGCGCACTCATTTGGAGCCTTGAAAACAAGTTCAGAACAGTGGAGATGGACTCAAATGATACTTTGGGGAGACGTTTTAGTTTGAATATGACTCAATTGCCGAATCCTATCGCCGAATCAACATGTTTAAATCTAAATGGAAGCACCACAAGAAATGTCGGCGGGATGAGAAGGTTTGAGTAAAATTTGTAACATGTATAAATTTTTGTCTTTGTTAAACCAATTTTGATTACAGCGCTGCTGGTGATTTCCGATGGGGCGGTAGTCCAATTAGTCCCAAAAATCGTAGCAATTCAAGTTTATGTTTGAATAATACAAGCGTGGTTCATAAAAGCAGAAGCTCAGCTAATAGCCCACAACGCGCAAGAACGAATCTGTCTAAAATTGATCCAAGGTATGCAAACATCTACATACATATTTGAAAGCATATTGTACCCAGCCAGCATTTCTGTAAGTGTTTTTAAAAATAACTTGCAGTAAGCTTGCTTTAATAAGCGAAATGTAAGCGTTTTCAATATCAATTTATTTGTAAGTTTAATGTAAGCTTTTTATAAAGTTCAAAAACAAAGTTTTATAAATCATTTACCTTTCTAAGTTAAATGCAAATGTCTATAGAAAATGTTTTTAAATATATCTTTATGTAAGCTTGATGTAATAAAGATTAAATAAGTGTTTTTCATTTTAAGTTTTTATTTAGCTTTTTAAATAATCGTTTTGTAAGGCTTGAGAAAATGTTAATAAATTTATTACAATTTTAAGCAAAATGCAAATGTTTACGACAGGTATGAAAAAAATAGTTTTCATTTGTCATTAAGATAAAAATTGAGCTTTCGCGTCGTGTTTTCTCTCGCTCTGCAAATTTACAGTTCTTTCTTTTGAACTAAAATAATCGCGGTCGAAAATAATACACAATGTCGCGCTTAAGAAGTGAAAAAACGCGGTGCTTCAAACACGTAGTTTTATTGTAATGCAACCGAACAAAGTTGCGCCTGACACACACGCAGCTCAAATCAGCCCTAGTCCATTATGTAAGTATGCACATATTTAAGTTGAGCTAAGACATAGTACATATTTCCGGTATATAAGGAACAATTGATTAAAATTAAACATTTATTTTCTAGGTCAATTCTTGCAGTCGCCAAATTTAAAGTTTAATAACCTTACGCAGGCGCAGGTTGGCCATCCTGGGCAAACCTTTCCTACTTGACCTTGCGGAGGTCTCTAGCTGCGAAGTGAAAGCTCTAGTGAAATTCATTGATTCCACGAAGTGGTTCGACCCGTTGTAGGCAGGGAAGGGGTCCTTTCTTCGGGACCGTATGGGGTATTACAATGGGCCCTTTGGTGGCCTAAGTATTGAGCAGTTGCCTTGTGGTTTCGGCTCATCCCTTGCAACCTAACCTAACCTAACCTACCTTACGCAACAACAATATTCTCATAATATCTTAGCACAGCCGCATAATGTGATTTCACCAATTAAGGAAACATGTAATGCTGCAAAACAAGACACTCGTGAAACACAAGATGCGGAGTGTATAGCCGTATCAAAATCGTTTTTTCAATTTGCGAATAATCGGCTGAAAATGAAAGCTGTGGCACGTGCTAAAAAGAATTAATTAATATCATAATCACTTTTTTGATATACTATGTTAAATTATTACCTAATTTGATAGTTTTAATCAATATTCATATATTTAAAATTAATTACTCACTTAAAACTTAATTTGTTAGAAACTAATCAACCTAATTTCTTTATACATGTTTGCACGAAATCAGCATCTTGTTCAGCTTATTTTAACATTTTTGTAATATGTTCTTTTATGTATTAAAATAATTCTAATAAAGGTTAAAAAAATGATAATAAAATGCTTTCATTTGAATATTTATTGTAAGCTTATATAAATAAGCTTAAAAGAAACGCTTACAATTCACTTATTTTAAAGCAAAAAATCAACATTTTGTAAGGGTTTGGCTTACAAAAGTAAACATAAAAAAAACTTACTTTAAGTTTATTTTTTCAAGATGATGTTTATCAAAGGTTTACATTTAAAATATTATTATAAGCTTTAAATAGAAAACTTTAAAAAAGTTATCTTTTGAAAATTGTTTGTAAGTTTATTTCAAACACTTAAAACCAATGTGTCGTTTCAATTATAAAACGTTTACTTTCAAGCGTTTTGTAAATGAAAAATCAGAAATTTGTAAGCTTAATGTTTATTTGGAAAATCTTTTTATAAATTTATTTCAAGTTTGCTTGGCTGGTTGGGGTAGATTGACAATATGGCATACGAAAGTTGTTGAATGTGTTCATTTGTCGATAAATCTAATACGTTTCGTTCTTCTTTGCGCATAAAATATCAATATCGTTTATCTTTCAGAATATACGCTGATGTTCAAAGTCGTGGATTAGCATCTCGTATTGTGCAGTATCATGAAAATGGTTCAAAATTAAATCGCAGCAAGTCGGCTATTAATATTTATAGTAAATCAGGACAACGTTCAATTGCCCAACTTCAAAAAAATGAATTACCTTATCGAGCAACACAGCAAAGTGTGGCTTTAACACGAATCGCAGCTCCAAGTATGTATAGGGTACAGTCGATAGTTTTATAATTATGTTTTCATAATATTTTTTACAGAGAAATCAGTATTCTACGGCAACACTCTATCAAGTTTATTGCGTTCAAATTCTGTGATTAGCCTACAAAAGAGTGACGAGGAGCTTTCGTGCGAAAATCGACCTATATTGCATCCGCCTCCAACGGAAAATGAGTTGGCGCCAACACGGAGTGTGCTCGATGTGTTAAAAGAAATTTCACGAAAACGCATTAACAGTGATGTGAGAATAAAAACATAATTTTTGTTTGATATTAACAATAATCAGGAAATTTAATTATTATAGGATTCAGATGATGTGCATGATGCTAATAAGAAATACTGCAATCGCGATTGTAATGATGCACCATTTGAGCAAACAGCACATTTCGCTGACCAACGACCTATTGGTGTACATGGCGTCAGTGTCGGAACAGGCACATCTTCAATGTCTGCTGCACCGGGGACAAGTTATAAAAGGCAACGTGAACAAATTTTATCTCCACAACAACCATTTCACTATACACAGCATTTGAATAGTGCTGCGAATGGCAATGTAGGTGTTAGTACACGGTCGCCACTACATACACAACATTCACCGCCTGAACAAATAGCAAAGAAACGTTTTTGCAATTATAACAATGATATTACGAGTTCACTTAGTTCTAGTCTCATACACGCAAATAAAAGGAAATTCTACGAACAACAACAACGTTCCGCAATTCAACATTCACCACCATCTTTGATTGAAGAATACGAAGCTCAAAAATCAAAAATACAACGTCAGCAAGCTGATATACGTTTACAACAGTTAACAAAGAGTCTTAGTTGCAATACGCCAATAACACCTTTGCCCACAACACCATTTAGCTTAACCGATAATGTGCCAGCCTTGAGCGGTAATATTGAACACGAAACTCATGAACCAACTGCTACGCTCAAACAAACACTCTCAGAGCCACCTCGACTGAATGGTAATTTCTCTAGCAAACAACAGAAACCAAAACTTACACTTTTCAATCGCAATTATAATAACGAACCAAACATGAGTACAATTAACGGCAATGAAGACAATTTGGCAAAAAATGATAGCGACGTGGACAATGGAGAATGCGCAGACATACAATTTGTAAAACCAAAGAAGAGTTCCGCCATTGTTAATAAAAAAAATCCACTGATCGAGCGTACCCAGAAATCAAAGTTGGCAATGATGTTGAGTGGTTTGCGAGGAGAAATTTATCAGGGAGACGAAGGGGAGGATGAAGTCGATAAAACGAATGCGAAAAAACTGCAAAGTAATTTGCCAAATCAAAATAACTCACTTGCATCGAAAGAAAGTAATTCAGTTGGTGATGCAGTGGCATCACAAACTAATTTCGCTATAAAGGCAACTCCCAACTCAGTTATTTCCACTCCTACAAATGGAGTGAATCGTATGCCAATTACAACAAAAGCGCCAAGTAATTCCACAACGACTTCATCTTCGTCAATTACGACGATTACATCAACAGTCGGTAGCCCCAAACTGACTTCTTCGCCGACGTCTACTAGCAGCAGCTCGGTCTCAACTAATGTGTCACCGCCTGCAGCTTCAACGGCTGTTGCTAAATCGGTTTCTCCTTTGGTAGGCATAAAATTAACACCACAAAAGCAAGTTCTTGACACCAACGTCAAGCCCAACGCACCCTCTTCCACTTTCAATTTTGGAGGTCCATCGTCTTCTGCAACCAATGATTCTACGAAATCTGGTACAATAACAGGGGTGGGCGCGGTTCCGCAGCTTCAGGGTTTCTCTTTCGGTATAGGAACTAAAAGCACGACTTCTACCGCTGCTGCTACTACTCCTACATTAACGACTGGCTCAACGGCAGCTACAGCAACAACAAGTAATGTTGGGGGGCTTAAACTTGACGCAGCGCAAAGTAAATCGGCCACACATACAGTGACTGCATCAATTACTACAACTACAGCAGTTACATTGCCCACATTTGGTAGCTTCGCTAACGTAAGTGCATCTGCAACCACTACTTTGAGTACAGAATCATCTAAACCGGCCTTCGCTTTTGGTAGTGGTGCTGCTAATTTTGGTGCACCCACTTCAATGGCAACAGCAACAAAACCAACTTTCAATATTGGTGGTAATAACTCAACAGCTACACCGACTACCACCTCAGCGGCCATCTTTGGCGCAATCGGTACGAGTACCTTCACGGCAGGCAACTCTGCTAATAACTCTTCGAAGTCTACCACAGCTGCTGTAACCAGTTCGGCGGTTAATCAGACGACAAACACTTCAAATCTGTTTAGTGGTGGTGGGGTTACAAATAATGCTTTTGCAGTACCGTCGTCAGCGACGACCACAAACACATTCGGTTTTGGAGCCCCACCCACTACAACACAAGCAGCAGTTTCGAATTCTATTTTGAGTGGAACTAACACAAATAGCTCTGCAGCAGCAACTAATCTCTTTTCTTTTGGGGGTGACAAATCAGCTACCGCATCCTCTGCCACTGCACCAACTACTAACCCAACACCATTTGCTTTTGGTGCTAACACTCAAAAAGCTGCTGCCACAGTGGCTACATCAAACAATAATGCAAATAAGCCAGTTTTCAGTTTTGGTGGTTCTGGTGGTAGCGTTGCGACCAATCCACTTGCCAGTGCAACCAACAACACAAACACATCAAGCGCAAATCTATTTTCATTTGGTGGCAATAAATCCTCGTCCAGCAATAACACACAGCCATCTGCCCCAAGTGCAGCCTCTAAACCCGGCGCATTTAGTTTTGGTGCAGTTGCCGCGCAGGCATCACCACCAGCTTTTGGTGCAGCCAATACGGTAGCTGCTCCACCAGCTTTTGGTGCAGCCAATACGGTAGCTTCTCCACCAGCATTCGGTGCGCCAAAGACAAGTGCCACAACAACTTTCGCATTTGGTGGTGGTGGTTCAAGCTCCAACAATCCATCAGCAACTTCAATGGCAGCGTCAAACGCTGCTCCGACAGCTGGTGGATTTAGTTTTGGCGCAACCAACCCTCAACCCACAACAAATAACGCGGCACCCACAAATATATTTGGTGCAGCAGCTTCTACCCTTACTAATAATTCGGCATTAGCAGTGTCATCCAATACAAATGTTGTAAAACCATCATTCAATTTTGGTGGCGGGGCATCTACAAACACTAATAACAACACCAACGATGCTGCTAACAAATCTATATTTGGGGGTGCTGCCGCAAACACAAACGCTAACAATAATCTATTTGGTTCTTTTGCACCGGCTTCCGCCAGTAGTAGTCAAGTAAATAAAACATTTAGCTTCAACACCAACACGACTTCCCACAATAATAACGCAACACCCAATAATCCCTTTGCCCCTGCAGCTTTAAAACCAGCAGTTGGTGGTTTTTCTTTTAACGCCAACACTTCAAATAACAAACCAGTCGCTGTTCCCAGTGCCTCATCGCCATTCGCATTCGGTGGTACAGCAAGCAATACCGCTGCTCCAGCTACATCCACTGCAACACCGTTTAGTTTTGGCAGCAGCGCCAGCAACAACAACAGCGCACCGCCAAATAAAACATTCACATTTGGTAGCAGCAAGACTAGTGCAGCTGCTCCAACCATGAGCTCGGGCAGTATATTTGGTGGTGGTGTAACTCAGACCGCCAACAATACACAACAAGCCGCTGTGCCGCCATTTAATTTTTCAGCTGCTCCCAATGTTGCTTCGCCTGCTTCTGGTTCTGCGAATATATTCGCACCACCTGTAGTATCTAGTACTGGTGGTAGTAGTGATCGGCCAATTCGTCGTGCTACTCGTCGTCTACAAAAACCTTAACATTATAGAAAACCGTTTTAGTTATTTTCTTTTTGTACAAATAACAAAAGAGGACTTCAATATGTTCGCCCTCTAGCTTAACAAATAATTACATGCATAATAACTATCTTATTTTGTAAGATTTACTGAAAATATTTGACGGAAACCATGTTGCAGATGAGATGATTTAGTTGCTCTATGTAAAGTTTGTTTATACTTAAAACTGTGTTAAATAAGTTGAAAATTATAACAGTGACATACATATTTATTTTCATACATTTTGAAGACAATTATAAACTTAAACTTAATAAATATGACTCAACAACGGAACTAAACATTTTTTAATCAGCACCTAATTATCTAAATCTTTCTAATGCATACTGTAGGAATTTTTGGCTTCGCTAGTGCCACCTTGCCTATATCTCCTAACGGTTGCAATTGAAACTGTAATTTAAAGTTTAAGAAAGCAGATTTGTAGTGGCAGTCGAAACTCGTTATATTCGATAACCAACACCCAATTTCTCAGATTAGTATTCCTGTACAAGTAACTCAAAAACTACTTAAAGGAACTTTTTAAAACAAAATTCGCCTCATTCATAAAACATATACAACACGTACTCAACTTAGTAGGTGATAATCAAAAAGAAGTTCTTTAAAAATTGGAGTAGTCAGGCCTGATTTCGTCGAAGATAAATAGCACCAAATTATTATTACATATTTACACAAATACTAGTATAAGTTCGAGAAAATATAACAAGATAATAATGCAAAGAGTAATATAAAGATAGTTTAGCTTAATACACTATAATACAAGACAAAAAAAACAAGAAATCTAATAATAAAATCAAATATAGTACGGTATACATTGGCTCCATTGGATGTCTATAGTTTGTTAGTAATTATCACTAGAAATATATTTCAGCATTGTTTTGGTATGCTTGAATTGCATCCCTTCCGTAGCCTTCAATACTTCAGATATAAAACTCTCAGAGTTATGTATAGTTGTACCACCCAATATTACTTTATAGCCCACGTTGTTCAGTTGATGCACAGCCAGTGCCTCCTCGTATGTAGTGCCACCAACCATAAATACGACCACTTCTTGTGGTGGACGTCGAAATGGTACTAATTCAGAATTAATCGCTGGATACATTGGGTCAAGTTCACGGCCCTTGAAAACCTCTTCCAATGTTTCCTTAAGTAAGGGTGAATGTTGTGTGAAAACATTTTCAACCCCTTTCAAACCCTAAAAAGAAAATACCAAGGGTATATAAGTTATTTGTTTCTCAAGTACACACTAATCCGAGTTAGCATAAAGGCTAAAACTACTATGTATGTATGTATATGAGCTAGTACCTTTATTAAATTACGTGTTAGTTTAACAGCATCGGAAATGCGTACTAAATTGAAAATTTCTCCTTGACGCATATGCGTGCCAGCATATTCAATTAAACTGGGTACAATAGCTGTGCGCCCGCCGCGTGTTTTAATAATTTGTAACAAACTGGACGTATCACAATTTGCGTGACGCTCATAACGTAGTGCATACAGCGCAACCAACTTGATGGCATCATCCACAGATATACGTTCATCGGCTATAATTTTACGTATACGTTGAAGTTGTGCTGAATGTTCGGCTTTACATGCAACTTCTTGCTCCAACTCGGATACTTCAAATAAACTACGTTTGGTAGTTAAAGCTGATAATTCGCCCATTATGCAAAGATGTTTTTGAACTGTACCGGACATTTTCTTAAATTGTGGATATGTTTCAATGAAATTCTTCATATCAGCAATACTTTCAACTTTCTTTTGATCTTTAGCTTTACGTTGAAATTCTTCCATTAAATTTTTAATTGTCGAACCTATTTCACCAAAATTTGCATACATATTTTTGAAATAGAACTCATCTTGTTCACCGGATAAAACCAATTCCTTATAATCTTTGGGTACACCTGCTATGTCGGAGAGATCAACGCGATTATTGTGTATACATAGTAGTTCATGTACCATTGCTTGATACGTCCATTGATGAAGCAATGGCGTTACGGGATCATCACGACGATCTAATATGAGTAGTAGAGGGGGTGCGGCGCCATTCTCATGGGTACGTGAGAAATCGAATAGGCTCGATTCTTTACAAATTTGTTCATATATTTGATTTGCTAAAGTTTGTGCCACTGTTGATCCGGCACGATAACGTATAACTGGATTCAATTTCAATGATAGCAAAACTGCAAGTACACCCTGTACAGTGCGCCCGAGTGCGTCTGGTAACCAATTTAGACGATGCATACTGTTGGTTATATTGAGTGAAAACAAATTCGGATTGACACAAAGGTAATCGGCATAGACTTCCTTAACTTCCCGCACTGACTCACTTTCATCGCATTCAGCTAAATATTTTATGTCGGTACGTGGAATAATATTGCTAAAATCTAAAAAAAAAACATAGTGTGGAGAATCGGTAGATGGCAATTAAAAAAAAGAAATATATCGACAGCCACACTGCAAAACCCCGTAAGTCACTATTTTTCCAAAAATAAGGTTCTGAGCCTTTTCAATAGATCCTGATATTACGCGCATTGATCTGCAGTCAACATCGGGTTACAACTTCCCGTTTCTTTCCAGTGGTGAAATGTAATAACCGTCGCTCATATACATACGTTATAAATATCACAGTTTTTTCCCTCTCCTGAAAACTTTTTGGTTTTGAACATACAGGATTTTGCAGTGTGGCTGTCGATATGTAGTATATCGTCGGCAAGCGTCGGTAGAAGCAGCTAGGTCCACATTTTACTCACGCCCCTGCGGGTTGGGGCTTAGAATATGCCCGCGGTAGGCATACCGGTCGTAAGAGGCGACCAATATGCACAAAGGTAATGATGTGCAACTCGATGGTTGATCTACGGATATGATGCCTCCCACCTCTCATTACCCATCTTCTCTTTCCTTTCGGAAGGAGGGATGACATGACCTAGAAGGTTGCACTGGTCATACCAAATCGCTCCCACGACAGTCGGGCAGTACCGCAAGGGAGTACCGGAGCGTACCGGATTCATATCCGGCCAAGGACTGTTATTTCGACAACACTCCCCAAAACCTTCGGGGAGTGATTTTGTTGTCAAAACAACAACAACAACAACAACATTTTACTAAAAAAAAAGAGAGATTTTTGCAAAATCTTTAAAAAAAATTTTGAAATAAAAACCTAAGTCCAAAAATATGTTGTTGTTGTTAGCAGTGCTTCGCCCTGCCCAAAGGGCCAGAGCACTCCTAGTTGTCATCGGGCTCTTCTAACGGAAGTCCAAGGAAACGCGCTGTTTCAACAGGGTTGGACCAAAAATCAAAGTACATTATCCAAAGACAAACTGTTCCACCGCCATCCCCGGTGCACCAGTATCTATAAATACTCACCCTTATCGCAGAGTTCGCCCGAACGAGTGTTCGCCTTTATTTTTTTTGTTCGGGCGAACTAGTTCCGCCTATCGTCAAGTTCGGGCGAACGAATGTTCACTTCGAATCAGCTGTTGCCCTACTTCGAATTAATAGTGAACATATAAATTTGCGTGCTATTTTGTGAATTTTGTAAAGAATCGTACATTTTACTAAAATTAAGCAAAAAAATAATTCAAAAACATATATAGTGTTGGCCTTAGGTTGTTACTGATTGAACGCGAGGAGAATGCAAGTGTGAGAACAGTCCGGAGGCAATTTGGAGCTAAGTGCGTTGAAAAAAGTTGTTTTTTTTTTGCAGTTTTCAATAGCAAATTAATTGTTACTTTACTAGTTTTCCGGTAAAAACCGGTAACCGCTAACCGGAGTTTAATTGACTTTTTTTGTACGGCTTAACCAGCTTTTATGAAATTTGCCCTAAATAAGCCAGCATTTAAATATTTTCTAGATATTCTTGGTAGCTCCTTGGAGTCATTGAAACAAAAAATTGGAGTACTTCGCTTTGTACAGTGGATAGCTTGCATTCCCTGAGAAGCGCCAATTTGCGTAGGGATTTTATATGAAGCTGCCAATTCTGGAAGTCTTAGGATGCGCTTATGACGTAAACGTCAAAACATCCATTACAGCACACATAAATCAATTCTGCAATAGAAATGGCGAATGTTAAACTGCACTTTTGTAATCATTTCGTGCTCTTTTTTGGACTTTACTTATTGATTTACTCTTAAAAATAAAAGTATATTACTTTAAAAGAATATCTAATATTCAAAACATACAAATGCGTACAATTTGTTTCTTGTTCGCCTCTAAAATAAAAGTGAATAAATTTGCCATTTTCCGTTGTTCATTTCGCCCGAATAAAGAGTTGGCAATAAGGCGGAATGTTTTTCGAACACGAAAAATTTGTTCGCCACCGTCTGCGATAAGGCGAACAAAAACTGTGAATCTTTTCGGGTGAAAATAAAACTCGCGATAAGGGTGACTGTTTACAGGTTACCACGGCAGTCTTATCTAAGTATCGCAAACACCCGTATGAAACGTCATGGCCTTTTTCCAGGCATTCCAATAACAAAACTGTAAAAAATAGTTTTAACTATATACTCACAAATAAAATAGGAACCGTATTTGGGACTGCGAAGTTCATCGGCTAGTAGTTGTACGTTTTGTTTAGATGGTCTTATAAACACTATACATTTAAGATTTTTCATGCGCTCATTAGATCGTCCAGAGTCAAGGCGTTCGAAAAGGTACACTTCACGTTGCAACATGTCCGATTGACTAAATGCCATTGATATTATGCTTGTCTGCAAGTGCGATATAGTAATGAATTTATATTACGTGGGTGTATTAATATACATGCATACCGTCTCTTTGTCCAGCAATATGGTCTTCATTCCAGGGCCCGACTCATTGCACATCTTTTCCACATACAATTTAGTGGCATTAATTACGTTCATTCTGCGCCTCCGAGATTTACAAATGCAGCAAAATATATAAACTTCTTTATTTCCTTTACCAAAGGGGAAGATATGACAGTAATACTCTACTACGCGAGTAAACGCATTAATGGATTATTGATATTTTACCTGCAAATATTTTTTGTTCAATTGTTTAAATGAAAAACATAGATTTATTTTATTTGTTTAAAAACTACAGCTGGAGTAATTTATTTATCTGCACATAGAAGGGTTGCTTTAAAGGGTTCTTTTGTAAAGTATTAAGGTAAGCACACATTTAGAGACACCACACGACGCAACTTGACCGACAGTAGCTCCGCGATAACACTCAACTGTCGCGTCGTGTTGTTGCGAACTGTGCATTTTTCCATAAGGGGTAATCGTTTTTGTGGGCTATCGAGTGCTAATATTTATCCAAAAAATGTCGGGAGGTGTATCGAAAGACGCGTCCGGAGATCCAATATTTTCACTATTTTGGAAAATATTTGCAAAAAAAATTACCCAGGTCACATCTCAGAGGGGGTGTGATCCATGGTATTTTGGGTGTGTTTTAGCGCTCGGTAGCCCATGTAAACGATTACCCTGCTTTTACTGCACGTTTCAATAATTTACAGTTGTTGTTGTAGCAACACCTCGTTTGTAGACGACAAGCAATCTGAGAATAGCACCATCAATTTGGCCAATGCTCTATTTGCAACTAGGATTTTCGGAAATTCGTCGGAAACCTTTTCCTTGTGCAAACAAAGATATGGCAGCACTTAGGTATAATATCACCAACAAGTACTGCCAACTTGACAGCTCTTATGTCAATTTGCTATAAATTATTATGGTATTTTTTATTTGCGTGTAAAAGTGAAATAATAATAAATTACAAGAAAACATGACGGATCTTTGGAATTTTAAAGCAAAGTGTATTTAATTATATCAGTGCGAGTGATAACCTCTTAATTCTAGAAAGATTGTTTATTTGGTAAAGGTTCTAATGCACTGTACAGAAAACAACTGAATCGGGGAAAATCTGTCTCTAATAGATTCGAATCCAAAAGTGAGTAGTTTCGTACTATACCATTTTTTTCATAATTACTAATTTTAAAAAGCATAATTACTAAAGCCAAGGGTTTTACCGCTCGGGGGCGGCCGTAAAAATTACCTAAATGGGTGGCTCAAAGGCTAGTGTTTCCTACACTTTGATGATTGGGATATCTGTATGTTTTTCACATCTTGCCATCGATCTTCTGTTTCATGAAGGTTGCACTTTCCAAACTTCTTATTGACTATACTCAGGTACAATCTTTAACACCTATAAAAGTAAATAAGCGAATACAAGAAGTAGAACTTCACGAAAAAGGGCATACATTTAGGTGTTAATTAACGTACACTTTCACCCATAATAGAACTTGTATGTAGCTTCTCAGTTGGAAGTAAACGTCCACGTAGATGGAGTAACTCTACCTACTGTCTAACCCAAAACCTTGTCACCGCAATAGCCACAAAGGTTAAGAGCCGCAATATGATTTTTTTAATATGCTGGGCTAGTTAGGTGCAATTCAGAATGGAGGAAAGAGCGGCCTATTGAGGAAGATTATAGTCATATTAGCTCAACTTCGAACTGGATACAGTAATGGGTTCAACTCTCACTTATCCAGATTCAACCCCATCATACCAAATACTTGCCCTGCATGTGGTATGTCCTCTCGTGATACTAAACATCTCTTAGTAAATGAATTAATATGACATGAAACATAAATACACTGAAGAAGAGTATTATTTTAGGAATAACAACAAAATCACTCCCCGAAGGTTTTGGGGAGTGTTGTCGAAATAACAGTCCTTGGCCGGATATGAATCGGGTACGCTCCGGTACTCCCTTGCGGTACTGCCCGACTGTCGTGGGAACGATTTGGTTAGACCAGTGCAACCTTCTAGGTCATGTCATCCCTCCTTCCGAAAGGAAAGAGAAGATGGGTAATGAGAGGTGGGAGGCATCATATCCGTAGATCAACCATCGAGTTGCACATCATTACCTTTGTGCACATTGGTCGCCTCTTACGACCGGTATGCCTACCGCGGGCATATTCTAAGCCCCAACCCGCAGGAATAATTAATATACGTAAAGAGCTACCACATTTCAAGCAAATCGCCCAGTAAACAAAATTTTTTTATCAAAGGCCCGGTCCTGGCCAAATACCAAGAAAAAGTTTGAATCAACTTATTATAAGACCTATTGAATATGGCTGGTACCAGGAGATGCTAGTACCGGATCGTTCCTTATTGTAAGGCAAAACACTGTGCATACCGGTCACACTTGCTCCGAACTTTGGGGGTGTTTTTGGCGTTATTCAAACAAACAAACAACCTTTGTTGGGCTTCACAAAATTAGTCCAGACAGTTAGGCGTCAGTTAATAAAAATGAGATTAAATAATTGATCGCTTAAAAATTTAAATAAACCATAAGTTTTTGAAAATCAAACATGAACTGGTTTGAAAAAGTTCATTCACCTATTGGATTCACCTTTTGCGGGCTTTCTAGAGACGAACATCGTACACAATACAATTATCAAAAATTCAACTTTATTCCACGAAATGATGCTATATTTCTACATACATACATAAGTATTCGTATATATTAATTACGAGGGCTGCTTCTTATTATTATTATTTTACTTTGTATGGCGATTATTATCCCATTCTTAGCTGCGGTGAAGGCAACCTTCAACTTCACTCGGCTACTATTATGTATGTTATAACGTGGAAACTGAATTTGTAGACTTTTAATGGACAAAAGCTGCAAGTCTTCTATGTTGACTATACAAAGTGAAGTGAACTGGTGCCTCTTGTCCGGAACTAACTTGATACTGGCATCATTTTTTTATTTCTAATGCCAAATTATAGTTTCGTACCACCCCTGACTGGTACCGAGTAGTACTCGGCTTTTCTTTTATTTGCTTCATCGAGCCAATAGACGCCTTTTGACTTCACTTTGCAGGTATACATATATGTACATACAGACACGAAGAAGTATTTCGCATCCCGCTGTAATCATTGTCCCATTTTTAGACAATAACGCATATTCCACTGTTCAAAGATATAACTAAGCAACAACTAAATTTACTTTATAAGCTCGAAAGAAACGCCCATGAAGTCACTGAAATTACCTCTTAGACATGACAGTTTTGAAATAGGATTTCAGTAACTAGAGTGGGACACCGTTAATTTGTTTCACAAATAAAAGTCATGGAAGTTGGTGCTCATGTCATCTTATCTAATACCGGTAATTCCTCTTGATAGTGTCATATTCTTAAAGTTTCCACTACATATATTTCTCTGGTAATACTCAAAAAATATGGAATATTGCAAGACTTACGGGGCAACCCTCGTATGGTTCACCTTAACTTAAAGTTACCGTCGCAGAAGAATATATGAATTTGGCCATCCAATTACCTGCGCCGTCATTCACGCGTTGTATGGCAAGATCAGCATAGTCAGTCTGTTTAGTAAACTGCCTTTGAATACAAGAAATTCTTAAGAGCGCTTAACATAAACAATATTTGATTTCTCAAACTTAATATACATATGCGAGTACAAACAAAAATTAAATCGTGTAAACCCGAAAACATTTTCCATTCTCCAAACAGTATAAGCAAAAAATGCACATAAAACAAGTTTAAGGTATAAATTGTGAAAAACTCAAAGCAATTTATCGAATATGTATTTGCTGAAGTCACATTCTGTTCATGTATTGTATTTGCATTTGATCAACTGCGTCATTTTGTCACACACAACATGTGCAGCACCAAATTTATTAACCAGCTATTTACCAGCTGCAATGCAAGCGTTAGCCTATTACATCGATTACTTGCAATATGAGCCACTAACAACTACAACAGTTGAGCCACCTTTTAGCGTGAGTAATGATGAATTAAATGGAATATTTAATACTTCGCCAACAACAAATAAACCATTATCATGGACTACAATAGCGCACACCACACGACCATCCTTGAGCAGCAGTGTAACTACAGAACCACCAACGAGCATAGCACCAATTTGGTGGCAACCACCTGCTTGGTGGCAACATACCACTACAACTACCGCCAAACCTATAGCTCCTCCGACACCTATACATAAACCTGGCTTATATGCACCAATGAAAGTGTCACTAAATCAAACTTTGCCCAAACAACGTGTTGGCTATGAAGTTTTTGACGAGATCGGTGATAATACCGAGGGATTTGATAAATTAACATTAGCGCTTATACGTGATATACAAACCGAGAGAGAACATGATGAATTCACTAATGACGTTGAATCTTTGGATAACTTTTTACGGCTTTACGATGATAATTATGGTCGTGCTGCATTCGACACGGACCTGGATACATTGGATCGTTGGTCAACAAGCAG
Organism: Sphenella marginata; assembly: GCA_951509765.1. Classification (NCBI taxonomy): domain Eukaryota; kingdom Metazoa; phylum Arthropoda; class Insecta; order Diptera; family Tephritidae; genus Sphenella; species Sphenella marginata. Next base: position 14,629,709 of record OX608079.1, on the reverse strand, counting down.
CAGCACATCGACGGCAGGTAAAAAACGTGTACCGCCCACTAAACCATATGTCGAGTTTTTACTCATTTACGATTTGTTGAAACGTGATGCTAAAGCAGCCAATCTTAGCAAATATGAAGGATATTCAGATCAATTGCTGCAGGACTTACATGAATTGTCAAGCGCTTCGGCTGAGCGGCAATTGTATACACTTTTTAAACGTATGCTAGATCGTGGTGATGTTGAACGTAGTGATGTAGTGTCTCGTATACAATCTATCATGAAGGATATTGCTAACCCAAAAAGTGCTACGGCGATGGCGCTGCGTTACATTCCTGCCTTGCCATTTTTACCCTAAATTTGTATGTATGTATGTAATTAGAGAATGTGTGAACAAAATCGATTAAAAAAAATTTTTGCATTGTATTGCACATATTATTGTAAATACATATGTAGATGTAACTCGAAATTTTTTATTTTTGGGAAAACGCTAACTAAATTTTTGTCATTTTAAATAGCCAAGTTCTACAGCACCCAAGAAGCATGCGTGGGGGATTGCGATGGCTTTCAAAAGGTCTAAATAAATGAGTGTAGTCCTAGTACTTTTATTTTTGGGGAAAGAAAGATATCACTCGTTGGTTCTTCGGTTAATTTGATTAATTAATAGGCATGCTTTTGCCTGATTCTATATTGCAGAAATGGAATAACAAGTGTGGAAAATGGTGCAAACCAAGCTTCATTGTTGTAATGTGAAATGTGTCACGCCAAAATGCACAATTATCTGTGGTGAAAGTCAAAATTGCATCTCTCAAATGAGTGAAAGAAAGAAATGCTTCATCCACAACAACAAAGTAGTTGCATGCTCGCAACATTTATTGTTATCGGAAAACAAATAAAATGCGTGTGAAGCAGCACCAATTCGAGCTCATTAAAATAATGTCGATGCTAAAGCTCAAGACGAAACTGTGAAAATGTCATGAGAACTAAATGAGTACAAAACAAGTGAAAAAATCACTGGCTTCGGCTGTGCTGAAGGCTTTATACCTTTCATGAGAACGCATCACGGTTTTAAGTGTCCCTGCTAATTGAAATATACATATATAGGCTGAACCACGTTTATTGGGTTGTATGAGGGATATGCGTTGTATTGCTCCGATCTTGTTGGTTCGGACAAATTATTAATATCTTACAAAATGGCGGTCCCATACCAATTTTCAGCCAGGCAACTCTAAAACTCAGGGACTAGTTTGCGTTTAAATAGAAAGACACACGGAGGAACGGACATAGCTAAATTGACTCGGGTCATTTCGGGATACTTATTTCATGTTCATGAAAGATATACAAAATCTTCGAAAACTATGTGCGCGTAAAGTGTACTTCAAATGGAAACTTTGCTTACAGCAGTGGTGTGCAACTTCGACTTTTCTAATTAGAAAAATCGGAAGAAGAATAATTTCTACACGTTGCTATTTTGCCAACGAATCTTAAATTTCGAGAACAATAATTAGCAAGTATAGAAGCTGCCATGGTCAGTGCTGAAGGAGGTTGAGATAACAGCTTTTGCCCACCACTGCTTTTGAGAAAATACACACATACATATGTATGTATGTACGAATTGATGTCAGTGAAGTGTAATCAAGTGTTGCAGGCACGCTGGCATTGCGCCTTGAGTAACGCAAATTATCACAAAAACACCCGCACAGTACGCGCTTGACATATGACACCATTTTAACACCATTATGTGCCAATATGACAATAAGGCTGCAACAAGCTTGAGTATAGAAAACTATTATTACTAACATATAGTGCCAATTTCCACTGACTATGGATAATCATGCATGAGCTGTAGATATCCTTGCTCGTTCAGCCCGACAACTCACCTAGGTGTGAAAGGCCTTTCCTCTGAATACCTGACGGGATCCTGACTTCCAACCTCGATTGCGTTTGCGTTACCATAGGCAGAGTAAGATGAGTAGGATTTACTGTGAAAGCCCCCTAACGACCTCGAGCGCGTGCAAAGAGATCCATATGAATGTGTCCAGAAAGTGTAATAGTTTCTTGCTCAGTTTTGAGTTGCTTTAATTTAAAGTAATGGCGATATGCCATGTATGTATTGGCTACTAGTACAAGATGCAGTTATATGCCTGTGTCTGTACTTGATTTACTACTGGTTTTATATTATTTGTTTTCAAATGCACTGTGTAAACACAAAACACAACGCATACATTTTATTTGCATGATTTTGTACATTACTCTAACGTTTCTACGATGCGCATCTTATGGATGTCTCAGTAAAATCGCTGTTTGCCCTGAAACCTCATAAGCTTACTCTATTGGGATGCTCTGCGGCACTATGCCAAAACATATATCTACACGCACCCGAGAGTGCACATGCCGTACTCGTTTTGCTCACAACAACCACCTTTGCATCGACATAATAAATTGGGCCACCACTCAGCGCCACCCGCCGCCTCCTAAAACATTCATGAACGTGAATTAGTAACCTAAAAAAATGTTGTAACCTTTTATAAAAAAAAGAACGTTACTTACTGCAATGATACAAAATCCGTTACTATTGATTTGGAGACAAATTGATTTCATTGCTGTGCCATCTTCAGCGTCATTATTCGTACTCTACTCGTTTTCTCAGATTTGGTTGTTAAGCCTTACATTTTATTTCTCTTCTTAAATAAGCCTTATATATTTTTTGGTGGGTATGTGTGACCATACACATTATATATGGCTACACATAGGATTAGATATGTATGCATGCGTAAATATAGGAAAGCATAGCAATACAAAAACATTAGCACCAACAAAATCAACGCCAGCTTCGACGTTGACGTTGACTCTTGTGTTGACTTTTATTTCGGTCGACTCTTTGCGGAGAGGTACGCACCACCAAACATGATGTTTTTGCCCTTTGTTTGGACAAAAACAAAACTAGCAAATTCCCATATGTATATGTATATGTACATTCGTATTGTTGCTGGCAAAGGGCGTAGTAACTAGTCAACTAAAGAGGGGTTTATATAGACGAACATTTTTTATAACACAAAACTGTAGGAAATTTCTTATTTTTTGAGACTTATGACTTTTAAGCTACCAATACATACATATTTCGTGTTTGGGTGTGGCTATGAGACTTCAAAGGTTTCAACGAAAAGATAGCATCTCCCCGATTTAATATACTCACCATACATCAATACGTGAAGCTACACTGGTAACCTCCAATAAGTTCGTTGTCTTAAGAATTTTGCACAATATTAACTCTGCAGAAAATGTGACTAGCTCAGAACTATCTCTGAGCTATTTCGTTTGGAGACACCACCAGTCCTAGCTTAATATCTAACTAATGCTTTCAACTGTCTACTTTAACTTGGCGTTGTCTTTGGCGGTGGTACTTGTCACCAGTGCATTACTTGGCAAACCGTCCTGAATAGGTGCTCATTCGGACAGTCCTAAGATTGTTTGGCTTTGGCTATTTGTGGATAGTTTGGGGGGCAGTTTTGCTTGTGAATGGGTGACTATCGATGTCCGATACTTCATAGTGTCTTTGAACTATCACCGATACGGAACGCGTCACGAAGTGGATAGCTCAAGACTGTCGCTTTTGGAGACTCGATCGCAATTTGAGCGCAGATGAGTGAGTTATTATCCAGTGCTTGGTAGCCCTATTTGAGCTGGGATACTGCTATTAGCATATAGCGACAATTGAAGTACCGTCTTTGTTCATCATCTTGTCCTTCTTCATGACTTACAAACTGATAGCAACTCAGGATCAATAGTGCATTTATATGTCCATCAGTCAGATAATCGTTTTCACTATTTCCACACTATATTTTTTCTAAAAATGTTTAGCCCACCGCAACACACATACTCAATATATTCAACTGTGGGGCAACGCGGCCAATTGGCGTACCCCTCCCTATCGCTCTTCGCAACAGCTCATGCTCCATAATGGAATGGTGGCAACACGCGCCACTTGTATTTCCTTGCAATCTCGTTCGCATTGTCGGCAAACGGATGAACAAGGCAGCCAGCCAGAGAACCAACTCAGCTAAATAGGCAAGCAGCGTGAGCCAGTAATTTTTTCGATGCAAGAGGCATCGGACGGTTAAAACGGAATAGTAAATCTAAATTAATGTGAATGTGTAAGAAGGCATGGAAAAATTATTTTATTTTATAAAAATAAAAACATCTTAGGAATCATCTGCGTTACGAATCCCACACCTTGTTAGTAAGAGTACCTGTGTAGAATTGGTGAAGGTGTTTGTATGTGTGTGTATGCTACATTTTAAGAAAATTTGTAAAAATATTTTGCCTTTCGGTGAGCAAAAAACGAAATCTTGAGTGCTTATTGAAAATACAAGATATGTATACTTGAAATATAAAAAGAATATATTAAAACAGCTGAAAAGCAAAAAGTGTTATAGTTAATTTATGGTTGTTCTTCATGTGTTCTTCTTTTTCTACTTGAATTGAAAATTTTCTTCCTCATTTGGAAAGCCAACATTTGCTCGTTAATTATTGATTTCTTCGGTAGTTTTTGCCAAAGAAAAATGCCAAAGAATTTCAATGAGGCAAAAGAGATTTCGACAAAAACAACTTAAACGCATACATCATACATTACAATAATAATTTTGCTTTGTTGTTTTTATGAGAAATGCAAGGAAACAGTAATGCGGCTTTTTTTTGTTTGTGTTCTTATACAAAATTGGATAAAAATTGTGATTTGTGAATACTTATGTGTTTAGTTATTTATCCACCAATAGCAATAAATACATTTGCACATATTTATGTATGTATGTATGGTTATGTGTATATTTGTAAATTTATCAGAGATAACATTTAATACTTCCCGTAATTGATATTAGGTATTTGAAAAGATGTTTCTGACATCGGACACCCACTAGTTGAGTAAGCACCTTTGATCGTAGTAAGGCACGCACGTCTGCTAGGGTGCTCAAATACTAAGGTAAAGTTCTCATAAATCAAAGCAAGATAACAAACGAGAAGTAGCAGAGTGAAAAGGGGAAGGAGAAGAAAAGGGATCGACATAGGCCTGTGGAGGCTGATAAAAGAAAACTCGAAGATCTCGGGGGATTAAACAAGTTGTGTCGGTGGGTTTTATATCCACGATTTTTCTTCTCGAGAAGGAAGAAGTGTCAGTGTAGTGTTCCAAGTGCAAGGAACTACACAATAACTAAATTACCACACAATCCGGCATCACAGAATTTTGCTCCAAAGGCGCACTCAACAGCATCTAACATAGTCGGTAAACTTCTCTCCCAATGAACTTGTACAAACAAAAACTGTAGAAACACGATCTTTATAGCGAAACGCCACTCACTCTGGCTCAACTTGCATACTCACTATTAAACCTATTTCTTTCTCGGAATTTCATTACGTCCGTCTTCTGAGTCGAACCGTATAGCTTCATTCGTAACTGAATCAGCTTCCATATTTCTCGTCGGCACCACGCAAACGTTAATAAATCCTCAGCTAATGGTATCATATATATGTCCGCCACGAGAAGCTTAAGCTTTTCACTCTATCCGAAGAAGAACTTCCCCCCACACCATTTTTACCAAACCTTTCTAATTTAAAAGTATTAGCCTTCTTCAAAGTATTTCCCCCCCTGCGGTTTTGGGCTTTAGAATATGCCCGAAGTAGGCATATCGGTCGGACTAAAATGCACAAAGACATGCAACTCCTTAGGAAGGAGGGATGACATGACCTAGAAGGTTGCACTGGTCAATACCAAATCGCTCCCACGACAGTCGTGCAGTACCGCAAGGGAGTACCGGAGCGTACCGGATTCGTATCCGGCCAAGGACTGTTATTTCGTTGCTACAACAACGACAACACAACAACAGGGGTGGCATGACCTAGCAGGTTGCACTGGTCATACCAAATCGCTACCACAACAGTCAGGCAGTACCGCAGGGAGTACTTGAAATGTTATCTCAAAAATTTACCGAAACCTTGTATATTTTCATAACCTTTCCAAATACATACATACAAAGTAAATATAACAAATAAAAATTATTAGTATAAATAGTTAAAAAAAAAAGTCACATTTTGTTGAACGATTCGGTGGCAATGTGCAAAAGTAACGATTCGAAAATAAATAAATTAATACACAAATTTCTAAAAAATTAATTTAAACCTTGAACAACGGCAGCTGTTCTTCTAGAAAAATGGAAAATTTGCAGAATTTCGCGCGCACACCACAGTTTTTGCGTAAAGTCATCACCGAAGCGAGAAGGTAGGTACTTAACTAGTCGAGCTATGTATGAAATAGTCAGAAGTTATAGGAATTAACTCCCGTAGGTACTTGGCTTTCCGACTACTGGGAGCTCAAAAATGAGAGTGAAGTTTTTTTTATTGACTTCTAATTAGTCCCTTACTTTTTGCTGTTACTCTCTAGTTCTCAACGAATTTCCAGCTTTCGACAGTTGTACCAGTAGCTTTGTTCGCGTACAAAACTTGCAAAAAGTGTAAGCAAAATGAGAGTGACGTAAAACTCTCTCCAAACGCGAAAGGTTCATGTCAGTAAAAACTTGCCGCAAAAGCTGCTGTTGCTATTTTGATTGGTTTAAAGTTCATATTTTAAAATTTTTGTTGTTGCTTTCCCCTGTCACGATCAGCTGTTTTCACTTACAATTTTTACGGAGTGGAATGCCCACAGTAAAAACTTGTAGCTCTCTCTGTCAATGAAATGTCAAAATGCGCTCTCTCGCTGCAAAGTGTTCTGTGTAAGCAAACATTTTCTCAGTAGAAGTTTTATAAATTTTTTTTAAATTTTAATGTACGCGAACAAAGCTAGTTTCAGTCAGAAAAGCACGAGATGAAACCTAGTGCAACATGACAAGTGTGATATCTCTGGGATAAAAGCCAAATTAGGAATCAGCCTCGGTCACTTGTTTTTTAATATATCTACTATCTTGATTTCAACATACTGACTGTGCACGCTCGTCATACTTTTATTTTAGGCACTTGCTGTCTTACTTTTTATTCAGAAATATTTCTGTTATTTTTGTTGCTACATTGTTTTCTAGTTTTTTGGTAAACTTGAACACACATACATACATATGTACACCCACTTATGTTTAAGGTCAACAGTAAGCAAGTACATGCATCTTATTACGGATGTTGCAAACTTTCGTTAGTGATGTGAGTTTCGATTATTTATACAACTGATTTTATAGTCTTTTTTTAAGCATTTTCTTGTGTAATTCCACAGCATTTTAAATGATTTAAAATATTTCACCACAGGCTAAGCAAATCTCTAGGTGTCGACAGTGAACATTTTAATTGCCTACTTAGCCCAAAGTAGCACTTGTCTCCGTTGAGTTTCCAGGATTACAGCACATTCGTAATTCATATGAAGTCCTTAAATGCAGAGCTCTTGATTTATAATAAACTAATTAATTTATGTATTTGAAGCCGGCTTGAGGTCCGAAAATTTTATTAAAAACGCAAAATTGTTTGTTTTTAACCGATATATTTCGATTACACACGGTAATCAACTAATTAATTAATTTGGAATAGTTGTGTGAAAAGCTAATCGATTATCACTAATCGTTCACTAATTTTATTTCGTATCTCTTTTTTCATGATCCAATAATATAGGTCGTGTTATTAGACCAGCTGATTTCTACTTTTCTCTCGAATTTTGACAGTACACTAGTCGTTTCTCGATTTCGATATTAAACTTATGAATTACAAACACAAAATACATGAAAAGTGTACCTGTGCCTGTATTTTTGTCGAGCTGCAACGACCTGTTAGGTGGACCATATACATATGTATATGTATTTTTCTTGTTGATGTTTTTTTTTTTATAATCCTATGAATTTCGTTTAGTCGAATATCGAATATTCGCAATTGAAAGAAATACTTTTCAAACTTGCTAAATTGACTTTCAAAAATCATCACCAAAAAATTGTCAACTTAAGTGAAAGTATAAAATAATGTTGAAAAAATTACACATCGATTTCTTATTCTTGTCAGATTGTCGGGATTGCCGGGTTCGCGGTTTCTTTACAACACAAGGAGCTTGTACACTGAGATGTGATATGGTTTCTAGTTCAAAGCTCTTATCTGAGTTTCTAAGTTAGTGAGATGATTTCATTTTCAATATATTTTATTTTGTAATTATGGTAGTAACAAACTCATTTACACATTACACATACAGATAACCATATCATACATATAACGGCACTGTTTGATGTTGTTCGTAACGACAAAAACAGTCCCTGATTCGATTTTTATTAACGATTCCTTAGAATAAAGTAGGCTAGTCGTCCGTGGGTTTGATCCAATTTATATGGCGATGTCTTAGGAAAGCATAACCTATTCCATGTCGGAGTATTCCATTTCTTTGCTTCTGAGTATCTACTATATGAAAAAGGACTTCGGACTAAAAAAGAGTACTCACATAATTTGATTCTTAAAGTTTTGCTGGTTGTGCTCCCGCTGGATTTGGTAATCGGAAATAATACTATGAGAAAGATGTGATAGTACAATATTAGGGATTACATATGATAAAATAATGTCATAAGATTCTGTTTTGTTTAGCATACAAAATAACAATAAATAGATCCAACCCCAAAAACTAATTTAACGGGTCGATTCTAGAGTGGTAACAACATTCATTTTACCGGCAAACAAATCACTTGGAAACTTTTACACCCTTTTGGTATTCTGCTGGCTTAAGTTGCAGTTCAATTTCGTAACCACCGAAAGAGGTGGTAACATCTCGTAACCACGAAAAATTGCACGTGTTTTGTAAATATTTTTGTGGACAGAAAATACCACAAATTTTGTACACATACTAGTTCACAAGAATTAATAAACAATATGAGCACTTTTTTACGCGAAGTTTCGTGCGCATTTGCGTTTTATTCTCTTTTGCGAATTGTTTGTTTTTGACAGCGTTGCCATGCGCGCTAGAATCGCGGGTACATGGACCGGTTACGATTTTTGGTTAGATAATCTTCTGGGTACAAAGTTTCCGGTTACGCTCAGAATCGACACGTAAGAAACACGTTTCGGGAATCAAGGCCTTAAAGTAAAGCTGAATCCATACATTCCATACCATTCTTATACCGTTTGAAAAGATGGTTGTAATTTATACCGTCGGAAACGGTATTCATTGCGATTTTAGAAATGCCAAGGTTGTGTGAGCAACCAACAACAAAGAATTTTGCGTACTTCCAATACAAAACGATCTGTCATCTGATTCTTGAACGCTCAATTTAAATTTCGATGCCAATTAAATTCGCTCATACATATGATATAGAGCAAAATACTTTATATTAGGGTGTTCCATTTTAATTGGATTTTTTTATCGCTGTCACAACTAAAACTTGATTTCAAATTTAAAAAAAAAACTATTTATATTTGTTTTTTATTTAATTTTAATTTATTTATATATTTTTATTTAGTCTAATAATAATAGCGAATTTTTTCTCGTAAGTTGCCAGCTATGAATAAAATAACATAATAAAACTTGTTTGAAAAATTAGAAATTTCATTCAAAAATCATTGCGAGATAGCAATAAAAATGGTGAACGCTTATAATTTATTCTGCTGCTTATTTCTCTTTTTTTTTGCTTTTAATTCAAAAATCGTTTTAGGTGAGCGGAAAGTACTTCATCCAGGAACGAAATGACGAATAAAAAATTGCCAAAATTAATTTTTCTATAACACATTTGTTTTTATCTAAAAAATACACACAATGGTTTTGTCTGCACTTCCGAGGTCGATTCATTCAATTAATATCCGATTTTAGTTTCGATAATCTTAATATCGTAACATCCCTAATAGTGAACACAAATAAATTTCTGGAATTAACACGATTTGCGGATGTTTCATACAATTGTTTATATGTATGATTCATAGGATGTGCAAATGAAATGAAAGCACTGGTACTAACCATGCCGTGTAGTATTTAACTAGTCAGAAATAATACTAGTTTACAACTTTCTTTTTTTAGTCTGAAAAGGAAGGAAGCAAGTAGTTGACTTGACCAACAAGGCCAATCCAGAGACTCATTGGACTCAATTTATTGGGAAAAACTAAATACATTCAAGAAACAAAAAAAATTTTTAGACAATAATTAGGAAGTACTTGGGGGTTTACTCTGTATAGCAATGCGAAACACACTACCCACTCTATGAATATATGTATATCGACTCATGATCTACCAACTTGATTTAATTACAATTATTCCTCTCTCTCTCTGTCTTTTTTACAGATCGTTTATTCGCAACGACGATAACGACATCAGCCACATAGACGAAAGTGACACTGAAAACTGCGCCGAGTTTTACATCGATGAAATGGAACTGTCACACAGCTTGACGCTAAATGAGGAGGCATTAAAACAATTGCCAGAACAAAAGCGACCAGTTTTCATTTTCGAATGGTTACGTTATTTAGAAAAATTTCTACCGGTTGCACAAAAATCCGATATAAAAGGTTGTCAAAAAAAGTTGGTACAACAATTGACGGAACACATTCAAGGTTCACCAGGGCCACCAACACGTAAATTAATAGCAAGTTGCTTAGCGACACTCTTCTCTGTGGGCGATACATTTATGCTATTCGATACAGTTAATGCCTGCAATGATATATTGAAGAATAAGGATGACTCACCAAGCTATTTGCCGACTAAATTGTAAGTTATTTGAAATGGAACTATTTAAAATTTAAACTTAATTTCATTTGATTGTTCTATATAAGTTTGGTGGCATAGATAACTCTTGAAATACTAGGCAAAGCCTAGTACAGTCAGTCCGCTTTCAAATCCCCCCCTCCTTTCGGAGTCCCTAAAGTCATATTTTTCAGAAGCTGTGGATAAAATATGTCCTCGATATTTCATAAGAAAAATGTAGACTCCTCTTCCCAAAATCTTGGATCCTCCACTGAGTTGAACAAACTTAAAAAATTTAAAGTTCAATCTCTCCACACCTTGCATTTATCTCAGCTATAGAATAAAAGTACAGTTAGGCATCTACTGTAACTTATGTAACGGCTGTTACAACTTTGGCTGTAAATCCACATCTTTTCTAGGGCTGCGATTTGCGTTTTGGGTTCAATGTATGAGAAACTTGGACGAATGATGGGCCGTTCATATGAAGAGACGGTTCAAATACTAATACGCACTCTGCGGAATGCAGAATCTCAAGCACGCACTGAAATTATGATAACTCTTGAGAAGGTAAGGCACCCACCACTTAATAGCAAACAATAAATAAATATTAACTATGGTTTAACCAAATTTTAGGTTTGTGCAGGCATGGGCACAGCCATCTCAAACGTGCATAAAGACATCTACAAAGCCACGAAGCATTGCCTCACCGATCGTGTAATGGCTGTGCGTGTCGCAGCAGCCAAATGCGTTCTAGAGATGATCAATCATGCACCATTTCTTTATCAAGCGGAGCTCGAAAGTTTGGCATCACTATGTTTTCGCGCTTTTGATGGTAGCAATTATGAAGTACGATGTGCAGTCGCCAAATTACTAGGAACACTACTTGCCTTCACACAACAACCACCAGAGGGAGCCAACAAAAAACCAGGCCAACCAATATCTACAAAAAATCAAGCACGAAATGTTTCACTCGATGAAGCTTTGGGTATTTTAATGTCTGGATTTTTGCGTGGCGGAGTGTCCTTTCTAAAGGGAACCGGCGAAATTATCAAAGGTAGCTCGAGCGTAAATCGTGAGGTGCGTGTTGGTGTCACACATTCGTATGTGGTTTTCGTACAATTTATGGGTAGCGTTTGGCTGGAACGTAATCTAAGCATTTTTCTAATGCATGTATTGGATTTGGTAGCAAATCCAAAAGCTGCTTCCTCACATGTCGATGCTGTATATTCACGTAAATGTATTAACTTCATACTACGTTCGATTATTGGGAAAATGCTGGGTGAGAAGGCGCAAACATCAGCCTGCAAGGAACTTATACACATTATAGCTAAACAAATGAATTCAATCGATTTCAATCCGGAAAATGCAAAAGATTCGAATCAAGAAACTTTATTTAGTCAACATTTATTGGTATGCGCACTGCAAGAGCTAGGTTCACTTGTGCTTTGTTTGGGTACTACGGCGCAGAGTTTATTACATGATCATACATTGAACTCTATTGATGCCACCTGTGCAGTGCTTGTACATCCATGCGCAGCAGCACGTTTAGCAGCTGCCTGGTGCTTGCGCTGCTTCTGCGTCGCAGTACCGGGTCAAATAACGCCACTTATCGATCGTTTTGTTGATGCCATCGAACAGATGCGTTCCTCGCCTGAGGCAATAGCTGGTTATAGCGCTGCTTTATCTGCTACCTTGGGTAGTGTACGATATTCACCATTAGGCATACCACATACCAAAGGTAAAGTCGTATTTAATACGGCTGAAGAACTTTTACGCTCGGCATCGCAAAATAGCCGTATGTCTTTAAATCGTACACAAGCGGGTTGGTTATTAATTGGCGCCATAATGACACTTGGTTCACCAGTAGTTAAGGGTTTATTACCACGCATGTTGTTATTGTGGCGTAATTCATTTCCACGTTCAAATAAGGAGCTCGAATCGGAAAAAGCGCGTGGTGATGCATTTACATGGCAAGTAACTTTGGAAGGACGCGCAGGTGCATTGTCGGTAATGCATAGCTTTTTGCTAAATTGTCCAGATCTGGTGACTGAAGATATAACTCGCCGTTTGCTTACGCCTATTGAGAGCGCTCTAGCCATGTTGGTGAAGTAAGTAAACAAAAAAAGGTTATTAATTATAGTATAGAAATAATTGTATCTTTTTTTCTATAGTTTATCACCGGTTTTGAAGAGCTATGGTACGCAATTGAAAGCTCCCGCCGCCATGGTGCGTCTACGTCTATATGAAACGCTCTCTCTTCTACCGCCGAATGCATTAGAATCTTCTTATACACATCTATTACGTATGCTTGTCTCTGAGTTCACACTCTCTGAAAATCCAGCTAATACTACAAACTCATTACTACGCGCCCTATGTCATGGAGATGACTCTATTATTTTGGGTACTTGGCTGCAGGAAACAGATCATCGCACTATTGAAGATCAGGTAATTAAACTTTATTTCTCATCTTAAAAAAATCTTTATGTTTGGAAATTTTGACTGCGTAATAGCTATTTGTTTTAAAATTGTATGTCCGATTGACAAACGAAACTGTGTTGATGATAGAAACATGTAAGATAATATGCATAGTGTATTTAGTTTTTAAATATTCCTTAAACTCTTTTTAAAACTTGTTTTCTAAGTGTATCTAATTATAGAATTAACCGCGCTATTTTAGCTGCAGAGAAACTTGAAAAAAAAAAAAATTTTTTTGCAAATAAGACGATTTTATTTTGTTGGTATTTAGTAGTGCTGGGCAGTATCGATTCCAAAAGTACTCAGTACTCGATGCTGAAAAGTATCGACAGTACTCGATGCTTACAAGTATCGATACTGAGTACTACTACTACTACTACTATTACGACTAAATACCCGAAATGTACTCAGTGTCTAACAACTACAAAGTAGTAATATATATTACTACTAAGTAATACGAAGTACTCAATACTGAAAATGTACTCGATACAGAAAATGTACTAGATACAAATTCCACGAGTTTTATGTGGTGACGAATAATTCTCAATTTTATATAAAGGGGTTAAAGGAATACAAATACCAAATAATTATAAAAACGTATTTTTATTAAAAACGTCCGACGTAACGAGGTGGTATTAAGTTATCTAGGTAAATACATACAATAAAGGTAACAAAAAAATATATACATACAAAAACAAAAGTGTGGGAACCGTGGCAACATGCAATCACCCGGAGTTGGAATGGCGTAGCCCAGGGTTATTTTTTGAAGCATTGAACATAAAAAACATGGATCGGGCCCCTAAATCAGGATTTGACCTGGGTTATTTTTCGGTTTTTCGCAAATATTTTCCAAAATAATGAAAATATTGGTTGAGCGGAGTTATATTCATGCTCCTGGGACGGAAACTCGTCTTTTGATATTAGCGCTCGGTACCCCACGTAAACGATTACCCTTTGAACTATTGATCCAACTGACCTGGAGCTGGAGTATCTCCAATAACAATTATTTCCTCTTCTGAAGAATTTTTTTTTTTGCATTTCGAGTAGCTGCACTGGATGCGCGCGCTGCAAATGCTTCCTTAAATTGGTGGTATTTCCATTATGCTTGAAGTCTTTTTTGCATATATAACACTGAACCAAGGCTCCATTTTTTCTAAAATATTCCCAGACAGAAGATTTAGGCTTCATTATTCAATAATTTGCTTTTTGCGATACTTCTTCTATTAGCAATGCCGAGATAACAAATTTTGTAGTAATATATAGAGTTGACACAAAGTAGCGATACAAAAGTAGTAAATACACAAAGTACCCGATGCTTAAAAGTATCGATACCAAAGTAGTAAATACACAAAAGTACTCGATACTGCCCAACTCTAGTATTTAGTATTGTAGTAATAATTAGTGTCACTTAACTATTCCTCCCTTGACAATATGTGCTTTACGTTATTCTTCAAATACACTAAAACAAGTTTAATTTTGTTGGTTTTTTTCCTCACGATGTCGTCATAGGAAAGGGCGCTTTATGAAAATGTATATCGATTATAATAATTATGTATTTACTAAGCCCCTAAATGTTTATGTAATATGTAGATAAATGAACCAACACAAAGATACAAACGTTCAAAACAGTTTTTAATTAACCAGAAATCTCTAACACTACTAATAACTACTTCCCTTATCACACACTGCTACCCTAAAATCAATGCAAAAATGTTACCGTCACCATCAACTATTCGCATCACCTCTGCGCACGGCATTATATCTGTGCTAATATCACAATAATAATAGATGGAGCCTAATCGCAAATCCGATGGGGAGCATGTAAGTGTTGTTAAACATTTTGTTGTTGTTGTTGAATTTTTTTCCATTTTCTTTTGAGTAAACTATGCCGTTGAATGTTGTTTTTAACTATTACTTGACACTTTTAAGGTTTGTTTTTGTTTTTTCTTATGCTAAATTTTCCTTTGATGTTTTCGAGATATTCTTTTTTAGTTCTACTTTTTGTGCATAATTTGCTCCAGCCATGACCAACGCAGACAATATACTATTGTTTTTGTTTTTTTTTTTGTGTTAACTGCTCTTGAGACTGAAGGTTGTATGTATTTTGTGTTGCCTCAATTGGTTTTTGCTTTAGTTTCTTCTTTCTTTTTTCTTTTTCAATGGAAATTCTTCTACCGTTACATCTTTTTAAGTTAGTTGGCTTTAAATTGTGCATTTATTATGACATCACATCTAACTACTTTTTGTAAAAAAAAATTAATTGTATACACATTTCCGAATTTACGGAATTGTTTTTTTTAACTATCCTGCAATTCTTCTCAAACAATTTTAATACTACACATTTGTGTCTCCCTCTTTTCCGGTTACAAAATTGATAATCAAAAGAAATTTTAAAATATCGGATATCGATAAATACGGGTTAGTTACTAGGTTAGTCCAATTCGAAATTTCTGGAGACTTTTTTGCCTACAAATAAACTATAGCGCCGTACTCACCATTCGTGTCGGGACATGTGGTATTGAAATTTTCTTGTCCACAAAGTAGTATTGCCGTATTGCTCTGTTTGGTACCTTTTAGCGGTACTGAAGATACCTTAGGATTTACTGATCCTAATTTTCTAACGCACTTAACGTTGCCGTCCCCTTTTGAAGACTACAGCAAGGACTTTTTTTCTATGCTTGTCATTCGAACTCATGTTCCGAAAGGACATTGATTGTTTAAGTCTAGTATGTTTGAGAAATCTTACCGGCTACCTAACGGGACACTGAAGTATACGGAGTGGTAAATAACGTTCACGCATAACGCGCCTCAAAACCTCTTATTTGGAGACAACTCTCTTCAACCTAAATTTTGATCACGCCACCATTCAGAGAGCTGAACATTTCGTCAGCCTAAGACTGGAGTAAACAATGTCAGCACATATGTTTTCTTCCGTTAGGTTGTACCGCTAATACTCGATTTCAATAACAGTTTCAATGTAAATCAACAAATTCCTAATCTCTTATTTCTTCTTTGCAGTTACAACCGAATAGCGCTGCTGGATCTGGCGCACTTGAACATGATCACTGCTGTTTGTATCGTCCTCCAATTACTGGTTTAGTGGGTACTGCCGCTATCGCTGCCGTCAACAATACTCAAGCCAACAAACTCGATCAATGTCCAGGCCCACTGCCATTAGGCGTTGCCGTTATCGATATGTCAGTGACGCTTTATGGTTTGATTTTCCCAAAAGTGGCTAATAAGCATCGCCTACAAATGTTGGAGCATTTCGCCGAGTGTATACGTCAAGCTAAAAGTAGCCGTCAAGAAGCTGTACAAATGAATATTTTCACAGCCTTACTAAGCGGCTTGAAAGGTCTCACCGACAGCAAGAGCGGCATTGGTCAGGAGGATGTGAAAAAGAGTGCCACCAATTTAGTGGTTGCTGCTTTGGTAAGCTCTAATTCCACGTTACGTTGCGCAGCTGGTGAAGCAATTGGACGTATGGCACAAGTTGTGGGTGATTCACGTTTCACTGCCGAATTAGCGCAGAATTCATTTGATAAATTGAAATCAGCACGAGATGTGGTAACGCGTACAGGTCATTCACTAGCATTGGGTTGTTTACATCGTTATGTGGGCGGTATGGGTTCGTCACATCATTTGAACACAAGTGTGTCTATATTATTAGCTTTGGGGCAGGATACATCATCGCCGGTGGTGCAAGTTTGGTCTTTGTACGCATTGGCACTTATAGCCGATTCTGGTGGGCCAATGTTTCGTGGTTATGTAGAAGCCACCTTATCCTTGTGTTTGAAGTTATTGCTATCTGTGCCGCAATCTAATGTGGATGTACATCAGTGTGTTGGTCGAGTTTTGAATGCACTCATCACAACTGTGGGACCGGAATTGCAGGTGATTATTTTTTTTTTTTATCAAAATGCAGCGGAGTATTTGGGGGTGTTTTGATAACAACTTGGATGAAAGACTTTGATTTGTGAATGAAAAAAATATCTTCCAACAGCTTTGCGAGACTGTATTATTAGTATTATGACTACAGCAGTACTACCCCCTACTTACTTAGCTCATCCAATCAAGGACGGAGCAAACAGGTCATACTGATGATGATAGCCTGGAAAAGGAGTTGTGAATTTTAGTTGCTTTAGGCATACCTACCAAGGTCCATTCTAACCGCCTAACCAGTGAGGTGATCGTCATCAATTGTGCAAAATGGCGCATAACGTTTTAAGTCTTTCATCATAAGTTGGGACTAATTCACTCCTATACATACCACTGATGCATATTTTCCATTAGTATTAACCTAAACTATTTTTATTAACTCTTGTATGTCGAACTTATATCTTATAGAGCAACAACGCCGCTGTTGGCTCAATGCGTTCGTCTTTCCTTTGCGCTGCAGCTATCATGCAAGCACATACCGATCCTCTAGTGCAAGCCGAAGCCACTGGTTGTTTACAACAATTGCATCTCTTTGGACCAAAATATGTTAATTTGAATTCTTTAGTACCGACTTTGGTTAAAACTCTGTCAAGCAACTATTTAATGTTGCGTAAAGCCGCCGTCTCTTGCTTGCGTCAACTGTCACAACGAGAGGCCAAAGAAGTATGCGAACTAGCGCTTACCATGACACCAGAACAATGCCCCGACATCACAATTACTGAATATGGGCTTCCTGGCGTACTTTTCGCCATGTTGGATACTGAAACAGATGCTGAAATGTTAAAGAATATACATGATACACTAACGTCCATGCTACAAATGCTAGCCTCCGATAATCTTAGTTCGTGGTTAAGTTTATGTAAGAATGTATTAACAGTTGCAGTTGAGGGTACATCACTGCAAGATGAGACAGGAGGTGGCGTAAAGAACGAGATTAGCAATAGTAAGTCTGGTGGTAATAATGATAACTCTAATAAAGTTGAACATGGAGATAATGATGATGACGACGAAGAAGAAGATTATGATGATGTAACTGAATATCATGCTGAAGAAAATACGTCCACACATCCAGCTGTGCAACCGCGTTGGCCTACGCGTGTTTTTGCAGCGCAATGCGTACGAAAAATTATCGCCACATGTGAGGCAGCCAATCCTATACATTTGGATCTTATACAAGCAAAAGAGATGCAAATGATAAAATCGCGTGGTGACTATCTGATTTTACATTTGTCAGAACTAATACGTATGTCGTTCATGGCAGCCACTTCAGACTCGGATCAATTGCGTTTAGAAGGTTTGCGTACGCTGCAAGAAATAATCGATCGGTTTGCAAATGTACCAGAGCCAGAGTTTCCAGGACATTTACTGCTAGAACAATTTCAAGCGCAGGTTCGTATTTAAATTGTTTGCATAAAATATTTGTTGAATTAAATTTTCTCTAATCTAAACGTTGAACGTGAACGTTAGCAAAGTAGTACTATAAGACAACTATAACCAAAAATATTGCCAACCTCGTAATGTCAAATTTTTCCATTCCAACGTACTTTGCTACCGTTTGCCACTACTTACTGAATATCGGTATAAATATCTACTGTTTTCTGTTTAATTAAGGTTGGTGCCGCTTTACGTCCTGCATTCTCACCGGACACCCCATCACATGTGACCGCGGCCGCTTGCGAAGTATGCTCCGCCTGGATTGGATCTGGTGTGGCACGCGATTTAAACGATTTGCGGCGCGTACATCAGCTACTCGTATCTTCACTTGATAAATTGCATACAAAAACGAATAGCACCCAATTATACAATGAATCTATGGCAACATTAGAGAAGTTGAGTATTTTAAAAGCATGGGCTGAAGTATATATTGTTGCTATGATTGGCAATGGTACTGCGCCAGCTTCTTTACTGCAAAAGAAACTCACATCATCGAATGCGATAACACCACTCACTAGTGGTCTGGACTTAGATGGCTCTGAAGCGGCTGGTGGTGATTTTGGTGATTTCGAAAGTCGTGGAGAAAGTCTACTTAATCTAGTAAAACCCGAGTTGGGCAATTTATCCACACATTGGTTAGCTGCAATGAAAGATCATGCATTATTGCTATTACCACCAGAATTTCAAAGTCAATTACCACATGATGGCGGTGCATTCTACACCACGGATACCATCAATTCGTCCAAACCACATTATTTATCATCATGGCCACCAATATTGTATGCAGCTTCGTTGTGGTTAAAGGACGAAGGCTTTGCAGCGTATGTAAATACAAGCTCAAGTGGTACTGATGGTGCTGCTTTTGAAGCCAACAACAACATTTCACATGGTTCACTTTCAGCTGATCGTTTTCATATGATATTTGGCATTTGTATGGAAGCTTTATGTAGTACACGTACTTCGGAGAAACCAAAAAATGTCATCAGTTGTTTACAATCGCTCTACACAATTTTTGATTCCGATTGGGCGCGCAAGCAATTAATTAAGAATAAAACATTAACTATTGAATTGTGTAATGTTTTACATCGGCAAATTTTGACGCGTGATGAGCTGCTGGTACAGCTACTTTGTATGGAAATATTGAAACAATCAATACATGCGGCCAAGCAAGATCTGCAATTGAAACGTGAACAGTATATGATTGAACATCAAAATGATGACAATACAAACAATGAGCATTTACAAAAAGAAATTGAAAATTTGGGTGAAGGCGGTGATAGTGGTGAGATTGTGCCGGGTATATCGCACGTCTATGCCGTGTTAGAGGTATGCCTTTGTGTATTTGTGCGACAAATCCCTTCAATGAATCCAAGTGTAGCCAGCAAACTTAGCACAATACAATTTAAACAAGAATTGGCTGCTAAAAGTAGCACATCTCAATCATTCTTTTCAATATTGGCTGAAGATAATGGCATGTTAGTTGCTAGTGGTTTACAATGTGTGGAAGATCTAACAACATTATGTTCACCAAAAGGTGCACTTACAATTCTACCAACCATAGTTTTTATGACCACTTCAATAATGCGTGAAATTGCTAATAAATCGTCGATTGACACGACGATACTTGCAAACACGGGCGCTGTACAGGCATCATTGCATACGCTCAAATCGGCATGCACCGATAGTTGGGCCAAACATGAACAAGTTTCCGCCGAATGGATGGAGATATTACAAAGTGCGCTAGCCACCATTATTGATATGACTAAAACAGCAGGTGATGAAGACGAACGTAAAGTGGATGAGGTGACAATGTTATTAGCTATTGCTGTTTTTATATTGCATACACCAGCTACGGTGGTATCCACACCATCTCTACAATATCCATGTATAAATCATTTTCGTCAATGTATGCAATCCGAACATTTAACGGTGAAATTGAAATGTATACAAACTACGCGTTCGATTTTTGCTAAGGCCGATCTTAAAATATCTACACCATATATACATGCACTTGCTCCACGCATTATTGAGGGTTTATACGCGGATGCGACAAAAACGCCACGCACCGATATGGAGCTGCAAATCACACTCGAGAGTATATTGACTGTGGAGACGTTAATCGAATTGGCGGAACCGCAAAATCGTAAGTAAAATCTTCTATTGCCTTCTCTTTTTCTTTTATGATTAGTTCTGAATATCTATCATGTATTTAGTTTACACATAAATTAGCAAACATTTTTATGAAGTTTATGTGATTTAACTAAAAAAAAACCAATAGTTAGCGTTCGATTTGAAACTTCATTTTTTATATTTTACGAACACACTGATTTTAATTTTCTTAACCCATTCAACTTTTTGCAAATTAGAAATTAATACCTTTACCTTCCTTCCCAACAACTCCTATTCACCATACCCACCAACCATCAAACCAATATCTAACTTTTCAAAAAAAAAAAACTTTGTGTCTTCATTATACTAATTAAACATATGTTTCTTATTTTCTATTTTTTTTTCTCTTTATACGCGTTCCAAATTTGAAAAAAACATTTCCCATTGAATTGAAAATTCAAAAAAATATCATCAAAACAAACTTCCTGTTTTCATATTGTAACTTTTGTTTGAAAATCTATAGGAAACTTGATGCAAGGTAATTACCAAAAATATAATAAAAATAAATATGCACCGGCATTTCAAATTGCTTTGTATGTTTGTTCGTATGACCCATGGTCCAGAAAACACTTACAATAAACAAAAACACGATACTATCATATTACCGTCATCTTTTAGCGTATCGCACCATCAAAATGAAATTGGCTACCCGCTTTAAATATCCATTTATCTTTCTCTCACTCTATCTTTATATTTACTTCTATACTTCAGATTGTATGCGCCACATAGCGCCTTCTCCTTAGTGGCTACTGTTTGTTATCACTTGTGTTTAATTTTTTTTTTTTTCTAAGCTATGAAATTATCATCAATGGTTATGTGTAAAGTTAGATGCATGTAGCACATTCACAATATTTTTTTTCTTTTTTGCTCTATAAGTAGAAAGTATATATATGTACATATATATTTTTTTAATTCTGCACATGCTACTTCTCTACTCTGTTGTTTTAGAAAGCACCCCTAAAAACTATTTTTCATGTAAACATTTTTCATATTAAATCATTGGAATTTTTACACTCTCAAAGCAGGTTTAGGACCACAACTGAAATACGATGTATGAAACTGGTTTATAAATAAAACTTACTTAACTGGCGCCTAACTCCGTCTAATAGGAGACTTCTGTATTTTGCTCTATACAGGACTAAGAACGCAATTTTTTTTATATGAAAAAAAAAAAAAAATTTTAAGCTCGTCGGGGAAAAAATATTTCACGAACTTAAACCTTATTATACTACAAATTTTATGGGCTACAAAGCTCCATACACCAAAAAAAAAAACTGTGACAAAATTTCAAAACTTTGATCAAATCTCTTTGAATTTTAGCTAATTTTATGCATATTTTTAAAACAAAATACAAAGTTCTTCCATTAGAGCGTGACACATGTTTTTATATAGGTTTTGCTAAAATAGTTCAAATTAATAAAATTAAGCCCAAAATTTGTGAAAATGGCAAAATACTACAAAAAAAAAAAATACTTTTAAGTTTTAGACCTTAATATTAATTTTTAGAGGGTTATCATTGTGATTTTAAATGAAAATTGTGTTTAGTTAAAGTAAGAATTTTATTATTAGTACAAATGTCGCAATGTATTCAGCATAAGTATGTTGTTATATGGAGATCCTATATATGAAGGAGCAACAAGATTTTGGGAGAGCAAAAGTGTGTGAAAGGATAGGAATAGGTATAACAAAATTGAAAAAAAAAAAAACAAGAAGAGGACTAAATACAAGAAGGGAAAGAGGGGTATGGGGATAAAGAAAAGTGGGGAAAGGGAAGACAGGAATTTAATATGAATAGGAAAAGTTGGAGAAAAAGAAAACCAAAGGAAAATGGATATAGGAGAAGAGGAAGGGTGAGAGATGAAGAGAGGAGAGTACGATTTTTTAATTTAGAAGCAAGTAAACTTCTGGCAGCGCAATGGAATTACATTTGATTTCGTCGATTGCATGGTACTGTTACTATTTCCAGTACAGTTATGGGCATATACTTACTTTTTACATAATATAACACTAAACACCGTGCATGTGTGGTACAGTAATTCAACAATATGTGATTTTATTGCAATCACAACATCGCATACTAAAGTAATCCTCCTAACATGTTAGGCGATTGTCGATCTCTACGTGTAATCGACTTAAAACAGCAACCAATAGCATTGTGTGATCGTTTCTTATTGTGAAACAATTTTCCAAAACCAAATCGCTAGAACGTGATATCCTTTCCACTTTAAAGAGAGAGCGCATATCGACAATCATGATAGCGGGGTGAAAACTAGACTCTACACATATAACTATTTCCTTATAATAATACAAGTTAAATTTTTGAAAATGTTTTTTATTAACTTACCATGATTTTATGTATTCATTTCACAGGCATACAAATGTTAACATTACTTGTTCCTGTACTCATCAATTATTTGGCTGAGCCAACAAAATTACGAACATTACCCAAATATCAACGACAATTACATGAACAATCCTTACAATGGCTAATGAAAATCGGTCCAAAATATCCACAAGAATTTAAAACATTAATGGGGCAAACATTGGAATTGCGTCAAAAACTCGAAACGGCAATACGCAATCAGCAACAGTCAATTAATATAGCCAATAAAGCGAATGAGCTGCAGGCACGCGGTGGCATGATGAAACCACAGAAACCAACCATTAAATTAAAGACGGATTTTAGTAATTTTCAATAAGAAAAAAAGTGATTGAAACAAGCTGCTATGAAACAACGTAAATTTTTAACACATGCTGCAATAAGAATTTTCTTTTTTTGCGTAATTTTGGGAAAATAGCAATACAAACATGCATCTTCCAGTTTTTATTAAATTTGTCGCGGAAAATGTATTAGCTGTGAAAGCTCATTGGTGGGCTGCAAAAAAAGGAATGTTGAAATATATTGTAAATGTTTATAAGCACAGTTAAGTAGTTTAGGAATAAAAAGGCTTTTACTTTTTAGTTTGTTAATATTTCATTTTAATTCATCTTAAACGTTATTTAAATATTAAATATTAATACTATATGCACATTAGACAGTTACAAAGAGAAAATTCAGTATGTAAGCTGCACAGCGGAGCGAGAAAAAGTTGAAAGAGAAATTGTTGTGAAAAATTAGACGCACTAAAAAAATCAAAATATGTAAAATTAATTTTATAAGCAATAATTGTACTTCAAAATATATAAGATTAATTTCAGAATACACAGTTAAAAACATTTCGATGGATATTTATACGAATTATGAATACGGTTTTTATATTTAAACGTTTTGTCTTGTAAACTGCATTTTGAATTTTAAAGTTTTTTGATTATACTACTGCACTATTTTATAGTTTCTAAATTGCGATTGACTATACTATACTTGTAACTTGATTTCTCTTTAAATTTCTCAACACTGATGTGAATGAAGTACATATTTACATCTATGCATATACATATGTAGCTAAACACGGAAAAAGGCAGCTGCATAGTTGGCCAAAAACATGGTTTTTTTTTTGCAACTGTCTAATTTTTCTTATTATACCATTATGTAATTGCTATTATTTAATTACAAGGAATTTTACATTACATATTAACATATTTTACGTACTAAATTAATTGTATATTTAACAAGTACTCAACTTTGTCTGTATGAGTTTTACTTGAAATAATATGTATCATGTCCATTATACATACATATATATATATATATATTATGAACTAAATAAACAAACCTACAATTTATTTACATATTTTTTGTTCGAAAATTCATTAATACTCGTATCTGAACTTATCGGAAGCTGGAGTCTCTTAAATGCAATATTTTGACAGCTCTTAGATAAAGTGTTCATGGAACAAATTATTATTATTTTTAAATTTCATTTTTAAAAACAGTCATTTCGTAATAATTTTAAATTTGTTTAAAACAAATTCATTCTTCAATTGAATGCATCATACATTTTCATAAAACATTTTTTTTATTAAATAATCTGCAAGTCGTAAATATATGTTGCCAATTTTCGTGAACCCACTTGTGTTCAAATTTATTCTTACGTTTTGGTCTGAGCCTCCACAAAATATATAAAATAAATAAGATTCTGGATTGCTTTAAAACTATGTTGCCTCAACACCTTTATCATATCGCACACTAAATCAAAAAGAGTCACAACTCAAAATAAGAGTAACTTTCAGTTAATTGCTTCTGGATCGCACAAAAGTGAATTGATTTTTAAAAACTTGACATCACTGTGCTCTTTAAAGAGTAACGATAATAATCAAAAAGAAAAATATTGTATGTATTGGCTGCACTACTTTTTATTAGGCAATCTATGCCAAGAAAGCGACCTAAAAAAATTTTGAGTTGTGACTGTTTTTGATTTAGGGTGCGATATGTAAATGCACTGCCGCTTATCTCATTAAGTTCAAATGATTTATATTTCGGCTTCCACTTTCCACTTCCAACATTCTGAGTGTTTTTGTCGTTACAACAGCAACGGATACTTTCACAACAAAGGGTTTCGATTGAAAATAAATATGAATCAGTAAAGTTGGAATTAAAAAACATGCTGACAGCAGTGGAATACGTTACATTACATAAATGCAGATTTTGAACTAAAAACAAAAGTATTATCAACAAAGCCTCTCATTTTAGAAACAAACGACTCTGCAGATAACATTTCTTCTTCGCTAATGGACATTTTTAAAGATTGGGAAGTTAGTGACAAAGTTGTGTGTATTGTAACTGATAACGCTTCGTCGATGATTAAGGCATGTGAGCCACATTTGCCATGCGTGCAAAAAATTCCTTGGTATGATTCAGTGTGCTGTAAAAACACGTCTTTTTTCCTATGAAGAGAAATTAATACCGCAGCTTGGCACAATACTGGACCCACGCTTTAAAAAAAGAAGGCTTTAGAAGTTCAGAAAATGTTTGGAACGCTTGTAGGGCTTTGGATGCTGAAATGATTGCCATATCTTCGGGAAAAGAACCAATTGGCGCAGAAACGGGCGATTCGGTTGATTCACGAAACGTCTCAGCACCAAAAGTAACCAACACGTTGTTTAATTTTTTGCAATACCGAGTCAGCAGTAAAACCAACAAAACACCGACAGCGGCTGCATTGCAAACAAAGCAGCGGTACTTGGAACAGCTCAACTGTGACCAAAACACGGATCCCCTAATGTTTTGGAAAGTAAGTTTGTTTGATTATTTGATGTACATATGTACATATGTATAAAAGTTAATATATTGTATGTTCATTTTTCAGGTCAAGAATAATAAGCAGTTTGATTCACTCCCATCATTTGCAAAGAAATATCTATGTATACCAACATCGTCTGTGGAGTCAGAAAGAATCTTCAGCAAGGCCGGTTTGGTTGTTAATGAGCGCCGAACAAGGCTAAAGACGAAAACTGTAGACGTGTTGATCTTCTTAAACAAAAATATTGAAATGCCTTTGAGCGACCATGACTAAAACCATTTTATTTTTGTATTGCATGTCTTCGAGACTGCTACTTTGAAACAATTTCATTTCATATTTTCAACATTCTTTCTTTGACTACAATAAAACACAAATACCATTAGTTGAACAAAAGTTATTATTATGAATAACAATTTCTCGATAGTATCGATATATCGATAATACCATCCGATACTATCGGCACCTATCGATAGTCCAGACTATCGATAGTTTTCCACCCCTAGTACACGGTGGCCAAATATATGCCTACGCCGTGACCTAGGCTCTCTTTCTTTCTCGAAGCGACTCTTTCCGCGTCATTCGGGTCGCTTCGTGCCCAAAGCACTATCTTTGGTTTTTTCCCACAGCGGCATGTAGTAGTTATGTAAGTTTAGATTCAAGCAAAACATAATTTTTTTCTTTTTTCCCTTAAAATAAAATAAACCATTAGCTCTGTGAAGTTGGCTCTCCAAGTGGGAGTAAATAAAAAATCGGCATGCCATTCGTTGGTCCAGGAAACATTTTTGTTTGTCCACCCTTTGTTCAAAAGTTATTTAAAAAAAAAAAAAACGGTTGAAAAAAAAAGTTGGCACCATCAAATGTGAATAATTACATAAATGACATATCATTCGTTTTATCAAATTATTGTTCCAACAAATAATAGAGTACTACCATTATTTTCGGTGATTTTGCAAAAACATGATGAACATTTTATTTGCTTTTGGCTTCGAGAAATATTGAGAGATGGTCTATAGCACTTTTAAATGCTTCCTGCTTAGCATTCAATGAAAGGAATTAACAGACGTAAATGTCTGAATTCTAAATAAAATAATTTTTAAAATATTAAATAATGTATTATTAATACCAAAATAGACACTTTAAAATCAAAGACTTTTATGTACGATGTTGGGGATAATGTCAATAATAGGAGATAATATCAAAGATTTTGAAACCCTTTTTCTGTCTATACTTATTGTGAATAAAAGCAACTATGAAGAACTAATTAGTACTGCGAACTCCGCATGGATTGAGAATAGAATCTTTTTATTTGATAGCATTAAAACTTTTACTTATGCCAATGAAAACACTAATGAAAATAAAGATGAAGATCAACGCGATTACGAACACCTTAAAATTGAAAATGACGAAATTATCCGTTTCATTGAAAACATCAGAAGCAAAGCCCAAAAGTCCATTGATTCAAGGGAAACAGTGTCTCTAAGCACCTTTTATTTTCATATTTTCAAATTGCAATTAGATACAAATTGAACAAATGAATTTAGTTTTTACGGTTTAACAAAGTAAGGAGGGTAATTCCTAGTAGATATGTATATATGTATGTTTGCTAAGGATGCCTATTCCGGGATTTCGGTATTATTTAAGTACCGGAAATCCCGAAATTGTTGGCAAGCAACAAATTTTCTAAGTATATGAAATGTGAACATATAATTGCACTTTTTGCTAGATGTGTTACGGAATCATCAACAAAAATTTATAAAGAGAAGCAACGCGCTAGTTTATGTTGCAAAGGATTATCTTAACGCTTTGAATTCGCTAATTAATACTTTAGACTTATTGCGAGGCTAAAGGAGAGTTTTTCTATTGGAGCCTAATTCCAACTTTGGTTACCATAAAAATAAAACTTGATCGTATTAAAAATATAAAAAGGATAAATTCTTTAAGAAACAGTTAACACTTTGCCAAAGGGGATAATACTCGTAAAAAGTCCAGTTAATCTTATTGAGATTATTTCAATTGTGAAAAGTTTTTGTACATATGTGCAACAAGTGCTACAAATTTTTATATCGTACTGCAAGTCTTTCTAAATCGTTTTAATCAACAAATTGCTTTTTTCAAAGCTATCATTAATCAAAAATCTTTTAAAAATAGACAAAATGCCGAATCTAAAAAAATGTTGCGTGCCACAGTGCAAAAGAAGTTCGGTAAGCGAAATATCTTTTTTTTCAGTGCTGTCTAATACCGAGTTAGCAGCTAAGTGGAAGGATAATCTGGCCATTCAAGAGTTCAGGACCAAATTGAACTTTGTGTGCGGACTGCACTTTGCCGCTGAAACTGTGTGCGCTGGATGCCTCATGGACAAGGCCGTTCCAACTTTAAATTTGGGTAAGTGTTAATTTTTTGCAAGTGTTTATGTTTCATATTTTAAAAGGACACGCCAGTCCACCGCATGTTGTATCCACGGTTGCACCCCCGCCGAGGGTACAACAATGCACGAGTTCCCCAAATCAGGGTCCCTTAAAACCTTATGGCTTCTGGCATGTGGCATGTCAACTAGCGACTTCGGCAATAAGCTAATTTTTATTTGCGACAAACATTTTGCGACGGACTCTAAAGTCAAGACAAAACTTCGACCGGGGGCAATTCCTACAATATTTAGGGCAACGACCGACAATGTGGCCTCGCTGGTGTCGAAGCCAACGAAGGGCACAAAAACATCAGCCACTGTGACAAGCGGTAGCGCTCCCACGATGCTGCGAAAACCTGCACCTAGGGAGCGCGATATTCCCACGTCCAGGGCGGTAAGTGATATTGCTCCTTTGAAGGAGCGTAACATACCCACGTCCAGGCCGGTAAGCGGTAGCGCTCCTTTGATGGTGCGGCAACCGGCAAATATGGAGCGCTATATTCCAGCGTCCAGGGCGGTAAGGGGTAGTGCTCCTGCAATGGTGCGGAAATCTGCACCTATGGAGCGCGTAAAACCGGCACGTGCTAGTGTTCCTTCGCTGGTTGAAGGGCCCGCACCTGAGGAGCGCGCAATATCGCCACCCAATGTGGCAAGCTGTAGCGATCCGTGGAAGGTGCGGAAATCTGTACCAGCGAAGCGCACAAAAACGCCGCCCGTTTCATCATTGTGAATGGCACTGCTGTCAACCTGACTGGTGATGCCACGTTGACAGTGCTGCCATTACATTGCCCTTTCCCTTGAATGGATGCCTTAATATGTTCACCGAGGTCAGACGGCCATAGATATTCTGCATCTCATTGCCCGTCGGGTGCTGGTTTATGCCTTGGCTAGCTCTAACTTTGTAAAAAAAGTTCTCCAACGCGTCCTGATTGAGCTTGCCAAGCAAAACGAAGTCCAACGATGGGTGCTCCTTGAAAATTTCCTCCGCCAGTTTCATCATCGATTTGATTGTTATTATCCATCCATCCACGCAGTAAACGGTGTTTTCGAATTTATGTTAAGTTATGTAACTGTGTAGCCCTCGAAACACTCATTTTTTCGAAGTTGTTCGGGCGGATATGGGCCTCAGTTAATTTGGAACATACCTTGTAATTCTGGTTTTTCCCGTCCAAATCAAATAGTTTTTCGACTACTACCTTATTTATAGTGCCGTCCCTTGTTCCTACACTATATTTCCCTATAAAATTATTCCGAATATTTTTTATAAGGTGGCAGTAGTCGAACATAAAGTGGGTATCTGCACCATTATATTTGACTATTTGATTTTCTTTGCTTACATTAAGCATCCCATAAGCCGTTCTGTTCTGGGATCCTTGGTCACATACAGCAGCTTTTACGCCAAGTCCCATACTACGTGCTACGTCCATGTTTCGAAGTATTAATCCATTTAAATCCTCCGCGCTTACTCCATTCTTTGCTACGTAGTAGGACATAACGTACTTCCAGTTGCTGCAGATTCCTTTAATCATGAAGAAGAGGCATTTATCTCCAATCTGATTAGTACGGCAGTCATCACCGCCGTCAACAAAGCCGTCTATCACATCACTCTTGTTGTTATATGTGAGATCTTTTTTGATCGTAACCTCATCCCACATGAGTATGCATATGCGATGGGTTACAGGCATTGGGGCAATCATCTCCTTCAGATTCTTGATTACCTGGACATCAATGCCTGGACGCACAAATCGGATTGGGCGCTCTCTCAACAGGGTACTTCCGCTTGGCAAGTCATCCTTCATGAAGCTGTAAGTCTTCGTTGACATATACCAACGTTTTTTGCTCCCAATTATCATTCTCGCAAATGTAACTGCTTCCTCCGTCGAATCGGGTTGCGGCACGATTGACTTCTCCCACAAAATCCGGAATTCCTCCTTCGTCTTCGCTGCCTCCTTCCGCATGCTCCTTATCGTCCTCCTTAAGTTTCCAATGATTTCCTGGTGCTTCCTAGATATTTTTTGATAAGCTCGTTCTTTGCGAGCGAAAGTCTGAAAGCGAAGTCCTGGAGCATGCGGAAGGAGGCAGCGAAGACGAAGGAGGAATTCCGGATTTTATGGGAGAAGTCAATCGTGCCGCAACCCGATTCGACTGAGGAAGCAGTTACATTTGCGAGAATGATAACTGGGAACAAAAAACGTTGGTATATGTCAACGAAGACTTACAGCTTCATGAAGGATGACTTGCCAAGCGGAAGTACCCTGTTGAGAGAGCGCCCAATCCGATTTGTGCGTCCAGGCATTGATGTCCAGGTAATCTAGAATCTGAAGGAGATGATTGCCCCAATGCCTGTAACCTATCGCATATGCGTACTCATGTGGGATGAGGTTACGATCAAAAAAGATCTCACATATAACAACAAGAGTGATGTTACGATCAAAAAAGATCTCACATATAACAACAAGAGTGATGTGATAGACGGCTTTGTTGACGGCGGTGATGACTGCCGTACTAATCAGATTGGAGATAAATGCCTCTTCTTCATGGTTAAAGGAATCTGCAGCAACTGGAAGTACGTCATGTCCTACTATGTAGCAAGGAATGGAGTAAGTGCGGAGGATTTAGTTGGATTAATATTTCGGAACATGGACGTAGCACGTAGTGACCAAGGATCCCAAAACAGATGCTTGGGATGCTTAATGTAAGCAAAGAAAATCAAATAGTCACATATAATGGTGCAGATACCCACTTTATGTTCGACTACTGCCACTTTATAAAAAATATTCGGAATAATTTTATAGGATAATATAGTGTAGGAAGAAGGGGCGGCACTATAAATAAGGTAGTAGTCGAAAAACTATTTGATTTGGACAGGAAAAACCAGAATTGCAAGTTATGTTCCAAATTAACTGAGGCCCATACCCGCCCGAACAACTTCGAGAAAATGAGTGTTTCGAGGGCTACTCAGTTACTTAGTAAGTCTGTGTACGCCGGCCTCAAAATGATGGAGGTGAAGTATGGTGAAGCCCACGCAAACATTCATAAAGATGATGAATTATTTGTTTGATGATGTTCACTGCAAAAGTTTAGGCGAGAGGAACCCGCTCAAGAGGCCGATTATTCGAGGGAGCGAGAAGAAGCAGGACCGGCTGAAGGATCACATTGGATATTTGGAGGAACTAAAATTTGAGAACACAGTTTACTGCGTGGATGGATGGATGATAACAATCAAATCGATGATGAAACTGGCGGAGGAAATTTTCAAGGAGCACCCATCGTTGGACTTCGTTTTGCTTGGCAAGCTCAATCAGGACGCGTTGGAGAACTTTTTTTTTCAAAGTTAGAGCTAGCCAAGGCATAAACCAGCACCCGACGGCCAATGAAATGCAGTATATCTATGGCCGTCTGCTCTCGATGAATATTCTCAGGCATCCATTCAAGGGAAGGGCAGCAACTGTGAGGACGCCGATGACACATTCCTGGATTGGTAATGCCTATTGTCGATCCTCACAGCGTGGAAGAAACGTTGGCATGCAATCCTGCGGACCAGATAGTCGGGGATGTAATCATGACAATCGTATACCCACATAAAAAACCGGACAACGTACAGCCACCCGACTGGATTGGGCAAACCATAGACGACGTACTGGCTCAAGACGCGCAGGGTGAAATTCCCACACCAGGAATTTCTGGCGAGCTCTCCGCAGGGCATAGTCCTATTATGAATGCTGAAGAGCAGATACAACGATACTTCACTGGCCATGCCGTTTAACAAAACGTACTAAAGAGAGTATACTGTGATAAATGCGCGGAAGTCATGTGTAAGCTTTGTGTCGAGCCAGGAAACAGCCCAGAGGCGCTTATAAGAGCCAAAAATTACAAACCGTACGAGGACAGATTTTTTGAAATTAGTACGGACCATATGACTTGGTACCGTAGACGTTCCGGCTCTGAGCACACAAACATTCAGTTAAAGAACTCATACTGCAGAACATACCCGAAAAGACGGACGAGAAATACCCGGACTGGTTTAGAGGGTTTATGGTGACGGTATTACTGTACAAGTACGCCAAATGGATGGCTAGGGCTGACGAACAAGAGACAAGACGAGTACGATACAAAGCAAAACTGAAGAAGCTTAATGCCGAAGAAGCAAAAGCGGCGGCCAAGAAACTATAGGGCGGAGGGGCTTCTGGTTAGGGTTGGGGATAAGTTGCGAGGAGGATATTGCGTATTTGGTAAATATTTATTGGCATACAAATGTACATATTGTAAACACTTGTATATGTATCAACTTGTGTAATTTTTGTAAGATCGGATATCATTGATCTTTTCCCTTTTGATGTTTGAAAAATAATTATTCAATTGTGTTTTGAGTTCGATATACATAAATATACAAATAAAAGAATTTGTGCTCTACAACCCTACAAACCACTGCTAACCACATTTTTCAAAAATACCAACACATATGTATGCATTTTTAGATTCCCAAATTTCCAAAATTTTGGAATGATTTTGTTAACCTTAGGTGACCAAAAAAAAATTGTTCTAAGTTATATTAAAATATGTGCCCATAAGTACCAAACATATATGCTAGGGTTAATGTGCACAAGAATTGTGAAAAAGAGAAAACCTTGCTGATTTTGTAACATTCATTATGTTATGAGTGCGAATGAAACAGCAAGAAAAAATATCCCAAAATTAAAATTTCACGCCATTTGTGGAAAAAATTGAATTTAATTCGATTTGCGTTGGTGCACAGAAACCATTTCTTTAAAAAATCAATTGAACGAAGTTTAAAAAAAAACTTTGATAAATACTATAAATTTCATACAACAAATTATAACAGCGTCAATTTAATAATTAAAGAGTGTAGAATTATAAGTACGAACCCAACATTCTTGGAGAACAACGATCCTGCCCAAAAAAGTTGCTGGAATCGCCTCTACCCTTGGTAAGTAACTTACATAACTTGTTTCACTTTGTGAAATTGTAGTTTATTTGTTTATTAAAATATAATCAATTTGTTTATTATAATAAATGCAACTTCAAACCGTGAAGGATTTTAGAAGTACCTGGCGCTCATTTGCTTTTCTCTCAGTCTATACTGATGCCGGAAGAGAGCGTAGTACACGCAAAATAAACCTTAGTTGAAAAACATAGTATTATTATCTTAATATATAAGTTTATTTGTTAGGACCAACAATTGTATTCAAAGTAGTTTATATACATATCAAAAAGATCGCTTGCAAAAAGCATTGCCTCTTGCCCACCTGCACTGGCATTCACTTCAAATATGATTCGAGTTGCAGCTTTGCCCTCTGCTAACAATAGCATCTGATTGAGAAGAGCTTCTTCAGTTTGTCGCAATATATCTCCATATATCTTAAGTAACATAAATAATTATAAGAAAACAAGAAACAAAATAGATTGCAGTATAAATACTTGGTTTTCTTCCACCAATAGTTGACGCATTGTTCCAGCGTTGTTATAACACCATCTAGCTTGTTGATTCGGGGCATTGTTGTTGCTGATGGATTTGCACGCAAGTTATAAAATTCAATACGTAAACTCTCTAAATATTTCTGCATTCTTTCATTGGTTAAATTAAGGGGATCTTTGTTGGCCAAGAAAACTATTCTTTTCGGCAAATCGGCATAAAAATTGGAAGAAGTGATAAAGTTGTGGGAAATTTTTTGAAAAAAAAAAAGATACCTATGGAACAAGAAATCACGAACGTGGTCGGAAAAGTATTTTAACCGATTACGAGAAAAGAAAAGTTTTAAAGTCAGCACAAAACTCCACCAAAAGTTTGCGCGACATGAAGTCAGAACTTAACCTTCAAGTTTCAGTGTCCACAATTCACCGAGTTATAAAAAAAAGCAAACACATTAAGTTTTGCAAAATGAAGCCATCCCCTCGACTTACCAAAAACCATAAAAAAAAACAACTGGACTTCGCTAGAAAAAATTTGCAGAGGGATTGGAACAAGGTTAGGTGTTTATCAACCTTGGCTATTTTGAACTTTTTAATTCTTTCAGGTGATATTTTCTGACGAGAAAAAATGTAATTTGGATGGCTACCGGCGTGATCTAAGGCGAGAACCGCGATTTTTTTCAAAACGGAATTTTGGTGGTGGCTCGTTAATGGTATGGGGAGCCGTTAGCACTAACGGAAAGTTTACCCTCCATTTTCCGTCCACCCGAATGAACTCAGAGGAATACATCAATGTTCTCCAAACCAATTTATCCCCATTTTTGGAAGAGAACAGTGGAGACAATCTCGGAAAACGCGGGCATACTGCTTGGGCTGCGGAAACGTTGTTTGCGGAGAACATAGTGTAACCGAACATAATCGGGCCGTAAAAATATTCAATTGTAATAGAATAGAATATTCTATACAACCCTGCACGTGGGTAATACCAGCAAATGTCGCTGACGGCATTAAGCAAAAATGGTTCCGAAGCGTCTTGCAAAAAGAACGGGAGTAAATTCCGTTCTTTAAGCAAAACGCGCCGGTCGTGTCGTGAGCTACACCTAACTTAAATAAATTTAAACAAACAGTTGTGAACTAAAACTAAAAGACCAAACAAATATTTGAAATTAAAATAAAATAAATTAGTAAACAGTTGAGAATTAACTAAAATAAAAACAGTGTTTGTAATTTGAAAACTCAAATGACGCGCAACAGGTGCATGGCATCCCCGTGGGAAATTATCCCATATGGCGACCGTGGTCCGGAGCCCTATAAAAGTGTGGTAACGCGCGGTAAAGTGAGGCTACCATTATTGGCGGAAAAGGCGACTTAAAGCCACATTTTTTCTAAAATAAAAATGAAAAAAATTTAACAAAAAAATATATTGAAGTGAAATTTAATTTTGTTCTTTAAAAAGAAAAATACAAATATCAAATTACAAAAATTCTTGGACTTTTAAATCTACAAAAAAAAATTGAAAAAACTTTAAAATGTACAAAAGAAAATTTAAAATTACAAAATCTACAAAAAAATTACAAAACTTAAAAATCTGCAATACAAAAATTATAAAATGACAAAATCTACAAAAAAAATTGTTTTATATAATTACAAAAACTACAAAAGTGCAGAAAAATACGGTTTCACAAAATAGAATTGCAAATACCAACAGTTGCGTGAAAAAATGGTGAGTGATGGTGGAAAATAAAAGTTTTAAATTATGTAAGATAGAAATGCAACCATGTAACAAATGTAACAGAATAAGAACGAAAGAAAACAAATGTAATAGAATAAGAACGAAAGAAACACAAATGCAATAGAATAAGGAACAAAAAGGAAATGTCGCGCTTCCGGTTCGACATTCTTTTGGTGAAAATAAAACTAGATAGAGCAAAAAATATATCCTCGTGGTTTACTTTCAATCCAGCGCAATTTTGAAGCACTATTTACATCTCAGGTGTGAAACGAGCCACAAAATTCATCTTAAACATTTATTTTGGGAAATGGACGCTCGGGAAAATATAATACAAGTTTTGCAGGAAAACAACGTGGATTTTCCTGCTACGGCAAATATTACACAACTACGCAGACTGATGCAAACTATTATCGGAGTGCAAGACAACGTTAATACAATCGGTGCCTTATCAAAAGCTGCCGTTCAAGATATCGCTGACCGCAATACTAATTCTGCCGCTGCCGCCCCATCAAATTTTGCTACAATGGATATGGGGGCAATTGCCTTAAATGTGGATGAAGAGCTGACGGCTCTACAAAAACGTGTAGAAATATTGAAGCTCAGGAAAGAAATCGACGAATTGAAACCTTTTATCGCATTGCAAGAACAGCGCAGACTAGATGATTTCGCCGATGTTGAGCACGCCATACCGAAATTCAGTGGCGATGATATTTCCATAACAGTGGCACATTTTATTCAAGACTTCGAAGAAGTCATGGAGTCGTCGGGCGTAGACGAACGGTTCAAATTACTGGCCCTCCGTCGTTGCCTGGTGGGAACAGCTAGAGTGTTTCTCACCACTACTAAAGCGTTAAGCTACACGGAATTAAACAAGGCCCTTATGGCAGAATTTGACGTGCCCGTGCAAAGGCACGAAGTGTGTAAAATGTTAGCGAAACGCAAGTGGGGGAAAAAAATGAATGACTGCATTGCTACGTGCTCACAATGCAGGCGATTGGTAAGCGTGCAAATATATGTGAAACAGAAATCATAGATTTTATAATAGACGGTTTGGGCAGTGCAGTGCCAAATGCGCATTTACTTTTACCGGCAAGAACATTGGACGAACTAAAAGTTTTAGTAAGCCGATTCCAAAGGAAATATATTCCGGCAGAACCAACAACATCTAAACAAACTACGACATTGAAACCATCAAATGAACAAAGACAACAAAATGCTTCAACTGCTCCAAGGATGGACACATTAAGCCCATACCCGATACGGCCGATTGGATCCTGCTTCAGGTGCTGGCGTATGGGTCACGATCACCGTTCGTGTCCAAACCCAGCAAAAATTTTAAAAGCACGTAACGAAGTTGCAGCTGTAGGTGAAGATGTCAACGCTTATCAACCAGATGATGCTGTAAATGCTTTTAATAGGCTATTCATGCTGCATTTTGCATTTACCTCGCATTTTAGCATTTAGCCCGAAAAGCAGCTTTTATTTTCTCATTTTCCATAAAAAATTTGACACCTAAATGCAACTTTATTTTTGCATTAGCATTATAAATGCAGAAATCAACCCTGCAACCTTCGAAGAAAATCGCGATTCGAATTTAAAAGAGTGGCAATATTGGTAGTTTTTACTTGGCATTCTCTCATTCTCTGTCTTTCGTAAACATTCAGCAAATTTGCTCGGATTTTAAATTTGTAATTTAGCGCGCGTGTTTTGTGATATTGTTAAAATAAATCAATCTACAAGTTAATCTGATGTTTGTGAACGGATTTAAATAAAAGATTTAATGGAAAGGTGTAAATTTTTTCACACGTGGCATAACCTCAAAAAAATGTTCGAACTAGCTGAATGTGCATTTACTAAATGCGCCACCATGAACGCTTTTTCGAAACCAATGTCCGAAAATGTAAAATGCTGATTTTTAACTTCAGCATGAATGGCACATAACTTCGTAAGTATTATGTTTACAGTAGGTGAGAAATCAATTGCTGATACACTTTTTTCTTTATTTGATACCGGCAGTCCGGCTAGTTTCATAAGGGAAACTTACTTTCCAAAACAATTGGTGAGAAATCGGATGACAATATCGCCTTCAAAATTAAAAGGCATTGGGGGAAAAGAACTCCTGATTATTAAAAAAATTTACTGTAATATAAATTTTAACCTAGCGATTCTCCTTATGCTTCCGCGATCGTGTTAGTCAAGAAGAAGAACGGGAAAACCAGGATGTGCGTAGATTATAGGGCACTTAATAAATTAACCCTTAGGGATAATTACCCGTTGCCACTGATTGACGATTGCATCGAATATTTAGAAAATAAACGATATTTTTCAGTATTAGATTTGAAAAGTGGGTTTCACCAAGTCCACATGGCTTCCGAAAGTATACCGTTTACATCTTTTGTAACCCCTCACGGGCAGTTTGAGTTTTTAAAAATGCCGTTTGGGTTAAAGAATGCCCCGGCAGTATTTCAGCGATTCATCAACAATATCTTTCGAGACATGATAGAGAAAATAAAAATCATTATATATCTGTGGTCACAAGTCATAACCGCCTAAGTCTGTTTTTCAATTTTTTCAGGAGAGCAATTTAAAGTTTCAAATCATTACTGCAAATCAGGGTATGCTATTTATTGCTAATGGTTTAATAAATATGCAAGGTGTATCGGTCTTCTTTTTAATTTTGCAAGCAAACTGTTATGTTTTTGCTTAATTTCAAAGATATAAGGGGAAATAGCAGTTAGGCTGTTATGACTTGTTGAATGAAACAATTTGAAATGTCGTAATTTGAGTTGGGGCATTATTCCAAATAAAAAAATGTTTAGAAGTGCCTAAGTTGAAATCTTATGTGTAGTTATGCTATTATTCCTTACTTTTAATTTATTAATCATATTCACTTAAGTTAGTTTTATATAGTAAATCTTGCAATGACTCATAGTAAGTTTATTTATTACTTACAAAAATACTGGAATACAGACATGTAAGGGCATATTTATAGTCATTTTAAGTTAGTTGGAGCACTTTTGACAGATAGCACATATAAAATTGTGTCAAAACGCTTTAACTAACTTAAAATCATATTCTTTTTCGACTATAACTTACCCCATAGTTTGTAGAAATACAATTAAAACATTTTATTTAAATTAAAAATCCATTTTATTCAATACAGTTAAAAATTCACATGTACATATTTTTATTATAAATACATAAAAATATTATTTCAAAAATCTTCTTCGCTGTTACACTCCGTCAAATCGGGATGGGTATTAAGCTGATCCATACTTGTAGGAATTCTGTCATAAAATGAGTGAAATTCTGGTTTAATAAACTGTTTCAAGTTTATAAGATCTTTCTTTTTTTCTTTAGAAATGCATGGTAAGTCCTTTATGTTTTGTATTTCTCCAAATCCTTTTACAGAACACCCTCGTTTGCCCACCTTTAAGATTTTAAATGCTTCTTCATTATCTAACGAAGTTTTGTATTGGATTTGGTTAGGATTCTTGGTATAACGAAGCCATCGAATATCATGCCATACAAATTTTTCGCCATCCTCATTGAAACGTTTCCAAGAAAATTTTGATTTGGATAAGTCCGAAAAGTTATAAAAATCACTTAGCTGCATTTCAATAGTTTGCAATTTGGGTCCAATAGTATTTACGAATTGGTACCAATCTCTTGGGGTCTCAATTTCGACATTTGTTTTTTTTTTTTTCGCTCAATAAGGGCGTGATCGCTATCGCACTCCATATGTGTATGACCGGGTTCGAGGAATTTGTGGTCAA
The DNA here is from genome assembly GCA_951509765.1 of Sphenella marginata. Classification (NCBI taxonomy): domain Eukaryota; kingdom Metazoa; phylum Arthropoda; class Insecta; order Diptera; family Tephritidae; genus Sphenella; species Sphenella marginata. The sequence continues at coordinate 14,590,525 of OX608079.1, read as the reverse complement.
TGTGATCCAATATAGATGTATTGGAAATAAATGAAATGAACATGGCAGAAACGAACGAATTTTTATTTTGCCCTGCGCACGAATCGCTATAAAATGTAACTGCTTTCGTTTCTGCTGGCAACATTTTTAACAATTTAAAAAGACACGAGGAAATTTCATTTCCCCCACGTCTAGCCATAGCTTCGTGCCACATGAAGCATTTTGCTGCATTAGTTGCAAGATCGTGAACCGTTAAATTAAACGTCCATAGTTGTCGTTTGTAGAAACTGATAGAATTTCGAAGAAAAGGTGTAGGTAAACATTGCTGTAAATCGAAAGCAAAACTTTTAATAGTGTTCGATTCCACCGAGCGCTTTTTATCTTGTCGTTTAGATTTATAAGCCAATTCAGCTTTAGCTAGATGAATTTCTTTTTGCTCAATCAATGAAGCTTTTTCATCTTCAGTGAGAGCGATTTTTATTTTGGCAACGTAAGTGTCGCAGGTGCTACAAGTGTCTACCTTAGGTTCTTTAAATTTAATATCAAGAGTTTTGAAAATTTCAGAGTATTTAGAAAGGCTTACTGGATTGCTTACTTTTTCCTTGTAAAGGCGGTGCATAGTGGATAAATTGAGACTAGCATGTAAATACTTTTGAGAAGTATCGCGCCGGTTGTAATGGCTTTCGTATGCAGGGAAACTTAAAATGTGTTCCTTAATTTCATTTTCCATCGAAGCATCAATCTTAGATGTAGGAGTATGCTTGCCTCGATGATCACTAAATTGCATAGACGGAGAACTAATTTTTTTTTGAACGACTGATTTAATAAAGCTATCACTTTCATCGAAGCATTGCCTAAAATGCTTTTTGCATACTTTGATTGCATTATCATTAATCTGCAATGAATATTGCATTGAATTTTCTCGATTTCGTTTGCGTCCTACAGTATTGCATAGGGTGTCACATTTTTTATCCCCAACAGCTACTAATGATCCAATGTACAAAATTCTTTGGTTATAACTTCCCAGAGACCAGTAATGTTTAAATGGAGATTCTATTTGTTCAGTTGTAAATTTCTCATTGCATTTGTTTCTACATAAATCAAACGTTGGATTGCAGGCCCTGGCTTTAACTATCCTACCTGAACGCGTTGTGTATGATTTTCCCTTATTTCTAAGGTCACGACGAAGCTTTTTCTTTGATTTTGATTTAGGTTTCGCAAGACCGTTTAAATTATCAGGCTGGTGAGAAGTTTCTTCGTCGTTTGATGAGCAATCCATACTAGTAGTAGATCGTGATAAATTAAAGTCCGGATCCCTTATGGAGTTGTCTGAGTCAAATCCTCCACTATGAGGAAGGACGTCTTCATGTGCCTCATGACCAAGTTCTTTTGGAGTTTGCAAACCTAGTTAAAGTAAACATTACCCTAGTAAATTTTAGTAATAAATACTTTTAAACTCTGGCATAATCTGCATAAATTTACTAAACTGATTAGATATTCCAGATGATGCCAGAGAGGTGCATAAAATGCTTGCTTACTTTCAATAGGCCTTTCAGAAATAAAGTTTTCTGGTTCGTTAGCATCGCGGTATTTTTGAATGTTGGTGCTGGCATTTTCGACATGAGATGTTCCACTTGTACCAAGAGTGACTACAGTAAAATTGAAAACAATTGTTTAATTTTGTTTGAATAAATTTATACGTTTTTATTTAAAAGTTTAAAAACGACACTAGAAAGAAGGTTGGTTGTGCGATAATAACAATTTTTGGCCTTGAGGTTATGTCACTCTTTCAATTTTTCAATACATGCAAATAATTTTGATTTGCAAAATAACCTTATTTCATTTAATTAATTTTATTTGTGTACTTACCTTCGTTGTTTTGACGCTCTGCTAATGACCTAGCCAATTCTACCATTTTTGCTGCTCTGTCGGACATTTTTATATCACTTTTCACAAGAAATATCAGTTTTAAATAATTGTTATGTAAGCTGCACAACTCTCTGACGCGACTTAACTCAACTTAATGATTCGTTTAAAAAGAATATATTATTGAAAACAAAAACCTATGTCTACTTAGGTACAGCTTTTTTTGAAATAAAATTTGAAGTAAGAAAGTAATTCAATATAATATTTTCAAAAAGTCATGGCTTCCTTTGGAAAAATAATTTAACTTAATTTATGTCAGCCAATGGCGGTTATTGTAATTCGGAATAACAGCCTGACTCAAGATACAAAAAATATATATTTGGCGCTATGTTTTGTAATAACGACTTAAATTTATATATGTCGTAATGGAAAAAATAAGTTGCAATCTTAAGTTGAAATAGGCTGTTATGCCACACAAAGGAACTAGATTATGAAAATGCTTAACTTGAGCTAGGATACTTTGACGGATAGTTTATGAGTTAGGCTTTTATGCCAAAACAACCAAGCGAAAAAATAACTTAAGCTGTTAGGTTTTTTTTTAATAACTTTTTTCTAAAAAAAGATACAGACATAAAAAGTGGATGACCCATAGATTTGACCACGCTGAACATGCTGGCACTAATAACTAAATTTTGTCCTAACTCGAGTTAGGCGATTATGGTTTGTGACCACAGATATATGGACGATATAGTTGTTGCTACAGAAAGTTTTGATGAGCAGTTCTCCTACTTCCGTTGATTCGTGCCGTCCTTCTCGGAAGTCGCTAAGCCTTTGAAAAATTTACTTAAAAAAGATACCCAATTTGATTTTGACGACAAATGCCACAAAGCTTTTCTGGAATTGAAATCTAGGTTAGTTAAGAGCTCTATATTATCCTTATTATAACCCTAAAAAAGAGACTAAGGCCCTTATTATGAGCTGCATTCGATCTTCGATCTTCGTTGGTTATCGAACATCGAAAATCGAATTTCAAATTCATATTATGGCTAGCGCATCGCTGACGAAATTTTCGTTGTGTATCCATTTTTTCAACGAATAGCATTTTGCTTTCGACGCTGTATCGAATTCTTTTAAAATTACTAAAAATGTAAGTTTTTTGTATTTATCTTCTACTTTTTTGATTTATAGTACTAATTTTAATCTATTTGCATTAATTTGATTTAGGTCTAAGGTCGTCAGCACAAAACAACAGCTGGAAACGTTGGTTTCTCTAATGCACCAAAATCCGAGCTTAGCAAGAGGTGTTTATTCAAAATCCCAGGCTGCAAAAAAATTATTATAAATCTGTTTAAAAGCTTTTTTACTATCAAACATTAAATAACACGTTTGTAAATGTACACTTACGCAGTGGAATTCATCTCCAAAGGATTGGATGCATCTCTTAATCGCTTTGTTTCTTGCTAGTTCTAGTACGCTTTCTTCATCATCCGATGAATCTTCGAACCATAACTCTGTCGTAGTCATATTTTTCTTTTCTGTATCAATTTTGCTCATATATTTGATCGGTAATTTATTTTGTTTGTTTAGATGATTTATTTTTTTAATCACAGCTGATAAAAGATGTACTACTGTGAACAGTTGAAACGATCAAAATTCACAATAGCGCAAGTATTTACCGAATGCAGCTCATAATACCAAATGAGAATTTTTTCGTTGAGCATTTTCGACCACCGTCGAAGATCGAATTAACCTCATAATAGGCACCTAAGTTACACTGCGATGCATTGGTTTCGGGGCGATTTTATTGCAACGTCAGGAAGATAACAAATTCCATCCAATCTCGTATTTTTCTAAAACCGCATCCAGTTCAGAGTCGAAATATCACAGTTTTGAACTGGAAACACTATCGATAATATATGCATTAAAAAGATTTAGGCATTATTTAGAAGGCATACCATTTACGTTAGTTACTGACTGCAACTCCTTAACTATGACGCTAGACAGAAAACAGTTGAATCCTCTGATAGCCAGATGGGCTCTTGAACTCGAGAATTATAACTATAAAATACAGCATAGGAAAGGTCTATCAATGGCTCATGTGGATGCTTTAAGCAGGAGACAGATAGCGTCAATCATAAGTTCGGACGAAGTAGAATTCCGTATTCAGATAGCCCAGGAGAGAGATGATGATATTCAAGCAGTGAGGAAACAGTTAGAAAATATGGAACTTAAAGATTATAAATTAATAAACGGACTAGTATATAAAAGCAAGCAGGATGGCAAAAACGCACTTACGTACCATATGAAATGGAACATAACGTTATACAGTTAATACATGATAAAATGGGTCACTTATCTGTAGAGAAAACTCTCAGCAAACTAAGTTTATATTACTGGTTTCCACGAATGAGAATGAGGAAAAGAACATTATATCCGATTCCAAAGACGCCCTTACCTTTTGACACCTTACATATTGATCATTTTGGACCATTACCATCATTGAAGTCCAAACGTAAACACATATTAGTGGTAGTCGATGCTTTTACTAAATTTGTCAGGTTATACCCAACAAATTCTACAAGCACTCGAGAGGTCACTGCCGCTTTAGAAAAATATTTTACTTATTACAGCCGGCCGCGACATATAGTAAGCGATAGGGGAACCTGCTTTACCTCCCTCGAATTTTCTGCAACCATGTAACAAATGTAACAGAATAAGAACGAAAGAAAACAAATGTAATAGAATAAGAGCGAAAGAAACACAAATGTAATAGAATAAGGAACAAAAAGGAGATGTCAAACACATTCTTTTGGTGAAAATAAAACTAGATAGAGCAAAAAATATATCCTCGTGGTTTACTTTCAATCCAGCGCAATTTTGAAGCACTATTTACAATTATAACAAAAGCTACCAATTTAAACGGAAATAATACAAATTTTACAAATAATACGTTTAAATAAAAGGCAACAGAACAATACTTTATATATAATGCATTTGAACTAATTTAAACGGAAATAACAACAATAATTTTTAAAGTCTTAAGAAAATTCAAGTGAAAAGAAAAAAATTTAAGAAATCACAATTTTAGAATTTTTAAATTTTTTGTTAAACTTCGTATTTGTATTTCTTTCCTTTCGACATTTTGGACGTATTTTAGCAGGCGGTAGCTGATGTATAAAATAAACCACCAAGTGCAACGTCAAATAGTTTGAAAAGGAAATCTTCTTAATTCTTTAGAAACAGAAGAACGAGAAAAGATCTCTTGTATCTGTTAAAACAGTGGGGGCTGGAGAGTGTGTTCTCTATTCTTCAAGGTAAGTTATTTTACAAATAAAATACTTCAATTGTGAATCTTTAGGTATGTATGTACACATATTTTTCCTTTCAAACAGAAGCGGGCATTGGAAGGAAAGAAATGGGACTCTTAACCGAATCCGACTTAGACAAAATTTTTCCTGAAGTGAAGGATTTAGGAGTAAAAGCCAAGTTTCGTATTTGTTACGCAGTTTTGTAGTCCTTTCAAGTTTATAGCCGATGGTTACGATGTGATAACGTATCAATATTTCTGCGCAGAACACACTTTCGCACTTTTCGAGACACCCTATATTTGTGTTTAGAACAATCACATTAAACTACAGATAATTTTTACGCGTCTTCTGATACCTCTCTCGACAATTTTAGACGCATTTTAGCATTGCCGTTTTGATTTTGGAGTGCATTTTTTCTCCATAAGTGAAATAAAACATTTTGCAAATTTCTTTTTAGAACTCATTGGATGGTAACCTGGAGTCTCCGATTTTCCGCAATAGCTCTCTTAATTTACAGGTATTATTTTCAATGTTGCAAGTAATTTCTGTATATGAGCTATATATGAGTATAATATAATACGACGACGACCAAATTCCGACTAGACAAATTCCAGACAACATATAAAAGTCCTTAACAAAATTTTTTTTGATCACCCTAACGTTATGCTTATTTTTTTGTAAGGATTTGAGTCCCATTTTGGCAAAAACACCAGCTGGTCAAGATGCTTTAGAGTACTACGACAACAACAAAACATTAGCACCAAAGCATCAGCAAGATATTGTGAACTGCATAATAGGCAATTGCCTTGCCGGTGGTCAGAAACTATTGATTAAAGACATGGAGTATTTGGCAGATTGCATCTGTGCAAAGTTTCGTGAAGAAAATGTGGTGAGTATGTATATGTACATACAAGTTAAAACGGCGCGTTACTGCCCACTTCAGCGGTTCACACAGCTTACCGCTACACGTGCCGCCTAATCAGCAAGTACTCATTCTCATGGCGTAACCTAACACCCCAGTTTAAGGCCATGGTAAGTAACGGCTACTAACGCACGGCCAACTCCAGACGCCTTGTCAGCGGAATTACAATCTCGCTCGTAACGTACTACTGTGTAACTAAGTATAGTTGAATTGTTGTAATAAAACTTTTTAATCAAACTTAATTTTGATTTTTTTGAGCGAGACCAGGAAGTGAAGTGTTAAAAAAAGTTTTAATAATAAAAAGAATAATCTCAATTTAAATTATTTAGCAAAGTGTTTGTGACAATAACACATCAACAAATTTGAAATTTTAGTAAGTTCTTGTTGCGAAATAAATAACAATAATGTTAGGAAAAGTTAAGTAAATACCAAAAAGGCCACGAACCGAAAAGCCAATTTAGAAAAAAGAGGCCAAACTATAGGCAAGTTGTGTTTAAGTAGGCCAAGAAGCCACGAAGTGTATTTAGTGGAAAAAGGCCCCTGGAAATGGAGGAATTGAAGGCAACCTGGTGCCGTGAACGCCATCCTCGAAAAAATTAACTCGTTGGAAAGGCGTGTGAACGGTATGAATTCTGCCGGGACGGCCACTACAGGTAGAACGGGAGGAGTTGCAACTTCTGACGAATTAACCTTTCAGTCTCCTGTCACCGAGTCGGACTTTAAGGACTTTAGCGCCTACCCGACTGTGTGAAGGAGCTTCGCGTTTTCGATGGCAATCACAAAATGGTATTTTCCAAAAATACCAACACATATGCATTTTTAGATTTCCAAATTTTGGAATGATTTTGTTAACCTTAAGCGACCAAAAAAAATTGCTCTAAGTTATACTTATATATGTGCCCATAAGTACCAAACATCTATGCTAGGGTTAATGTATTGAATTGGTGCACAAAAAAATTTTTGAACAAAATTAATTTCTTCGAAGTTTTTAAATAAAAAAAACAGTTTTGACATAATATGTAATGTACTCATACAAACATACATACTGTTTTAGATATAATACCAAATTATCGCGCAATTGTTCAAGGATTGGCGCGTTACGATTTTTGTGCAAGAATTCGTCAACTGAGAAGTTCTCCTTCGTAAAATCATTTTTATCAAAACATAACGACGTGGAACTTTTGCTTGCTCGCAGTTTTGCAAATCCATCTGAATTTGCTGATGTTATCATTTTATGTTCCTTCATTGTATCTTTGATTAATAAGGAATGTATACAATAACTTCCATTGATTTGGCAGAATCGCCATGTGGTGGTCCTAAGGGGGTCAATGCTTTTATTTTTAGGGGAGATCTCTCTGATTGTAAAGGCCGGAGAGATTCGGCCGATCAAATAGTCTATCGGGGAGATAGCCGGAATAAGTTTGAGAAAATAATTCGGTGAGCGTATGGTGACAAATCTTATTCTATTTATACACAAATATACCAGACCATAATTGATTCAAGTGACAACAACGTAAGAGGGAGTTAACGCCGTTAGTATATACACTAATGCATACATATATATAACCAAAGTACATCCATAGATATAACCATAGCACACACATATGTATAACCATTGTTTACAAACAAACAACATAGTATAAACATCAGGGTTATGATTTTTCGAACTTTTTTTATATTTTTGTTTTCCTGTGCGTGCATTCGATGAACTTTTTCTTATTTATTACTTTGCTAGTAATATTTCCGTTAGATTGTGAAAAAACCTTACGCGCAAACGATTTTTTCATTTTCAAGGCAGTTGCATGGCAAATACCCAATTCCTAGTATAAGAACGTGCTGGGATGACTTCTTGCTTACCATTTTTTAATTTACAAACGATATGTGCTAAATATTACTTTAATAACACTCTAAAAAACTTGTTTGAATAGTTATTTTCCGCACCCAAGTGTTTTTTTTTTTTAAAAGAAATTTCTTTTATAACGTCTTTCTTTACAAAAATTGTATAAGAATTCTTTAAAAAAAGTCAATTTATATTTATCTTTCAGGGGTGTTCTGCCATTCACTTTCACTCGGATTTGCTTGCTTTAACCATGCAATTTACATAGGCTCAACACGCAATTTCGCTCGAAAGTGAATTGCAGAACCTGCCTGATTATATTTTGTCTATTTATAGTTTGAAAACATGTTCAAAAATAAGCAGTCTAAAACAGTGGTGGAATCAGCAGAAGTGTGGAGAAAGAGTTTAAAATTAACTACGAAACGCCGTCCCATGATACCGGAAATAAAAAAATATCTGGGTGAGGTTTTGTGTAAAATCCCTTTAAACAGCCAGATCATAGGTAGATTTTTAGGCTTGTACGACGAATGTAAAGGGCGAGATAATAGATTAAAGAAAATGTCGAATGAATTGTTGAAGCTTTGGCAGAAACTGAACTTCCCTGCTCTCTCAGCTCAACAGGTTGCTTCAAAGGTTGGCAAGCTAATAAAATCGTTTGAAGCCCATAGGAAGCGAAAGAGCGAAGAATTTGAAAGAAAATTGAAAATTGTTTTTGATATTACAAAAGTGAACGGAAACTGGTTGTGCAGCGAAGACAAAGAGCTTTACACAAAGCAAATCGAATCATCAGGCCGTATAGGTTACACAACAAAGAAAGAGGCTCCGGTAAAAACAATTCATCCATCTAAACGCATCAGGAAATCAAATCAGTCAACAAGCCAAGTACAGTATTTAACAACTGACCATGATAGTACTGATGAAGATATTAGCGGTACCGATTGGAACGATGCGGAAGAAAACTCTTTAAAGTCTTTTATTACTCATTGGACAACGGAACCTTCTGTGCTTGATGTGCCTCGTTCAAATATGGTGGCTGAACGAGCTGTGAAATTGATGGAAGAGATTCACAGCACTTGCAAAAGTGACAAGTATCTCAACCACAAGTTCATAAACAGTAACTTAGAAATTTAAAATAACATACAGTTTAATAATGTATACCATATTCAATACAAAATAAAAACAGCGTGAATTTTCCTCAAACGAAATTCCGTTATGCGCGTAAGGTTTTTTTAAACTTTATCAAAATTGGAGTTAGTTTTGACAGTTTTGAACAAAAGTTCATCGTTTGCCACCACAGGGATTTAGATCTAAAAAAAATCATAACCCTAATAAACATCTTTAAATAATAGTCTTATCATCAAGCAGATGTTATTTGAGAAAAATGTAAAATACCAAATAACACATTAACACATTAACACCAAACAATAGTTTCTAGAAATATTGTGAAAAGATATGTAAAAATAAACTACATTCTTATCACTAAACAAGTATTATTTGGAGATAGGTACTGTAAACTGTAAACTGTAAACAATACTATCACCAAATAATTATTTAGAAATAGTATAAATAGGCATAAGCAGTAAAATGTACGGGAGTCCTAATATAGATCAGAAAATAAACGAAGTTGGTCAGAGCACATGCTCATCAATACCTACATATATGTATTTATTCCATTTCAACTTTACTGGGACTCATTAACTGGGGGCTCAGCCGAACCTTAGCCTGAAATAAAGCAAATCCACGGGAAGGAAGACTTCCAGCACTTATCGTTGAAAAAAGTGCTTAAAAAATTACGAAAGATAAAATTCCTGAAAAAACGGAATAATTGAAAAAAGTGAAAATCTGGATAGGTACCTGGCAAAAACTGAGGAGAAGAAAAACTCAAAAGACTTACGACGACGAAAGAAAATTAAATAAATCAACAATGGAGCAACAAATTGCCCAATTGACCATGATGGCGAACCAGATGCAGCAACAAACAGCAAAAATAGCTGTGCTGGAACAGAAAAATGCTCCTCAAGAATTAGTCTTACACGAGAAAGTAAAACTAAATATTACTGACCCAAAGGATATCGACCTTGAAGTGTCCAAATCCCTAGAAAAATTCGACGGGGATAAAGATCAATAAAGATCATGGAGATCTCAAGTTTGGTCATTTATGGAAGCCATAAAAACCTTCCAGAAACATCCAAAGTATTATAGCGCCCTGTCAATAATGCGGACAAAAATTACAGGACCCGCTGCTAACGTTCTTACGAACCATAATACCCAATTGAATTTTTATGCAATCATAAACAGATTGGATTACACTTATGCGGACCAACGTGCTTCTGGATGAAATGTAACGAATCACACAAGGTAGAAAAACCCTTGCAGAATTCCACGATGAAGTTTCCAAGGCACTTAATTTAGCCTTAACGAAAATTGAGATGTCCAGTGAAGATAAAGGCATGATACATAGCATACGCTAATCAAGAAGCAGTGAGAACATTTATTCTTGGGTTAAACTCCAAATATACAAGCGGGACATTGTACAGCCATAACCCAGGAAATTTGGAAGCGGCATATGCGACAGCCTGCACCATTCTCCACGACAATTTGGGCGAGGAGTTTGAAACACAATTAAGACCTCTAAATCAACGCCAAATCTACAACCAACAACCACATAAAGAAGAGTGGATGTATAAGCCAAACGTTAGGATACAGAGGAGCTATCAGCCCAGGAATTTTTTCCAACAACAACAGCAACAAACAGTGTACCAACAACAACCTGCAACAGTACCAATGGACGTGGACCAATCCAGGCAGTATATGCAGACAACAAGAAATAATGCCGTAAGTAATCCTTTTAAACAAAGCAATACCAAAGAGGATATATTAATAAGAGACGTGAATTGGTGCTCTCGCTCTAATGGCCAAAAATGGATTTTTTTATTCGCCGAAATTTGCGCGATTTTACATTTACTCGCCAGGCCCTCGGCAAGTCTTCTTTGACTTTGTTCGTAAGTATAATTGAGTTATTTTGTGACGTGGCAGAAGCTGCAAAAGCAGACTTGAGCTAGTTGAAATAAATTGAGTGTATTAAAAAGTGTAAAAAATGTAGAACAAATGTGTTGTGTTTACAAGAGTTTGTGAAAAGTTCAATTATTTAGTGAAAAATTAATTAAAAAGGTGATATTTGTTTATAATTATAATATAAAAGTGAAGTGTTGTGAAAATATTCAGTGAAAAGTGTGTAAAAATAGTGTTTAAGAAGTGTGTTGTTGCAGATGTAATGGATTTGTGTGTGTCCAAGTGGAGATATATTGTGGCAAGTGTTTGATTGTGGTTTTAATTATAAAGAAAGTGAAGTGTAGTGAAGTGAAATGATTAAAGTTGCAATAAATAAATCAAAATTAGTATACATTACAGGTATGCATTCAGCTAGTGACATACAAAAGATTAGGCGCCAAATTGGACTATGGGAGAATTGAGTGGCTGGATCCAACGGTTCTTCCCAAATACTCGGAATAAAGTCCAGTTAATCCTAGTGAGCTTATTTCAATAGCGAAAAGTTTTTGTACGTACTACAAGTGCTACAAATTTCTTTAAAAGTTTCCAAGTGTTTTTAAATCGTTTTAATCAACAAATTGCTTTTTTCAAAAAAAAATTCTTTAAAATCCGCAAAATGCCGAATATAAAAAAATGTTGCGTGCCACAGTGCAAAACCACAAGTTCGGTTCGCGACATATCTCTTTTTTCAGTGCCGTCGAATCCCGTGTTAGCTGCCAAGTGGAAGGAGAATTTGGGAGTTCAAGAGTTCAGGACCAAATTAAACTTTGTGTGCGGACTGCACTTTGCCGCTGAAGCTATGCGCCGTGGAGGCCTCTTGGGCAAGGCCGTCCCAACTTTAAATTTGGGTAAGTGTGAATTTTTTTCAAGTGTTTATGTGTTATATGTGTAAACCCGTCGGTATAAAACAATACCATGCAATTTGTAAATTATGTGGGGTAATTTGGGGGAGGATTGCATTGTTTTGTTTACCGACAGGTTTAAACATATGTTTTTGTGCTGTGTGTGTGTTATTGTGGTAGCGTGTGTATGGGGATGTTTTCTTTTGCTTCTTGCCATATACTAGGGCTGCGTAAAAAGTTTTGAGTGTTTTGTTAAATGATTTTAATAAATTCAATTTTTGTTCAGTTAATGAATGTTAAATGATGTTTAGTGATTTTTTATTAGATTTTTGACAACATTAATAAACATTTTGTTCATTTTAAATAAATTTTAATTTTCGTAATTAAATATTTCAAGTAATTAACTTTTAAAGATTTTTAATGATTTTTTATTAGAATTTTGGGTTGAGATATGTTGAGATATGTATGTGGTACGCGGAAGGACATCACCGTGGCGGTAGCCACGGCTATGGCACACACCCGGAGTTGGAATGGCGTAGCCCAGGGTTATTTTTTGAAGCGCGGCCGAAGGCCGCCTACGCGAAAAGGTGTTCTGCACATAAAAAACATTGATCGGGCAAATATTTAGTTTTTTAGTTTAGTTTAGTTTATTTTGTGTGAATGTGTGTGAGTCTTTTATATTTTGATAGTTTGTTTCAACATCGATTTTTTATTTATTTTCAAAGGACATGCCAGTCCACCGCTCCATACAAATGTGGAGACCCCTATGCCAAAAAAGGCATGTTGTATCCCCGGTTGCAATCCAGCCGAGGGTGCAACAATGCATGAGTTCCCCAAATCAGGGTCCCTTAAAACCCTATGGCTTCTGGCATGTGGCATGTCAACTAGCAGCTTCGGCAGTAATCTTCTTTTTATTTGCGACAGACATTTTGCGACGGACTCTAAAGTCGGGACGAAACTTCGACCGGGGGCAATTCCTACAGTATTTAGGGCAACGACTGACAATGTGGTAAGCGGCAGTGCGGCCTCGCTGGTGTCGAAGCCAACGAAGGGCACAAAAGCCACAGCCACCGTGACAAGCGGTAGCGCTCCCACGATGGTGCGAAAACCTGCACCTAGGGAGCGCGATATTCCCGCGTCCAGGGCGGTAACTGGTAGCGCTCCTGCAATGGTTTGTAAGCCCGCACTTATGGAGCGCGTTATTCCCACGTCCAGGGCGGTAAGTGGTATTGCTCCTTTGAAGGAGCGTAACATACCCACGTCCAGGGCGGTAAGCGGTAGCGCTCCTTTGATGGTGCGGCAACCGGCAAATATGGAGCGCGATATTCCAGCGCCCAGGGCGGTAAGTGGTAGTGCTCCTGCAATGGTGCGGAAATCTGCACCTATGGAGCGCGTAAAACCGGCGTCAACGGTGGCTCTTGCTAGTGTTCCTTCGCTGGTTGAAGGGCCCGCACCCAATGTGGCAAGCTGCAGCGCTCCGTGGAAGGTGCGGAAATCTGTACCAGCGAAGCGCACAAAGACCCCGCCCACTGGCCTGACATGGGAAGAATTTGAAAAATTCTCAGACTTGGAGGAAAAACGCCAGCGTCTAGACGTTCGCAGGAGTTATGAAGGTCTAGACGCTGGCTTTAAGCTCGTTCGAAGGAGCGAAAGGGAGAGTTTCGCTCGAAGAGAACGAGCTTATCAAAAAATATCAAGGAAGCACCAGCAAATCATAGCAAAATTAAGGAGGACGATAAGGAGCATGCGGAAGGAGTCAGCGAAAACCAAGAAGGAGTTACGGATTGTATGGGAAAAGTCAATCGTGCCGCAACCCGATTCGACGGAGGAGGCAGTTACATTTGCGAGAATGATAACTGGGAACAAAAAACGTTGGTATACGGCCAACGAAAAAACATTGGCGCAGAACATCAATTATTTGTCAACGAAGACTTACAGCTTCATGAAGGATGACTTGGGCTTCCACTTGCCAAGCGGAAGTACCCTGTTGAGAGAGCGCCCAATCCGATTTGTCCGTCCAGGCATTGATGTCCAGGTAATCAAGAATCTGAAGGAGATGATTGCCCCAATGCCTGTAACCCATCGCATATGCGTAATCATGTGGGATGAGGTTACGATCAAAAAAGATCTCACATATAACAACAAGAGTGATGTGATAGACGGCTTTGTTGACGGCGGTGATGACTGCCGTACTAATCAGATTGGAGATAAATGCCTCTTCTTCATGATTAAAGGAATCTGCAGCAACTGGAAGTACGTCATGTCCTACTACGTAGCAAAGAATGGAGTAAGCGCGGAGGATTTAATTGGACTAGTATTTCGGAACATGGACGTAGCACGTAGTATGGGACTTGACGTAAAAGCTGCTGTATGTGACCAAGGATCCCAGAACAGAACGGCTTATGGGATGCTTAATGTAAGCACAGAAAATCAAATAGTAACATATAATGGGGCAGAAACCCACTTTATGTTCGACTACTGCCACCTTATAAAAAATATTCGGAATAATTTTATAGGTAAATATAGTGTGGGAACAAGGGACGGCACTATAAATAAGGTAGTAGTCGAAAAACTATTAGATTTGGACAGGAAAAACCAGAATTACAAGGTATGTTCCAAATTAACTGAGGCCCATATCCGCCCGAACAACTTCGAAAAAATGAGTGTTTCGAGGGCAACTTAGTTACTAAGTAATTCTGTGTACGCCGGCCTCAAAATGATGGAGGAACTAAAACTGTTCGGCCAGGAGGCAGCATGATTTGTTTGATGAGGTTAATTGCAAAAGCTTAAACGACAAGAATCCGCTCAAGAGGCCGATTATTCGAGGGAGCGAGGAGAAGCAGGTGTAATGGCAGCACTGTCAACATGGCATCACCTGTCATGTTGACAGCGGTGCCATTCACAGAAACGAAACGGTCAAAGCCGATGACGTGGCGAAGGCTGGCGTCACCGGCTTTTTCCCGAGTTGGATAATTCATTCGTATCTTAGCCGCCAACATAGCCACTAGTGCTTCTATATATACAGAATGTATCCGTAAACATATAATATATGTATGAACTTTAACAGCGCGCCAGTTATTAAATAAAAACAAAACTAAACAAAATTAACAAAGAATTCAAGTGTTTAATTTACTCGCACGCTTAGTTACATATAGTGGTGTATTCGTACGTTTATTCATATGGTGTCCAATAATATGGAGCCGCAACCCAACATGGCGACCGTGACAAAAGTTATACACGAGTATAAAAATTATACACGAGTGGAACTGGCCGATGCCAGGCAGCGTATGCTGGAGAAGGGCCAGCTCTCAACGCCCGAGAAAAAGGAGAGGGCAAGGCCATCCTTTCGCCCGGAATTAAAACATCACTAAATATGGTGTAATAAAATTTTTTCAGTGCAGGAAGCACATTTTTTTTTGTTTTCATTTAAAATCATACCCCATAATGTGAAAGCATCACGTTACAAAATATATATATATTAAAAAAAAAAAAAAAAAAAAAAATGACTTTAATTTCTTAATTTTTGGGCAAGAAGCAACCATTTTTTTAAGTTCTTTAATTCAATTTGCGGTAACGCACCAACAAAATTCGGAAAAACATTAAAAATACAAAAAATACAAAATATTAAAATCAAAAATACAAAAAAATACAAAATATTAAAATCAAAAATACAAAAAAAAATACAAAATTAATGAAAAATGCAAAAAAAAAAAAAACCAAACTTTTGCAAAATACAAAATACAAATTATTGAAAATATAATAAAGTGGAAAAATACAAAAAAGTAAAATACGTAAACTTTTGCGGAACAAAACTTTTAAGTTGAACAATATAATATAATATAAAAACTAAAGAAATAAAATATACATTCTTGTGAAATTATAATACAAAAACTAAAAACTAAAGAAATAAAACATACATTTTGGCGAAGTTATAATACAAAAACTAAACAACTACGGAAATAATAACTACAGAAATAATAATCAATGTGCGAAAATGAAGCCAAGTTTGCATCTTTGTCACGCCATGCCGGCGGCAGCGTTGAACCGAAGAAGACAGCAGGGAGCGGCAACAACAACAGGTGGCAACAGCAGCAGCAGCAGGTTTCCAGTGATATTTTATTCATATTTGGTAAGAAAAAAAACCCATGTAAAACTACAAATTAAAACCTAAAATATATATACAAAATTAAGTTGTAAACCAAAAGTAATGAATTTAATTTAAAAAAAAAAAAAAAAAAAAAATATATATATGAATTTGTAAAATACCAAGTTTTTATACAGAAATACAATTTAAAATACCAAGTTTTTATACAGAAATACAATTTAAAATTTTTTTGCTAAACATGAGATTTTTTTGAGTGTACAGTGCGGCTGGCACATTAAAACATATTTGAGATTTTTTTTGAGTGTACAGTGCGGCTGGCACATTAAAACATATTTGAGATTTTTTTGAGTGTACAGTGCGGCTGGCACATAAAAACATATTTAGATTTTTTTGCGTGTACAGTGCGGCTGGCACATTAAAATATATTCAGATTTTTTGCAGTCACCGGTGCGTCCGGGACATATATATATACCACATACATAAATATTTCACCTACTACAGTTATCAATTTGCCTATTTTTCGAAAGTACAGTTGCCATATACCTAATTACAATAATTTCATAAAGTCTGTCCATTTTGCTAAAGTACAGTTTGTCTATATTATTTGCCCATATTTAACATACCACAATCGAGTAAAATACAGTTGCCTACTTTCGTATACAGTTGCCTATTTTTCATATATTGGTTCCATATATATAAATACAGTTTTTTATACATACGTCTATTTCCATATACGCTTTCGGTTTTTTTTCTCTACATACATACGTAAATACAGCTTCTTTAACTTTTGCTTTTGTTATTCAAGTACAGTCAAATACAGTTGCTACATATAAACAATTTTCCGACATACGATAATACAGTAAATTCTGGTACAGTACAACGCTTTGAATTTTAACACTTTTTGCGTTTGCTATTATACAAAATTTAAACCATTTTCAATTAACTTTATGAAACTAAATAATACGGATTTGAATCAACTAAACGAATTCTATAAAATTATTTGACGTAAACTCAAATAAAACTCTTAAGATTTTTTTTTCACAAATACAAGCAGCAAACTGTACTTGAATCGACATTAGCCCATACAATTTTTTTTTTTTTTTTGCAATAAACTTTTCGAATTAAATCAATAACTTTAATGTCAGATGCCGAACATACTCCGACAAACGATAGATGTACAAATAGAGATTCTTTAGGAGCAGACTTTTTAGGTTTCGGTAATTCACCACCACAAATAGCTGAATCACAACTTACTCTAAATTTGATCAATAATTCAACAACAACAATGGCTACAATAGAAGAAAAAAAGTCATTTATAGGTCTTTGTGCTTCAACGTTTAGAGAAAACTACAGTGGAGACCCGTTAGCCTTAGCATCGTTTATAGACAAAATCGATTTAATAGAAAGTTTAACTGCACCCAACCTTATTAGTACATTAGTAGCATTTATAAAATCAAAATTAGAAGGCAAAGCCCGCGAAGCCATTCCAACTAACGTAAATACAATAGATGATATCAAAATTGCACTAAGAAATCGCATTAAACCAGATAATTCAAAAGTAGTAGCAGGCAAAATTGCAGCGTTGCAAATAAATAATAACAATTACACAGACTTTTCAAAACGCATAGAAGAGCTAGCAGATTCTTTAGAACGCTCGTTAATAATAGAAGGAATTTCCCAGCCGAAAGCACACGAAATGGCGGTAGAGCAAACAATTAATGTTTGTCGACTTAATGCGAAATCCAGCCTAGTAAAATCTATTTTAGCTTCAACAACATTCAGCGACCCAAAAGACGTAGTTGCAAAATTAATAGTAGAGCAAAACAATGAAGTAAAAGAGCGGCAGGTTCTAGCATTTCGAGCGCGCGGTTACAATAATAACAATTTTAGATATCAACGCGGCAATTATCGACCAAATTATCAAAACAACAACAATTACAGAGGCAACAGAAATTTTTCAAGTTATAGCAATAATAACAACTATAGGCAAGGCAACAGGCACAGTAACAACTATAATCAAAATAACAATAGCAGTAGTAGTCGTTCAAATACTAGCAACAATAGCAACAATACCAACAGAAATAGCAATAACAGACCGGCTAATAACAGAAACACAAACAGAAATGTCCGCGCTTTAAACGCCAGTTCCCCTCAGGAGCGAACACTGAGGGAGGACGAGCTAAGCAATTAAACGAAAAAACAGAAACTAAAGGCATTTACTGCTTAAATTTAAATTATTCGGACTTTATAGAGTTAAAATTTCAAGAATCGAACAAATTTTGCACATTTTTGGTAGACACCCAGGCAGACATTTCCTTAGTAAAGCTTTCTTGCATCGATAGTAATTTTTCAATAGACAAAAGCGATATATGTAATTAACATAACCGGTGTAACATCTAATACAGTTTCAACTTTAGGTAAAATCGACGTAAATCTTAACTTTTCAAATTTTCTTATAAAACAAACTTTACATATAGTGGACGACGACTTTAACATACCATCGGACGGAATTTTAGGCAAAGACTTCTTAAAACTTAACAAATGCATCATTAACTACGAAAATAACAATATTTTATTTTGGATCAACAACACAAAGATTTCAGTACGAATCCTACACGGAACAGAAGACGATACAATTTTAATACCACCGAGATGTGAAATTTTCAGACTTTTTAAATTAAACAATGCACCTGAGCCACTGTTCGTGGACTCTCAAGAAATTGAAAAGGGTGTATTCACAGCAAGATGCATAGTCGACTCAAAAAATCCAATAATTAAAGTAATAAATACAACAGACGAAATAAAATACGTTAAAAGAAATATCATCCAAACTGAAAAACTCGCTAACTATAATGTTTATACAATAAATAAGGTACAATCCGAAGACGAACGAACAGTAAAATTAACAAAAATTCTAAGAAAACAAATCCCGAGTCACGCTCATAGTAAATTATTAGACCTTTGCATAAAATATGCCGACATTTTCGCTATAGACACTGACAAAATGACATTGAACAATTTTTACGAACAGAAACTTAGAGTAAACGACGATAATCCGGTATACATAAAAAATTACAGACTTCCATATTCGCAACGTGAATAGATAAATCGCCAAGTAAACAAATTGCTAGATAATGACCTAATAGAACCGAGTTATTCAAATTATAATAGTCCATTGATAGTAGTACCGAAGAAAAGCAGTAATGGTCAAAAAGCGTATAGGATGTGTGTAGATTTTCGCGCAGTAAACAAAAAACTAATTGCTGATAAATTCCCGCTAGCTAGAGTAGACGACATCTTGGACAACCTTGGAAGAGCAAAATATTTTTCAACTTTAGACCTTTTCTCAGGATTTCATCAAATTCCGCTACATCCAGATTCTCGTGACATAACTTCGTTTAGTACAGATAAAGGCGCATTCAGATGGAAAGTCCTTCCGTTCGGATTGAATGTAGCACCAAATTCATTTTCAAGAATGATGACAATAGCTTTTTCAGGAATTCCACCAAATGTAGCATTTTTGTATGTTGACGATATTATCGTAATAGGTTGTAGCGAATCGCATCATATAAAAAATCTAACACGAATATTCAATACATGCAGATCTTTCAATTTGAAGTTAAATCCCGAGAAATGCAACTTTCTAAGACCCGAGGTCACATTTTTAGGTCATAAATGCTCTGCTAAAGGTTTATTGCCTGATGATACAAAAATAAAAGCGATTAAAAAATATACAAAGCCATTAGACAAAGATGCAGTACGGCGATTCGTGGCATTCGCAAATTATTACAGGAGATTTATTCCGAATTTCGCTTCTTTAGCAGCACCTTTAAACAAATTAAGTAGAAAAAGAGTAGAATTTATATGGGATGAAGATTGCGAAAAATCTTTTCAGTCGTTAAAAACAGCTTTATTGTCACCAAAACTATTGCAATACCCAGATTTCAAAAAGGAATTTATAATAACAGTAGACGCTTCAATAACAGGTTGTGGAGCAATTTTGAGTCAGGAAAGCGAGGACGGTGACTTGCCAATATGCTTTGCATCAAAGTCATTTAACAAGGCAGAACAGAAAAAACCAATTATCGAATTGGAACTTCTAGCAATATATTTCGCAATAAAGCAGTTTAGACCGTACGTATATGGTACACATTTTACAGTAAAATCAGATCACAGACCTTTAGTTTATCTCTTTAACATGAAGGATCCCGCCTCAAAACTCGCAAGAATCAGATTAGAACTAGCAGAATACAAATTTACTATTGTTTATATTAAAGGAAAGTCAAATGTAGGTGCAGATGCGCTCTCGCGTATCACGATAGATGAGATTAAGGAATCAAACCAAATTTTAGCAATGCAAACTAGATCAATGTCCAAACAAACAAATAATAAATATAATGAAGATGAAAATTTAGAACAGGAAAATAGTAAAAAACGTGGATTAAACGTATACGATAAATTCGCCTACAATTATTCAACAAAAATACCGCGTATAAAAACTGAATTAACGATCGATAAACAAAACATTCAATATATAGATATTTGTGCACACATAAAACATAAAAGAATACAACTTTTTAATTTCAAATTTGCTAACGAAATAATGAATTTAGACGATTTACTTTCGAGGCTTGACTGCGAAGCCAGCAAACGCAGAATTAAACAAGTAGAATGGCCAAAACATGATAAAATATTTCAATACTATACAATTACAAATTTTAAAGATCGCGGAAATAAATTATTACAAAACTTAGAAATATTACTTACAGATCCCGTAGAGACTGTTATAGATGAGGACAAAAAACTAAAATTAATGACTATTTTTCACGATGACCCGATTTCAGGAGGTCATTGTGGCATGAAAAAACTCTATTCCAAAATTAGAACGAAATATTACTGGAAAAATATGACCAAAGACATAGCTAAATATGTGAAAAATTGCAAAAAATGTCTTCTAAATAAACCAAAACCAAAAGTTAAAGAAGAGTTGGTAATAACACCAACGCCATGTAAACCATTTGAAATCGTTGTAATAGATACAGTAGGACCCCTACCTGATTCAAATCTTGGTAATAGGTTCGCAGTTACCATTATTTGTGATTTAACGAAATACCTTGTCACAATAGCAATACCCGATAAGAGCGCTAGAACAGTTGCTACGGCAATTTTCGAAAGTATTATTTTAATATATGGCAGAATGAAGTCCATTAAGTCAGATTTAGGTACGGAATATAAAAATGAATTATTTAAAGAACTAACAACACTTTTAAGAATAGAACATAACTTTTCAACGGCATACCACCATGAAACGCTAGGTACTGTCGAACGTAATCATAGGGTCTTTAATGAATATTTACGCGCTTATTTAAACGAAAATTTATCCGAATGGGATATATATCTTAAGTACTTTACCTTTTTACATAATTCTACATCAAATACTGTTTTTGATAATAAATTTTCCCCGTTTGAATTAGTATTCGGGAAAAGACCAATATTACCTAATGAATTTTGTAAAAATAAAATAGATCCTATTTATAACGTAGAAAACTATGCCAAAGAAGTAAAGTACAGAATGGAAAAAACTCATGTTATAGCAAAGGAATTATTAGCTAAACACAAAATAAGCAGCAAAGAATATTATGATAGAACTGCTAAACAATGTATAATTAATGTTAATGATAAAATACTTAATGAAAAAGAACCAAAAAACAAACATAATAATTTGTACGAAGGACCCTACATAGTAAAAAAAGTAGACGGGCCTAATGTAACAGTTTGTATTGATAAAAACAAAGAAAAAATTGTACATAAGAATAGAATACATAAAATAATTTAAATAAGAAAATTAGATTAAATACATATGAAAATTACAATAAACAATAGACTATTAAAACTTAAGACTAGAATAAGCAGTAGAATAAAATAGTATTAATAAATAATATTGTAATGATAATTAGCTCGCCCTAATGATTGTTTTCTCCTGCAGGCCTGATCAACCTGCAGAAGAAACCTTTTATAGGGGGATGGTGTAATGGCAGCACTGTCAACATGGCATCACCTGTCATGTTGACAGCGGTGCCATTCACAGAAACGAAACGGTCAAAGCCGATGACGTGGCGAAGGCTGGCGTCACCGGCTTTTTCCCGAGTTGGATAATTCATTCGTATCTTAGCCGCCAACATAGCCACTAGTGCTTCTATATATACAGAATGTATCCGTAAACATATAATATATGTATGAACTTTAACAGCGCGCCAGTTATTAAATAAAAACAAAACTAAACAAAATTAACAAAGAATTCAAGTGTTTAATTTACTCGCACGCTTAGTTACATATAGTGGTGTATTCGTACGTTTATTCATATGGTGTCCAATAATATGGAGCCGCAACCCAACACAGGAAGGGCTAAAGGAACACATCGGATATTTGGAGCAACTGAAATTTGAAAATACTGTATACTGCGTGGATGGATGGATTATCACACTAAAATCGATGATGAAACTGGCGGAGGAAATTTTTAAGGAGCACCCATCGTTGGACTTCGTTTTGCTTGGCAAGCTCAATCAGGACGCGTTAGAGAACTTTTTTTACAAAGTTAGAGCTAGCCAAGGCATAAACCAGCACCTGACGGCCAATGAGATGCAGTATATCTATGGCCGTCTGCTCTCGATGAATATTCTCAGGCATCCATTCAAGGGCAAGGGTAGCAACTGTGAGGACGACGATGACACATTCTTGGATTGGTTGAAGCCCGTTTTGGATCCTCACAGCGTGGAAGGAACGTTGGCATGCAATCCTGCGGACCAGATAGCCGGGGATGTAATCATGCCAATCGGATACCCACAAAAAAAACCGGACAACGTACAGAAACGCGACTGGATTGACCAAACCATAAACGACGTACTGGCTCAAGACGCGCAGGGTGAAATTCCCATACCAGCAATTCCTGGCGAGCTCTCCGCAGGAAAAAATCCTATTATGAACGCGGAAGAGCAGATACAAAGATATTTCACTGGCTATGCCATTTATCAAAACGTACTAAAGAGAGTAGACTGTGATAAATGCGCGGACGTCATGTGTAAGCTCTGTGTCGAGCCAGGAAACAGCTCAGAGGCGCTTATTCGAGCCAAAAACTACAAACCGTACGATGACTTGCGACTGGTCAATCCCTCGGACAGATTTTTTGAAATTAGTACGGACCATATGACTTGGTACCTGGAGAGGTTCCCGCTCTGCGCACATAAACATTCAGTTAAAGAAATCATACTGGAAAACATAATTAAAAAGACGGACGAGAAATACCCGGACTGGTTTACTGGGGGGTGCGCAGGGCATAGACTACAACTATCAGAGTTTATGGTGACGGTTTTACTGTACAAGAACGCGAAATGGATGGCTAGGGCAGACGAACTAGAGACAAGACGAGTACGGTACCAGGCAAAATTAAAGAAGCTTAATGCCGAAGCAGCGAAGAAGGCGGCAAAGAAACCATAGGGCGAGGGGAGCTTCTGATTAGGGTTGGGGTTATTGGGTGAGGATATTACGTAAATGGTAAATATTTATTGGCATTCAAATGTACATACAAATGAACATATTTTAATAAAATTTTTATATATACTATTTTTAGGTTTCTAAGTTTTTTCTTTTTAGCTTTTTTCTTCTTTTTCAGGTTTTTTTCTTTTCAGCTTTTCTCTTTCTTTTCAGGTTTCTTTTCAATGGGTAGTAGACAATTCTACTAACCTGGTACTTTATATTTATACACCATCTGAGCCTAGTATTTTGAAAATGTAATAATGTAATGTAATGTATGAAAATATAATAATGTAATGCATAATGCAATATAATATTTTCATAATACAATATGCAATATAAAATTTTCATAATACAGGTGAAACACAAATACTTAACCTTTTTGGGTTAAGTTGTGTAAGAAATTGTCACATGTTGTCGATTTCGTCATTCTGGTCTATATATATGTACTAATCGTTGGGCATTATCAAAAATAAATAATCAATTAATTTTATAATGTAAAAATTCTGTTTCTATTTCTTTGGTTATAGTATGCATGTATTATGGTAAGTATAACCATGTTTCGAATAAATAGCTTCATTGTCATCATCAACCCTCTTATGATAAAATGTTGCAAACATTTTCCTCAAATCTACCTACAAGATGTAAACAAACCTACTCCTCAAACGTACATACATACATAAATATGCACGAGAATATATCTTAACATACTGGCATATACATATGTATGCTTTGTTACGATCATTGACCTACCACAATAAAATCATAAACACTAACCTACCTCAACAAGTCAAACAAACAAACAAAAATCCTTTTGTATTTATTTCCTCACATCACCGCAAATCCCTTTTCATGCACATGCTGTCTGATCAAACACAAAAACAAAAAGCCATTGCTACGAACCAACAACAAAAAACTAGACTTACTTCAAATCCAACAACAAAAACTTCATTCTTGCTACCATTCATGAAAATAAAAAATATTTTGCCGACCAAGCTGGAATGAAATGTTGCAACACAGCATGTTGGCAAAAATCACAAAATTCAATTTTTGTCGATTTTATAAAATCCAACTTCAATCCATGTGGGGCATTCCATACATAGCGCTCCAACAAAAGTATGTGAAAACTTAAGTTTGTATCACTAAACCAAGTATGGCATGGAAAGAAATAAAAAAAACAATGTAAAGATATTGTTTAGTAGTAGACTTAATACTTTTGATAAATTTATTATTTATTTATTATTTATAGAAAACGTAACATTTATAATTTCTTAATGCATATAATTTCCATACAAATAATTTTCATGCATTTGCCGTCGGCAAAAAATGTCCAAAAATCAAGTTTTTTGCAAATGTTTTTAAAAGGTAATTTATCATATTTAAATAACATTTGCATACTTGTTTTTCCATTTTTTGCAAAGTTGAAACGATTTTGTACAAATGCATACAAATTCCTTTTGTACAAAATCACGACATAATTCCAACTTCACAAAAACTCATAAAATGCTGCAAAATAGAAATACTCAAACAGAAACTGTAACTCATTCTGTTTCCTCATATTTCCACTCTTTCCAACTCAAATTGCGAAAATGTGAGGAGGAGGATTGGCCATGGGTCAAGGGTCATCTAGCTGATGAATTTCGTGCGAGACGGAGAGTTTACGCCTCTTATATATTTATCCTCTTTGGCAATACGTATAAAAGAGATAGACAGCCGGCTACAAATAACGCACTCCGTTACGCCTGTACATCATTCAACATGAAACGCTCAAGTTGAGCGAATACATAGCACCCTCATTGAACTTTGCTAAAGTCTAGCGGTAGAGAATAATACTGCTCCTGGTGACAAATTATTTAACGCAGATATAAGCTCGAGGACGTTTTTTACAACAGGGAAAAGTATCCCGATATCAAGGACATACTTGAGGATAGACAGGAGAAACTACTCAGGTATCACAATAACAAAAAAAACCATGATATATAAGACAGGTTACATAGTTTATAGTCGAACAGATCGGCGTAATAAACTGGCAACAAAATATAATAAGCATAAAGTATAAGAAGATCGTGGGGACACAATCTTAACAGTGAGGGGGAAAATCATACACAAGGACAGTATAAGGAAAATTAGCACACCATGCAACGAATAGGCTCATAATTTTAGTAATAGTTACTTACGGGTTGTGTGATAAAATAACAGATTTGGCTGGTAAAAAATATGTACTTACTAAAGTAGATACTGTGTATACCTATGAGAGTTTCTCATTTCTTTACCATGTATCGAACTTATCTATAATATTAGAACCATATGAAAGAATTGTGCGAACTAAGTATGAATTAAATCAAACACAGGAAAAAAGTATAATAATTGAAAAAATAGAAACTCTGAAGTCACAATTAATACCATCCGAGTATCGTGCCAAACGTGCCCTCAATTTTTTAGGTTCAGCGTTAAAATTTATAATAACTATGGTTTCTAGAAATAGTGTGAAAAGATATGTAAATAAATAAACTACATTCTTACCACTAAACAAGTATTATTTGGAGGTAGGTACTGTAAACTGTAAACAATTCTATCACCAAATAATTATTTAGAAATAGTATAAATGGGCATAAGCAGTAAAATGTAAGGCAGTCCTAATATAGATCTGAAAATAAACGAAGTTGGTCAGAGCACATGCTCATCAATATATTTATTCCATTTCAACTTTACTGGGACTCATTAACTAGGGCAACCGAAAGCAACCCAACAGCAAGGAAGCTGACAGTAAGTTAGGATAGTCAGTGATATTAAGAATTTTTTTTTTAATTAATGGGAAACTATCCCACGAAAATTAAATACCAAAGACTTTTTATTGTGACTATTGTAAGAGTAGTAGGCACAACAACCGCAATTGTCCCTTAAGGAAGAAAAGAGGATAGATTTATAATAATACTGGCGCTTCAGTCTTCGTTCTCGCTCTAATGGCCAGAAATGAACATTTTTGAGTTTTCTAATAGGGTTTTAAACGACTAAATAAGGTTGTCAAAAAAAAAAATTGGATCCTAATTTTTTGTTTTATTTAAGTTCTAGTGAGAGTGAAAATGATGAAAAAGAGGGCTTTTAAATATGCATATGCACACATACAGCAATCAACAGCTGTGCTCGTTTATATTTTACAGCTTTATTAAACGATGTGTGGTGAACAAAGAGGTGTCCAATTATATCATCACTAAAATTAATTTCTGGCAACTTCGCAAAATAGGCACCCGATATGGCAGCCATGACATATTGGGGAAGAAACACAGAAGTGTGAGTGTCGCTAAGCTTTTAATTAATGTACTTTACCATAGGAAATAAAACACCATCGCCATACAGCGTTTTTATCGTATTTTATTAACCCTTTTTAAGGCAGAGGCGATATATTTACCACCAACAAAAATTTTGCTAATCTTTCTATTTGAGTTATAAGAGGGCCCTGATTTGTCTCCATGGCAACTATGAAGGTATGCCTTATTATTGTTAAGAAAGAAAATTACGTTTGTTTGACATATTTTTTTAGGCGCCAAAAGTTGTCAAAAAATTGTGTCAATTCTGAAAGAAATTTTTTTACTCCGTAACTCCATACATTTTTTATTTGAAAAGAGGTAAGAATCTGTCTTTTTATTATGTATTTATGTTTATTTTATAAGTTATTTGCTATACCTTAGAAGTTACTATCGCATTTATATGTGAGAGGTCTTTTTACTTGGTGGGAAAAATATTCCCGCTGCCCGTGGAGTGTTATGCCCTATTGTTGAACTAGTTCTTTGTTTCCTTAGATTTTTATGAAAAATGCCACGCTATATGAATGAAAATGACATTGAGAAGACATTGGAAGAAATTTTCGACATTCCTGATGGTATCTCAGAAGACGGTTTTGAGTCTGATGAGGCAGAAGAGTTTAACGTAAAAACAATGCAACGGTTATTTGAATCAGATGATGATTCAAGTAAAGTTTTACAAAATTCTGCTGCTGATTTGAATTCTACCCTTAATAATAGTTCAGAGTTAGGTACATCTACAATAGCACCATGTTCACAATCAGATAACTCGCAGCAAGAAGAGACTTTGATAGTGCAATCACCATCACCCTTAGAACAAGAACTGAGTGATGGATCTGAAAGTGAAGATGAGTCATGGGGGAAGGACTTGTGGACATCCAGGCCAGATCCCGATGAATTTGATAAGTCGACAATTAAGCCTCGGTATTTATTGAATAGGAGAGCACGTCCAATAGCGCATTTCAAACAGTTTTTTAGTGATGAAGTCTTCGATTTGATTGTTACTCAGACAAACTTGTACGCGGAGCAGCTAAAAATAAAAAATTGGCAGCCTGTTGACAAACAGGAAATTAGTGCTTTTTTGGGCATACTCATTATAATGGGTTATCATATACTTCCACAAATCGACTTATATTGGTCATCGGATCCTAACTTTCGAGTAAATGAAATAGCTGAAGTAATGCCAGTAAAACGCTTCAAAAAACTTTTAGAGTCTCTGCATCTGAACGATAATAGTCAACAGCCAAGTAGAGAAGATGTAAGTTTTGATAAACTATATAAAATTCGTCCTCTTATATCCTTACTTAGTGAATCATTTCAAAACAATGCCTCTAATTCCTCTTCCCAAAGTATCGATGAGAGCATGATA
>OX608079.1:13909914-13957414 GCA_951509765.1 Sphenella marginata | reverse complement strand
TGTATGAATGAAACAGAGTTGGGCGATTAGGATTATGTATTCCATTTGTACCCACGATATCGATTACTATAACCACCAAAAAATCATGTATTCAAACCAGAAACGGTTTTGGTCATTTTGTAGTGAATCTTTTATCCCTTTTTAGCCCTAAATTGCTTTTTCGTTTAATTTTTTTTCTTTTCTTTTTGTTTTTCTTATTCTTTTCCTTTTTTTGTTTTTTTTTCCTTTACCTTTTTTTCTTCTTCTTTTTGCTTTATTTTCCTTTTACTTTATTTTCCTTTTACTTTTTCTTTTAATTTTTCCTTTTCTTTTATTTTCTTTTTATTCATCCTTTTTTTAGTTTTCTTTTTATTTCGATTTCTAATTTATTTTTCTTTTTCCTTTACTTTTACTTTTTCTTTTTCTTTGTATTTTTTTATTTTTATTTTTCTTTTTCGTTTTCTTTTTATTATTATTTTTCTGTTTTTTTAGTTTTCCTATATAGTTTTTCTTTTTATTTTTATTTTTGTTTATTTTATTTTATTTTTATTTTTATTTCTTCTTTTTATGTTTATTTTTGTTTATTTTATTTTCTTTTCTTTTTATTTTTATTTATCTTTTCTTTTTATGTTTATTTTCCTTTTTCGTTTTCTTTTTATTATTATTTTTCTTTTTATTTTTCTGTTTTTTCCTTTTTCTTTTTCTTTATAATTTTTATTTTTATTTTGATTTATCTTTTCTTTTTTCTTTTTATGTTAATTTTCTTTTTATTTTTATTTTTCGTTTTCTTTTTATAATAATTTTTCTTTTTCTTTTTGTTTTTCTGTTTTTTTCCTTTTTCTTTTTCTTTATCATTTTTATTTTTATTTATTTTCTTCTGTTTTTATTTTTATTTTTATTTTTATTTATCTTTTCTGTTTTCTTTTTCTGTTTTTTTTTCTTTTTCTTTATCATTTTTATTTTGGTTTATTTTCCTTTCTTTTTATTTTTATTTTTATTTATCTTTTCTTTTTTCTTTTTATTATTATTTTTCTTTTTCTTTTTTTTCTGTTCTTTTCCTTTTTTTATCATTTTTCTTTTTATTTTTGTTTATTTTCTTTTCTTTTTATTTTTATTTTTCTTTTTCTTTTTATTTTCCTTTTTATTTTTATTTTTCTTTTTATTGTTATTTTTTATTTTAATTTTATTTTGTGTTTCCTTTTTTCTTCTTCTTCTTCGCCCTTTACTTTCTTTCTTCTTCTTCCTTTTTATATGCTTTTTATTTTTTAACGACATTAAACGCTGAGAAATGAATCGATTTCTGTAATCGTTATCGTTTTGTAATCGTATCTCCTCCTCATCTGCCCAGCTCTGTAATGAAAGTTTTCATACGCAATTTACCTTTTCTAATAATTTCCCTTTGTAATTGTGCACTCGAAATGACTCAAACAAATTTTTAATTTTATAATAATTTTCAACTTTTTTATTTTTCGAAATTTCCATTACATTTTTCGCATTCTATTTTTGTTTTTGTGCTGCTGAGTTGATTTTAATGCGTTGCACACATTTTCAAATAAATAATTTTTTGTTTGGTTTGATGATGAATGTTTTCTGTGCGTTAAATGCATGCAAATTATATTCAATTTTAGCTTTAGAGAAAAAAGAAGAAGAACAATATATTATAGCTGAAAAGTTTAAAATATTTAATGTTATTTTTTCGGAGTCAAATGTAAAAACTACATTAACGGATTGGGAGTGGTTTTCTAACTTTTCCATGTTTAGCCTCAGGTCAGCTATTCAATTTGTGTTCTGGATAAAATGAGTTTATTTGCATTATTACGGCTGCAATGTGCTGAATTTGTTATTGTAATAGCAAATTATTTTTGTTTTAAATTTTAACGCTCGGGTGTGGGAATTTTGGACTAAAGGTATTTGGAGAGAAGTTGCGCTTAAAACTTTGGTTAACCGTATTGAGCTGCTGAGTGATATATGTAGGTGTTAGATGAGTTTGATTTGGAGGTTATGTCACACAGAAGTAGGCTACATATTTCACAGCAGTTGAAGAGGGAGACCTCGGCGGATAAGGAAAAATAAAACAGGTGTAGACCGCCGTTGTTATTTTATAAAATTTTAGACGAAATAAGAGAGATACTTATCTTGGGGTTTAAGCTGTAATGAGAGGGATTCTTGGTCTGAGACCAAGTTTGGTGGTTATACGGGGTCTTAAAAAGATTAACACAGAAACTGAGACAGAGCCGGATGCGGACTGACTATCTTACTGAGATTTGGGCTAATATTGGAAATGGGACCGTGTGTGAGTCTGAGATAGGCTAAGGATTAAAATGGGCTAAGATGGATGCTAATAATGAAGATTGGACTGAGTTGTATGTTAAGACTGAGATTGGCGGAGACCGCGACAGAGACTGAGATGCACTGTTTTGGAAACCAAGAAAAATATGGATTAGGATTGCGACTGTTACATACTTGGAAGCCAAGGCCACGGCTAATGCCCAGCAGTCTCAAAACAACCGCTGATTACCCGAAACTAAGCAACGAGCTATGGCCCCGGGGGACGGAGGCAAAGGTGTACTCTTTTAACACCAATGCCACTCTGGTTCAACCCGTTTGAAGCTATCCGTTTCCTTGGACTTACGACGATTGGATGACGATGCCCAAAATGATCATGCTTCGGACCAATGTAACAACAACAACAACAAGGCCGAGGCAATGACCAAATCTGGTAATGAGAGTGTGATCTTGACTTAAAATTACATTTTGACTGGACTTGTGACTCAGCCAGAAACAGTGACTTAGAATGAATGTGAGTCTGGGAAGGAAGGTTTCCTTTGGGGAAGAGGTTGCGAGGCAGTGAATTAATATTAGCTACTCTTCGAAGGATTAAAGGTATATCCGCCATTACAGCCGTTAACAAACAACACAATTTTTTTTTTAAATATTTTAAATCTTCGTTTATTTTGTATATTTTTTTTTTATTATTTACTTTTTGTTTTTGTATTTGTATTTGCTTCATTCATTATATCTTTTTATGATATTTTCCATACATATTTTTTGTTGCTAATATTCACTTATATGATTATATGCAATTACATAAGTATTCCATTCATCATGCAAATTTTTATATTTTCACAAATTAGCTAACGGTTAATGTTGTTGGAAAAATAAAAAACATATGATCAAAGAAATAATTTTAATTTTGCTCATAAATAAATAGTCATAAATATTTATAGGTATGCAAATAATCTGCAGAAAACAAGTAAGTATAAATAAAATGATTTTTTTTTGATATTTGAAATTTTTCGAAATATTGTATAAAGAAAAATTAGTATGGAAAAATTTTTAAAATTTGTTTTTGCGTTAAAAATAAAATTAAGGGAACATAAAATAATTTTATTTTATTTGAAAAACTTCAATTCCTTAGTAATTGTAAAAGTAATTAATGCCTTTAGTTCATAGATGCACAGCATTGTTGTTATACGATTTTCTAGTAGTAATTTCGTAAGTAATCAAATTTTTGATTCAAGTAATTTTAGATTGTAACTAATTACTTGAGTTCATAGCAATAGTTATTCAAACATTTTTAATTATCTGAAAATAATTTGAAATGTAATTAAATTTTTTCCGCCAATCAGTTATGAATCTGGATAATGTAATGTGAATGATTACTTTTAAATTACATTAAGTAAATAAATTAAATGTAATTGTAATCAATTACCTCATTACTTAGGAAATCATGTAATTTTTATAATTATAATGCACGTGCTTTTTTTAAGTTAAACGAACTGGAATTTTAATTGATTACTTTAAATCAAGATAATGATTACTTTATGAAATTTAACAAATTTAAATAATTTTTTCGTATCTGAAATTTTTCATTGAAAACATTAGTACCTGGTACTGATTTTTCCATTCCCTGCAATTCTTTTAAAAATTAGATAACTTCTTTTTCTAATTCAAGTATATGTAATTTGTAATCGGTTATTGTAAAAATTTAATTTATGATCACAAAGTAATTACATTGGAACCCCTACATTACTTTTCAATCCATTCATTTGGTTTTCTATTTGAAATGTATTTTAAAAACGGTTAACAGAAATTAAAAAAAAAAGCTTTTAAACTATGTTTCATTTATCACTTTTTGTTTAATAAAAATCATAACTTTTAATTTGGAATCTTTTTTCTGTAAAACAAAAATCAAGTTCTAACTTTTACATAAAAAATTTTGTTTAAAATTACTGACATAGATTTTCGAGCTTGTGATTTGAAATGCATTCGAAGTAATTGCAAAAGTAATGTAATTTATTGTAATGTAATTCCATTACTACCAGTAAGTGATGCTCAATAAATATTGTTTTGAAGATATTGAAAAATAAAATTTCTTGTAAAACTTTTCTTTATATATTTAAAATTAATGAAAAAAAAATTGATTACATTTTAAAATTCCTGAAATTACATTTCAAATTACTCTGCTAAGGAATTGATGCTGAAGTTATTCTGTTTCAAACTAAAGGAATTAAATCTTTATAAAATTACTAGTGATTTCTTTTTGTAATTTTCTTGGAAAAGCAATTACTTAGTGCTGAGTTATTTGTAATTGAGTGTAATCTAATTTCATTAGCATTACAGTTGAGTTCAGGTTGGTGTTTGAAGACTTCTTTTGTAACAATTTCATTATTCGAAGTTTCGAAATAAATTCATGCGTTTTCTCGAAATTTTGTATAAGCTTGCATGCGAATAAAAATTATACGAAAAAATTCTAAAATAAATTAAATAATACTGAAACTAAACTCACGAAAAACAATCAAGTCAAATAATCTAGTTTGAAAATTGCTCTCATACAAAACTGAACTCAGCTTATCCAAGTAAATGCAAATTTTATTTTTTAATTTTTTTTTATATATATTTTTGTTTGTTAAGTAAGTTTATTTATTATTTTTTATTTATTTTTAATAAATATTCGTACGTTTAAAAACTTACAGCTAATTATTTATATATTTTTTTTAATTTAAATTTTTAACAATAATTAGCTAACATTTAGTATTACTAAGTTTATATGTAATGATTTTGTTCTTATTTTTGTTTGTTTATAAATAAGATTAACACAGGTTTTGAAATATTTTTTTGTTTATGAAATTTTAGTAGAATTCGTTCTCTGTTTTATAAATTTCTTTTGTTTTTCGCTCAAGTTGCATTTTTTTCAGTTATATTTAGCTATGCACGTTTAAATGTATTTTTTTTAATTTTTTTATTTCTACAATTTCATGAGTACTGCTAGAAAAAACTATTTACTTATGTATATACAGTTAGTTATGTATACATATATATGTATATATGAATTTGTTTTCACTTGCTGATACATATATTAATGCATGTATGTTGATGAACTAAAATATATTTCAGATTTTTCTTTTTACTTATATACAAAATTATTCATAAGGATATACAATTTTTTTCGTAGCTTGAGCAAAAAGTTGCCTAATCCAATTTGAAATTTTTTCATGATTTTTTATGATAGCGAATTTAAATAAAAAATTTTAAATTCCTTTGCCCGCATTAAAAGATATTCAACGCTATTTTTCGCATGATTTGATATAAAATAATTTCCATGAACTTTAACAAAAACAAGTTATAATTGATACTTCAAATAAAATTAAAAAATATTGTATAATTCAGCTGTTTCTAAATTGATGTGAAAATAGACAGTAAATTGAGTTGCAAATTATTTGCATGAATTACTATATTTTCTTTTAATTTGTGGGCGATAATAAATAAAGGTTTTTCTACTGATTTGAATAAATTTGTCAAAAAAAAAAATTGCAAAACAGTATTAGAATAAAATTTTAAACTTTATTTTCTAACTGCCAGATGAAATTTAAATCAAAAACGATTTTTTTACTCAAATTGTATTACTGACTGTAGAAGAACAAAAAATGAAATAAACTAAAATAAAATAAAATAAAATAAAATAAAATAAAATAAAATAAAATAAAATAAAATAAAATAAAATAAAATAAAATAAAATAAAATAAAATAAAATAAAATAAAATAAAATAGAATACAATGAAATGAAAGAAAATGAAATAAAATAAAATAAAATAAAATAAAATAAAATAAAATAAAATAAAATAAAATAAAATAAAATAAAATAAAATAAAACAAAATAAAATAAAATAAAATAACGCAAGACTTTTTTGTTTTTAAGGTTAAAAACAAAAAAGTTTTGCGTTTTT
Source organism: Sphenella marginata (assembly GCA_951509765.1). Lineage (NCBI taxonomy): Eukaryota > Metazoa > Arthropoda > Insecta > Diptera > Tephritidae > Sphenella > Sphenella marginata. Next base: position 13,951,208 of record OX608079.1, on the reverse strand, counting down.
AATTAAATTTTCGGACCTCAAGCCAGCTCCAATACACAAATAAACAAGAAGAAACTATAAAATAAAATAAAATAAAATAAAATAGAATACAATGAAATGAAAGAAAATGAAATAAAAAAATAAAATTTTTGAACGATTTAAGAAAAAAAGTAAAAAGAATAAAAAAAAATAAATAAAAAAGGTTAAATAAAAAACCAACAACGAAAAAAAACCAACGATTAAAATAACATAAAAAAAAAAAATAAAAAAAATTACATTTACCAATCCGAAGTCTCCTAGAGGGTTTTAAGGACATGCTGAAGCTCAGGATGCAACCGCGCTAGTACCAAAAATATATAAACACAAACAAATGATTCTCATGCAAATTTTTGATTTCAATTCTTTTTAAATAGCACTATACTTACATAAAATTTGAACAACTTTTATAAATATTTATGTACACATTATTAGTTATTTTCAAATTTTTTATTTAAGCTAGTTTTTGTCATATTTCGTTATTGGAAAACCACTTTTAATTTAATCCATATTTCAAAATTTCTCTCATAACACGCGCCACTCACACTTGCTCACAGCTACAATATTTATATTTTACTTATGTTTTTTACTAATTTATTGATTTCCTATTCTGCTATTATTATTTACAATTCATATTTACATTTACAGTCTTAAATTGCTAGTCACATTCACCTTTAGATATACTAATATTAGTTCGTAATTTTAATAGGCTACAAATAAAATGTACTTTCTTACCATCTAAATTTGTTTGCGCTACATTTAGACTATAATACTTAGTTTACACTTTTAGTTAATTTATTTCGGTGCAGTCTAGAGTTGTCCTTAGATTTATTTTTTATTTTAATTTACTGTTTTTTTTTTATTACAAATTTTATATATATACGAAGAGACTATAGTTAATGTCATAACTTCGTTTACATTCTATAGTTCTAGTTTGTCTAAGTATTCATCACTAGCACGATTGTCGATTGTCGACCTGCTTCTTTTGAAATGAGTCTAGAGAGCGTCACTCATAGAGTCGGCTTACAACAATCGTTTTTCTGGCTAAGCGAGTTATCTATTGCTAGTGTTTTATTTATACCTTTTCCAAGTGTACTTCAGAAATTGTAAATTCTACTTCAGAAGTTTTAAAACGTATTTCAGAATAGTCAACTGTAATTCAGAAGTTTTAAAATGTATTTCAGAATAGTCAATTGTAATTTAGAAGTTGTAAAATGTATTTCAGAATAGTCAATTGTATTTCAGAAGTTTTAAAATGTATTTCAGAATAGGCAATTGTAATTCAGAAGTTATAAAATGTATTTCAGAATAGTCTATTGTAATTCAGAAGTTTTAAAATGTATTTCAGAATAGTCAATTGTATTTCAGAAGTTTTAAAATGTATTTCAGAATAGTATATTGTACTCCAGAAGTTGTAAAAGGTAATTCAGAAATAGTCATTTTCTAATAAATGAGGTAAATTTGATGAGTTCTGATCTATGTACACTTGGAACAGGTATAGTAGTTGAGTTACTTAGATCGATAACCGATAGTCGTGATAGAGCTGAATCAATTTATCGTTTCGATAATTTTGCGACTTTGTTTGAGCAATCGGTTTTTTTTTGGCATTGTAGAGTTAGTAGAGACCACAAAAAAAAAGATTTACAGAAACTAGAAGTTGGTTATTTTTTTACAAGAAACGCTCCAAATCCAAAACTCTTGCACTGCAGATGGCGCTAAGGGGCAGGTGTTATTTGAAACATATGAAAAAAACCAAAAACAAAAAAAGGCTAGTCATCTTTCTCCTTCTTACTTGGTGCTCTCATTTCTCACTTACAACTGATTTCTATCTATTTCAAATGCTATTTTTTTATTCTTTTTATTGTTGTATTCGATAACTTATTGTACTAATATCCGTGGCAATAAAGAAAAAAAAACCATAAACCCAAATAACAATAAAAAATATTCTAAATAAATATATTTTTATTGCATAAGCATTTCAGTTTTTATTCCCTGCTTTGTTTTTTTTTTGTTTAGGTCATTGTAGAAAGTTGAAAAGTTTTGTTTTACTAAATCGAAAACAATTAGTGGCTCATTCATTTCGAATACCAAATAAGGCTGCACATGCGGCTTTAACTGAAAATTTTACCAAAGAAAAAAAAACGATTCACACCTCAATCACAGGGTATTAAAAAGTTTTAAGCTCATTGCACTACATGGGATAACAATGTTAAAACAAAAACAACAAAAGTTTGAGACCTACATAGTTTATAGCACAATGCTAACTAACAGTTTGAGAGCCAATGATGATGCGGTCAGAATAACGCGGTGATGCATTGGACTTCAAAATAAATCTGAAACTTTGTTTAGTTCTCCACGTACACAAAACAAAAACAAAAAAACAGAATACGCATGATAAACCAAAAGTAATTAAAATGTGAGAAAAAGTGTTGAGGAATAGCTTTTTATTTTAAAATGTTAGAGGGAACCAAAATACCGAAAGGGGATTTTTAATAAAACAATGGGGAATTAAACATAAAGGTGGGTAAACTAGAACTGATAGGTAGTAGAAAAAAAAGCAATAAAAAAAATTGTGTTCAAGTAAAAGTTAAAAAAGTAAGGGAGTCTAAGTGCGGGTAACACCGAATATTATATACCCTGCTGTTGGCTCCAGCACATACATATGTACATATATTAAGCAGGGAAGAAGAAGGTAAGAGAGAAAGAATCAAGGGAAAGAAAATCATTGGGCTGAGGACAGCAATTGAAGAAAGTAAAAGTCAGCTGTAGGGTAAATGAGAAATGATCAAATATAAATGGGAATTCGTCATTTGTTTTTGAGAAAAGTCAGTTCGAAATTAGAATAATCAAATGCGAATCAGAAAGTGTGAATTGAAAAGAAGTTTTGGCATTTGTAAAACGGAAAGCATCAAATGGCAATGCGAAAAAGCCATTTGAAATTGAGAAGTGAAAATTGAAAATGAGAGGTGTCAATTGAAAATGAGAAATGTCAATTGAAAATGAGAAATGCTAAATGTAATTGAGAATAGCGTAATTTGTAAATGCAAAAAGAAAAAAATTATTTGCTTGAATTTGTATAAAATACATACTTTCTCATTTATAATTGATTTTTCTGAAATACAACTAACGCTTTCTCATTTACAACTAACACTTTCTAATTTACAATTAAGCAATCGTAATTGAAATTTATAAAATTTTTATTTCAAAACAACAATAAATACCTAATAATTCTCATTTAAATGTCGCTATTCCCATTAACTGATGATCATTTCTCGAAAACAATTCACAATTCTTATTTCCAACTGACACTTCTCGCTTACAATTGGAAAGGTAGTAGCGCAACTGGGTATAAATATCGCAACAAAGTTAACTGCAAAGCAGAACAATTGTTTGGGATTCTAAACAAATATTTTCAGAATTCCAATTAAAAGCTAAATTAATGGGGCCAGAAGGGATATTGATTTGGTAAAAAAAGAAAAACAAAAAAAAAAACAACAACAACAGCAATAGCAATAGCAGCTGAAAAGGCTTTGTTAATTAAACAGCGCTGAGCACAAAAAAACTACATAAAATAACGGATTAAAATAAGTTTATTCTTTATAAGCCAATGCGCAAGACGCAAATGCAAAACGTTATTTAATGTTTATTAGGGTGGTCAAAAAAAAGAAAAAATTTATCAATTTAACGTGAGTGAGTTAGGTCGATTTTAAAATGTCTCCAAAATATCGAACAACATTTTAAATTCATTCATTTTCTTAGACCGTCTTTTACAGTTGTGTTCAAAATAATAGTAGTGGAATTTATTATTAAAATTAAATTTTGCTATGCGGAAAATTTAAAGAAATTTTGCAATATCTAATTTCTATTTTGAACAATATTGTATTGAAAGGCTTGGGCTACAAAAATATAAACTCAAACGTTTTCGAAATTCTGCAATAAAATTTTTCAGGTCCATCCTAATGTCAATATGCGCGAGTACCTGTTAACGCCAGCTACTAAATGAAATGCTCTGATTGTTTTGTTGTGTTCCAATTTTTGTTCGCGCTAGCAATTTTTCACCGTTATATGCGTTTTTTTTTTATGTTTACCACTTAGCGGTTTTTTGTCTGTATCAACACTATGCGTTAGTTTTTCTTTTTTTTTTTTAATTCGTATAGGTACATATGGGGCATTTTAGATCAAATTGGATATTCTCAACTGAATATTGACTTTGGCGGCTTTGAAAAAAAAAAAAAAAATTGTTTGGGGCTGATTCGCATAACTTTAAGATTTGTCTGTTCGGTGATGTGCCAGTGACTAGCACTTTTACAATTCCAATATCGCACTTCCTCTAAATTATGGTATTGCCAAGGACTAAGTTGGCGCAAAATATTTTTGTAAATGGTTTACAGGTTTGATAGGCCTTAAGTAGACCGAAGAGAGTGTACAGGGCTACTTTGGTCGATGCAAAATAAGTTTCTATGCTCGAAACCAGCCCGCCTTCCAATGAAAAAACTGTAATTTTTTCTTTAATTTGATAAGGAATGCCCCACATGTAAGCTCTTTATAAAATTATGGAGCTCTATGTGTGCGTATATCAATTTTACCCGGTAGAAAAAATGACTAGTTGGTAGCTACTCTGTAATTAGTATTTAATTTAATCCCAATTAATGAGCGAAATTTATTTTTACTGTGAAAGAAATTGGTATTTTTGGAAGGAGGTCGGGCTACTTATGTCAAATGCCAGGTTTCGAACAGAAAAATGTCAGCCTACTCCAAAAAGGACAAAACTAATATTATTTCAGTATTCATTCTTTGCACCTTGTAATGCCATATTCGTATGTATTATCTCGTGCAGAAAAAAACTAGTTTCAAACTAGTTCAATCTCAATATTCAGATTTCGTTCTGAAAAAATCCAGTCTGAAACGGACTGCATCACAACCCGAAAGTAAGACTTTAGCGCAATCTGCCAGGGTTGTTGTTTGAGTTGTTGCCGAGTTAATTTCAAATTTTTTTTCATATTCTTTTTGTAGCTTTCTATTTGTGGGTGAGTGTGAAATTTTTAGAACTTTTCATGTTTTCGCGCCAACTTTTTTTGTTTTTCAGGCCATACTTTTTGACAAACTTTAATTAGAAATGCAATGTCCTTGCTTCGCGTTTTGTTCGCTTTGTTCCCAGCAATAGTTTTATGCTTTTATTCTCGTGTATTAACTATGTATATGCATTGTTATTGTTGTTTTTTGGCTAGTTTGTTTTTAGTTTTGGTAAAAGCATGTGTATAGAAATTTTTAGCTGAATAACTAAAATGTTTTGCGTGTTACTCTTCAAAGCTTAATTTAGTAAGTTTGCTTGTTTTTTTGTGCTTTTATAAAATTTTCTGAAAACTTTTCTGCTTTTGGTTGCGCTTTTGTTGTTGTGCAGATTTTTTATACTTTTTTCGTTGTTGTTGCACTTATGTATTACACGAAATTTATTCATTAAAATTCAGTTTGTGTTTTCGTTTTCGTTTACACTTTAGCTGTTGGCGATTTTTTTTGTTTTTTCTAAATTTTATTTGAGTAGCTGCATACAATTTAGTTCAAAGATTGCTTAGTTCAGCGAAAATTTGTTACTAAAATAAATATTAATACCTAAAAAATAAATATTTAGTGAAAATTAAAGCAAAAAAAATATATATGTTTGTTCACTAAATTCTAATAAACCGATATCCTAACTTTATATAAATCAAAAAAAAGATACACCGCGCAGTCTTTATTACAGTCGCACAGCCAAAACAACAGGTTTCAGTATTTTTGTTTTTCTGTCTTTATGTTTGTTCGCGCATCACTCAAAAATAGCTCAATCAAAACGAATGCAATATGCGTATATATATTGCTAGTTGTACAACTTAAAGTTTAGTACTCATTTTATACCGCATAAATTTCTTATTTCCGCTCTCTACAGTAGTGTCTATAAAAAGTGACTCAAAATATTTTTATACAATAGAAAAAATGGCACAGGCTGTAAGTATCTGCTTACTATATATTAAATAAAAATGCATTTGCATGGTTTAAATTACGCCAAACTGAAGAAAAATTAAAAATAGGTTTGATTTCACTGTTTGCGTGTATGACTGTTTGTGCGCGCATCACTAAGTAACTACTGCATATAAATGCATGATTTCTTCGTGAATCTACTACGGATAGTCTATTTTAAAATATAGTATATGGCTTTCCCTTGCTGCTGTATAAACAGTTTCTAATTAGCACGCGTGGCGAAACCTCGAAATACCATGACCGTCTAATTAATTGCATTTTGTAAACTGTTGTTAACAAAAAAAGATGACTAATAGTTAGTCAGACATTAGTAAATAGGCCAAATGAGCTACTAACATTGACGTTCCTATTTCAACGCTAATTAACCCTAAGTGAGACAGAAGTACATGTGGCACACTTTTGTACATTGTAGTGAGCCAGCGTAACTCAGAGCACTCAGCTTGAATTGGAGCATGGAGTGTTAAGTAAAATAAAATATTTACTAAAATTTAGGCCATTAAGTAAAGTTCTACAAATTCAATGAATAAGCAGCGTTTAATTCATTAAAAAAAAAGTAAAAAAAAAAATTTTTATTTTTCAATGAAACCGAATAATTGGCCGAAATGCTGCTAATTTGTGTTTTGCATTTTCCTTACAACTCTTTTAGCTGCCCTCATTTTCGTATTTTTTTTTTCAATACTTTTTCTGTTTGTCCTTTTTTGTGTTTTTGTTTTTGTTGTGCTCTACTTTTTTAACCCTTTTTGCCATTTCCCATTTCTCGTACAAATTGTTTACCAAACTAATCGGAGAAATTCTTTTCGTCCGAAAAGCGCACATGATGCTGTTGCTTGAGGCGCACTGCCGGCACAGGCTTTGCTTGCGCTCCACCCTTGACTGCACTCACCTTGCCAGCCGCCGTTGTTGATGTTGTGGTTGCTCTCGCTGCCACCACAGCCGCTGCTGCTTTGGCGACCTCATTTGCGCGCGCTCCCTTCCAAATGTTGCTGTTGTTGTTGTATTTTAGTTGTTGCTTCGCACGCCCATTATCAACGCCATCATTATTGCCGACGGCCAAACGTTCTCTTCCTGTTGTCACGCTTATTTGGTTGTACGCGCTTCCTGTCGTCGTCGTCCTTTCGGCGGCCATTACAGATTTGGCTTTTGTTGTTGTTGTTGTTTGTCTTGCTATTTCAATGCTTTCACTTCCGTCGGATGTCTTGTCGTGTCCTTCGTTGTGGCACGACAGTGTCGGCGAGGCGGATGTAGGCGGTGATGATGATGTCCATTGCTCATCACAAGAGCAATAACCTCGCGCTGTATCGCCACCTTCCAAGGCAAGCGAATGCAATTCGCGTAATCTTCGTAACTTTTGTTGTTGTCGTTTGTATGATGTGGCAGCGTTGGCGGTGGTCGTTAAGGGGTTAATATTGTTACAAATAGCCGAGGCGGCGGAAGTCATTTCTTCAAGTTGATAATGTTGTTGTTGTTGTTGCTGGTAGTGGGTGTAATGTTGTTGTTGCTCATATGTTGTCAATTCCTCTGCGGAGTTTGAGTTCAGTTCGCTTGACATTGCTGTACGTTGATATTGTTGTTGTTGTAGTAGTGCGGGTGGTGGCGGTGGCGGCGGTGTTGTTGACGGTGACATTGTTGATACCGTTGTTACGGATGCCGAACGCGCCATTTGCATGGGTTGTTGTTGTTGTGGCAACGCTTGCTGATAAAATGTATGTGCGTGCGTATAAAGTGCCGCATCGTCTTCTTCTTCTTCTTGTTCAGCAGAATGTCTTACTAGTTCACAACTTTCTTCGCGCATATCCGCATTTGATTTACTGTTTGAGCTGCAATGAGAAAGAAGAAGTGAAAAAGTAGAAATTAGTTGAAGATGCAGCATGAATAAAAGTTGCAAGAAGAAAATTAAAGTGATGTTTATTTATAGACTTCGGAGATGTGAGAACAAGCAATCGATTTTCACGATTTTTATCGATTATCGATTTTTATTTTTATCTATAGTTTAAGTCTTTCTATTTAATCGCTATTTAATGAAACGGTTTTAATAAATATACATTTTCAGTCGACTTTTGTATTTACGTTGGTGTTTGTTTATAGATGAGAAACAAAAAAAAACCGATTACTGATTAATCGATTTTTCGATTCGAGATAACACCTCTAGATAGGTAGTTAAGTACCCTAAGCTACCCATATTCGAATTAAGATTCGAATTTTTCTGTTTGAAATGGGTGGCAACCCTGTAAAAATATTATATATTATTATAAGTTGTAACACCTAACACCTAGAACTAAATACCCATTTTGCAATAATAATAAAAAAGTAATAATAAAATATAATAAAATAAAATAAAATAAAATAAAATAAAATAAAATAAAATAAAATAAAATAAAATAAAATAAAATAAAATAAAATAAAATAAAATAAAATAAAATAAAATAAAATAAAATAAAATAAAATAAAATAAAATAAAATAAAATAAAATAAAATAAAATAAAATAAAATAAAATAAAATAAAATAAAATAAAATAAAATAAAATAAAATAAAATAAAATAAAATAAAATAAAATAAAATAAAATAAAATAAAATAAAATAAAATAAAATAAAATAAAATAAAATAAAATAAAATAAAATAAAATAAAATAAAATAAAATAAAATAAAATAAAATAAAATAAAATAAAATAAAATAAAATAAAATGAAATAAAATAAAATAAAATAAAATAAAATAAAAAAAAAATAAAACGAAATAAAATAAAATAAAATAAAATAAAATAAAATAAAATAAAATAAAATAAAATAAAATAAAATAAAATAAAATAAAATAAAATAAAATAAAGTAAAATAAAATGAAATAAAATAAAATAAAATAAAACAAAATAAAATGAAATAAAATAAAATAAAATAAAATAAAATAAAAAAAAAATAAAACGAAATAAAATAAAATAAAATAAAATAAAATAAAATAAAATGAAATAAAATAAAATGAAATAAAATAAAATAAAATAAAATAAAATAAAACAAAATAAAACGAAATAAAATAAAATAAAATAAAATAAAATAAAATAAAATAAAATAAAATAAAATAAAATAAAATAAAATAAAATAAAATAAAATAAAATAAAATAAAATAAAATAAAATAAAATAAAATAAAATAAAATAAAATAAAATACAATAACAAAAAGAAGAATAATAATTCTGATTCTCAAAAATTGTTTGTTCAAATTTTAAGTTTGATTGAGGTTTAAAAGTTTGTTATGAATTTACACGAAAAAAACTGTTTCTTTGACATTCAAATTACAATTTTATTTTTAACGCACTCACACACACATACACACACTGCGTCATTGATTTACGCTTATGAGCATTCATTAAGCATTCTTCAGACAGAAATTGAGCTCCAAGTAGGCATATTTACCTTTGCATAATGAACGCGATTGTAATTGTGACATCCTCATTAAAAATAGAACACATACTGAGCCAAGCAAAAGTAGCTTCGTTAAAGTGCGAGGAAATGCAAAAAAAAAAAACAACAAAAAAAACAAAAAAGTTAATGCAATTTCACGCACGCTGCACACGCTTGCGCTGTAAATGCGTACAAACATCTGGCGCACTGACAAGCAAAAACATTGCGGAGTATGCCGTGTGACAGTTAAATGATATCGCTGCTATTGCAGTAAATTGCAAGCCGCCACGCCATAAAAGCAAGCAACAACAACTACACAAATGAAAATAAACGCGTTCGCACCAACACATGCAAACACTTTGCAAAATTGTGTTGTAGTAATTTTCATGTGGCATATTTCAAGGCGCACACACAACGCCGCCAGCTTTAGTCAGCGAGCATTTAAGGTGTTTCAAAATTACAACACAGCTTGCGAGAGTAGTTGTTGCAATTATAATTGCCATACACCGCGCACACAGCTGCTGCTAGACATGCCTGTGAATAGCCTTGAGCAGGGAAAATAGCACAATACAAACGCGCGAAAGAGTAAAAGCAACAACAAGAAAACAAAAAAAAAAAAAAACTACAACAAAAATTTGAGAACTGTTGTTGGAGCGCAGCTGGTAGCAGCGTTTGCTTAAAAAGCGGAAAAATATGACAACAATGCGCATACAAAAGCGTTTCGTATGCCTTGAAAATGATTGCTTGCCTTGGTGTTGTTGGTGTTGTTGTTGCGTTTTTTTTTCTTCTTGTATTTTCTACATTGCCAATGGCTGTTTGCATGTGGCCTCCCGGTTGATGATGCTGTCAATATTTGCCGCAATTTTCGCCTTTATAATTACAAGAAGGGCAGGCAAAAACAAAAGAACTGCGAATATGGCGTTGGCAAAAGTACGTTGAGCGCTTACTGCAACGTAATAATTTTAAATATACGCTAGGCATGAGCGCGCGCTAACGGCTTAAGATAAGTTACCTGGTGTTGTAACTCGTTCATAACAGCGGCAGACAGCGCTACATAAATATGTATAACGGTATGATATTTATATGTTTCGGTAAATGAAATGCAAATTTATGTTTATTGCAGATCGGTGACGTGAGATAAATTTTTATTCTTTACGAGCAGTCAGTTATAAGCAGCAAGCAGACGAAATAATAAGAATGTTTATATTGGGGTGAAATTGTAGATTAAATACAGTGAGTGGCACTCAAAATGGCACACTTGGTTATTCGAATATATTTCGAAAATTTTTTTCACTAAAGTTCATGTATTAGTTTTATAAAAACTATAGAACTAATGTTTACAAGCTTAAAAAAAAAATTTTTTTAAATTTTGGAAAATTAAAAAAAAAAATCTTAGAAATTTTCAAATTTGCCGCAAGATTTTTAAAATAATTTCCGAGTAAGCAGTTTTGTAGCCTATTTGATCCTAAGATAAAAATATCAAAGAAATGTTTCCAGGTTTATAAAAAAAATTTGGGATAATTGAAAAAAAAAAAATTTTGTATATTTTGAAATTTGCCGCAAGATTTTTAAAATACTTTCCGAATAAGCAGTTTTGTAGCTTTTTCGATTCTTATATAAAGAAATAAAAATAATGGTTACAAGTTTTTAAAAAAATTTCAAAATTTTTTGGAACTTAAAAAAAAGTTTATTGGAAATTTCGAAATTTTGCCGCAAGAATTTTAAAATAATTTCCAAGTAAGCAGTTTTGTAGCCTATTTGAGTCTAATATAAAAATATACATAGATCAAATGTTTCCAGGTTTATAAAAAACCTCAAAAATTTCAAAAAAAAAAAAAAACAATCTTGAAAATTTTGAAATTTGCAGCAAGGTTTTTAAAATAATTTCCGAGTAAGCAGTTTTGTAGCTTATTCGAATCTAATATAAAAATATAGAACAAATGTTTCCACCACATTCTGTGAATATTTCCAAAATTCTCCAAATTTTTAAATGATTTTGCAAGCACGCATTCTAATGATTACTAAGACAAAAATATCTAAGTTTTTATATGAAATTAACAAAAAGTTTTTAGCTGTAGAAGTTTTCATAATATATTACCAGAACCAATTGGGTCATTGTGAGTGGCACTCACTGTAGTTAGTGGTGAGCATGAAGTGTATTCTATGACATCTATGTATATGTTAGGCTGGGTCAAACAAGTTATATAAATATTTACATTATTTTTCTGAATAAGGAATTTAAAAAAAAATGTATCATGTTCGTTTTTTATTCGTCACTTCTCCGCTAGGTACGATTTTTTCACTCGCTTAAAAAAAATTTTAACTAACAAAATTATAAGCGCTTAATAGTTTGTTCGCTCTCTTTGAAGCGACTTTTGATATGCAAAATGAATTTCAAAAATTTTTGTAAAAATTTAATTTTTTTATTTTATTCATAAGTCGCTAAGGGCTTACGAAAAAAAATGATATAACTAGTTGAGATATTTTTGTGCTGCTCTAATTTTTGTTTGAAACTGCAAAACCATTGAAACAAAAATACTTTCAACAAAGTAAGCATTTATTCAAAAATCTTTTCATTTCACGTTTTCACTGAATTTTGTTTTGAGGTTAGGACCAAATAAAAGGTTAGTTTACAATAAAATTGTAACACGTCGATGTCTATACATGGTAGATAATAAAAAAAAATTAAAAGCAGAGCTCATTATTGAGCCAAAAGAATCGAAAGCAATAGTTTGTAAAATTTTTGTCTGTCTATCTGTATGTTTGTGCGCGCATCAATCGAAAATTGCTTAATCGAATTGCTTAAAAGTTCCACCGCTATATTACTACAAGTTCAATTGAAAATAAGAGGTATGTCCTATTTCGATACCTGGACCAGTTTCGGAGCTATCGACTAATTTGTAGACCAGGGTAGCGCAAAAAGCGCTCATACAACATGGGTATCAAATGAAAGATGCCAATGAGTGCTGTAATAGAAAATATTATTGAGTTATATAGCTCAACTAGTTTCGAAGATAGCATGGTAAAAGTACTACACAATTTATTTTCAATTCACTCATTTACTACTGATTTATCATGATATTCAAAACTTTTACAGTAATATCTCTGGTACGCCTTCATTAGCAAACCAACACAAACAAAAAGGAAGCTTTTAAGTTCCTCCTCTCTTTTTGTGCTTTTCATTTTTAATGCTCCACATCTTATTTGTTTTAAAAACTTTATGCAAAATTCAAGTCATCAGAAATTGTGTCAAGTGTCAGATTGAGTAAGGCGAGACTTATTGAAATGAATTGCTGCTGCTGTCAGTTGCACAAACTCATTGAGCACGCAAATGAGAATAGTTGCATCGACGAGATAAAAGCTTTTTAACAAGAATCAGCCCTTGACTTTTGTGTGTGCTTGTACGTAAGTAAGTACGTGAGTGCTTGAGTGTTTTGTTTGTGGTTTTTGTTGTCCACAAAGTTCAATGAAAGTTTGCATAAAAAAAAATAAGCAATCGGATGACTCATGCGATTTCTATTTTTCCACAACACACACACAAATGCAAGATTCACACTCACACTCAAGACAAAAAACTGCAATGGAGTTTATTGGTGGAGAGATGTGGCCTGCAGTGGTGGGACTAATTTCCACTTGAAGTGCGCATCCAATTAAAAAACCGACATATTTTAAAACCATTTAAAAGTTTTAGTTGAAATTTGTTTAAAAAAACAAAAAAAAAAATTTTTAATTTTATATACCCAGCAGAGAACTTAGTAATTATACCAGGTTTCATAATTATAACACTTCTCGTTTTTTTTTTTAATTTTTCGAAAATTCAATTATTTTCATTTATCGGCAACGATAATTATTTGATTAATTTATAAATCAAACTTAAATCAATTTTTATGTTCGATTAATCGAAATGTTTTTAAAACTTGTTGGCAGTCATCTGCAATTAATCGATTAAAGAACTTTTTTATCAAAAGTACTTGAGCTCAACAAACAATATTAATAAGTTTCTGATTAATCGAGCACTTGACTTTGATTATTTATTTCGATTAATCAGTCATGGTAATCAACATGTTTTTATATCATGATTAAATTACCTTATTATTTGGGAAATTACATTTTTTTTATTAATCCCAACGATTATTCTTTTATAAATTAATTAATCAATTTCAGATTAACCTTAATATTTATGAGTCATAGTCATGAGCAATTAATCGATTAAATAAATTTTTAATTAATAAGTTTTGAGATCAACAAAGACTATTAATGAGGTAGTTATTAAACGCGCACCTGATTAGTGAGATTATGAGAAATTTTGATTATTTGTTTCGATTAATCAGTCGTCACAATCAACATGTTTTAACATCATGATTAATATAATATTATTATTCATGAAATGAATTATTTTTTTTTAATTGTCAACGAATAGCGATTTGATTAATTAATTAATCAATTTTAGATTAACCTTCATGTTTTGGAAAATTTATATTAAGTTTTTTTTGTATTTTATATTTTAAAATGAATATCTTTAACGAAATTGTATAAATAAATTTGTTTGGAGAAAGAAGTAGTAGTTCCGAATGCACTAGAAACGCATCAGTCCAAAATTTAAAATTTCCCTGCAGGGTATGTAATGTAGGCACAACAAACACACACATACATATATGTGTTAGAAAAGAGGCAGCAAATAACTACAAAAAATTGAATGAAGACTAAAGCCAATTTGTGTATTTTGTATGGATGCAGAGCATTTCAACTTTTTGTTTGTTTGTTTGTTTGGTCAGAGAAAAGTTAGCATGAACGCAAGTTGAATAGGTTAAGTGACAACAAAACAACAACAATAAGTCTAAATTGCTCATATTCCTATACATTTTTAAATTGTGAACCGGTTAAAGTTGAATAGCACGAGAGATGATGAACCCGATTCGATGATGATGGAATTTATGTTTCACCATTCACCACGAATGAAAAAATGTGGGTGGCTGATGGAAAATCTTTGCGACTTTTTTAAAACATACTTGATACGCCAAAAGCAGTAGCCTGATGCTGACATGTTCGAATTCAACTTCCATATACTAGTACTATATTTGAAATGGCGTTGATTACTCTAGAAAGCCGAATCAGGTTTGGGTAAGGCTTCTCTGAGAGGTTTGGGAACAAACAACCAATACAAATTTGAAACTTTGAAGAACCTTGCTTATTTGGGAACCAGCATGAAAGAACATCAGTATAACAACCATTGGGGAACCATTTTTGCTAAGAAGTGCGTACTTGTGCTGAGTTGACGTATGGCTTGGAATCACGGACAGTGTCTTAAGAAGAAGATATGCCTTATGGATCTTGGTGTATTTGAAAGAGCACTGCAACAGATTTATGATCCTTCCTGTAATGTCAATGGCTTGTAATGAGGAACATTTATTGATTTTGAAATAGGTAGGGATGCCGAGACCAGAGATATTCCCAGCTATACCTAGGCAGGCGCAGGTTTGCACTAAGTTGGTAGATCTGGTGGAGAATAATTTTGAAATTTTTGATATTTCACGTTTTTAAGTTAAAGAATGTATGAATCTAACTTAAAATGCTATGCCATCCTTTAACGCTTGGCTTATTTCAAGATAGGTCATTATGCTAAAAGTAAAAAAAATGTATTTTCTATTCAAGTTTATATTTTTTGTTATTTTAAAACGAAATAGAAATTTTCTGTTATTTAAATAAAAAGTTTTTTGAAGCTTTTTTTAAACTAAAATTGAATTAGGTTGTTATGACAAGTACAAGCAAATAGAAAACAGATTGCTCAAAATAAATGTTGAATATATAAAACTCAAAATTTTGAATTAAAAATCATAAAAATTTGTTTAACAGTACACCTCAGTATAAAGAAAATATAATAAATTCATAACATAATTGCCTGCAAACTTCACTTTAGTGGTTACTGCTTATTGAAGCAGAAATATAACTAACTTGGTAATCTGCATAGATATGTATGTATGTACATATGTATGTATTTGAAACTGAATGAAACCTTGAAATACAATTTTTTTTTGTAAAAAAAATCGCCTATTTTGCTACAATGAATTACGTAGCATTCGAAATTCAATCTTCTGTGGCAGACTATCCGGATTTGCTATTACTTTTTGGATGATTCTGTTGATGATTTTTCATTTTTTTTTTTGACACATTTATCTTTGCATTTATGAGGGGAAAGCTATAGACTTTTCTTTCATTGGCTCTATTCACACTTTCAACAATCTTTTGGCATTCATTCAAATGCTTGTTTATTCATATGTATGGATGTGTGTGTGTGTGTGTGTGTTTGCTTGTCTGTATTTTATATTGATGCCTTGATGCCTCCCGTTATCAACATCTTTGGCTTTTTTATCCATTTAAGTGAACTCAATACATGAATGAAATTGCTTTAGAATGCTAGCTTCCGTTGCGGAAAATGGAAAATTGCATGATTTCTTAGACAACGTTAGAGTGTACAATACTGAGATGTGTGTGTGTATGTATATATGTATGCATGTGTAGGTATAGTAGGTATGGAAATCCCGGGAGCGCGCAGGCAGTAACGAAATTCTAAAAATTTTGTATGCAGCATAAGATTTTTTCTTTCTAGAATTTAAAGTCAGTTAAAACTTTTTTTAAATTTATCAAAATGCAATTTTTTTATGTTTATTTGAAAATTATTGGCTTGTCAAAAACAACATTATTTCTCAAAATTACCCACTTCTAAAAACTGCCCAAATCATTTCACTACAATTCAAAAATGTTGCAACAAAAATTTGCACTAAAAAAAAAATTGGCTTGATTTCTCCTTTTTTTCAGAGCAATATTTTTAGTTTTAAATAGAAATAACAACCAAATAATTGTTTATATCAGACCTGTTAAATTCCCATTAGAGTTGAGTAATAAATTGATTGAATAGCTTTTTCAATCATTAATGATTATTTTAATTGTTTTAAGAAATTTCCAATTACTAATTGATTAGAATTAGAAAAAAATCAAAAAAATCAAAAAGAATCAAAACTAATCAGAAGTCATCAAAATAAAAATTTTTGATTGTTTTGATGTTTTTTGATTATATTTGATTTTTTCTGATTATTTTTTGATTACTTTTGATTTTTTTTCTGATTACTTTTGATTTTTCTGATTACTTTTGATTTTTCTGATTACTTTTGATTTTTTTTGATTATTTTTGATTATTTTTTGATTTTTTTTGATTATTTTTTGATGTTTTTTGATTTTTTTTGATTACTTTCGATTATTCTTGATTTTTTTTAAATCATAAAAAATCATGATTGTTTTTTAGAATAATCATTAAAAACCGTAAAAATGGGTTATCAATCATTACTGCGCTTTTCCAAAAAGTATTCAATCAAATCGGTTATCATTAGGATTATTAATCATTACTTAACAGGTCTGGTTTACATATTTTAAGGTCACATATCAACTATCTAAATCCCGGTATTCTAAAGTAGAACCCCGAAGTCCCTATTATAACACATTGGCAACTCTTTCCTTTAATAATTAAACTTATAGACTACCCTGTGTTTGTCTGATTTTAGTTTAAACTACATGTACTCACAGTGTACCGAGCACATAAACATGTCTTACCTTCTTCTTCTTCTAAGGATAGTAAAAAAAATTTCATACAAAAATTAAATCTAAAGATATACATCAAATCTTGTTAAAATAAAGTATATAGATTGCTTTATAAATACTTTTCCCTCGCATTACAAAAATCGTTAAATTCACATCCGCCCTATCCAATTATATTACTAGCAAAATATATAAATAATTTAAAAAAGAAAGATAAAAGTAAATATGTACATTTATTTATTCTGCGCCAATGCTTCTTCATCCCTGTACATTATGCGAACTAGAATTCTATTTTGATTAGCTGAGTGATTTTGATTTTAGCGTAGATGCGAAATGAAGCATCCAGATAAAAAATGTTTACATGTAAATGCAACAACAACGATTTGAGACAGATATATCTATGTATATAAGATGTCTGGTTCAGATTTTGAGCAAGATAACTTTTACAGTCTCTTATTAAACCTTCCTTTCATGAACATGAAATGGTATTATAATATTGGTGGGCAAATAAATTTTTGTTAAGCTAAAACTTGGTAGCTATGGATATAGAGCAGGTGCACACAAAACTCCGCTAGATGGCGCTGTGATCTAAAGAATTTCAAATTCTTGAAAGCAGAAGGAATCTTGCAGATCAGTTATTGAGTAATTTCACTCGGAGTTAGAGACTTCAAGTTTCATATTTAATAACTCGGTAGCAATGAAATATTTGATTGAAAAAATTCCGATAGATGGCGCGCTGAGAGAGTTACCTCTATCAAACCGTTGAAGTACGGGATCCTTCGACAACAAAAATCAATAAGATCGAAATAAATAAACATATAACTCGCATATTTCGTATTTATGAAAGGTATACAAACTTATACTGAGACTAATCGCGGATTTTGAAATTTGATCTCAAAAACCTAGTATTATAAAAATTTAGTAAATATTCGCACCACCGCAGCTTAGTGACTGAGAATTTAATATGACTCTGAAAAATATATGTATGCTGTAAAAACTGCGAAAGGGCAAAAAATACAAAGATGATCAGTGTATACCCAGTTGCGTATTTTGAAAGCATTTCACTCTAACTGAGCTATGCACAGTTGGCAAACACTTGAAATAACTTTTTACTATCGGGTATCAGATGTTTACTAGTACCTCTACTATGCAGATATTCTAGCCGACATGATTTAACTCTCAACAATTGGTACTACCACAAAATCGGGTATACAACTATTATTCAATGACAACTTTTTTTCAAAAGCAACTAACCAACTAACGCTTTTCGCATTTTGTTGGTAAAATTTGAAATATGCTGTCCTTTTAAAAAATGGTTGCTCAGCAAAAACAAAATTGCAACAATGAAAATTTAGGAATTTTACGGAAAGAATGTTTTGTTATTTCAGTTGGAGCACGTTTTTGAAATATTTTATTTTCCATTTATCGGCATACAATAACAAATACAACAAAAAAAAGTTGTAGAAAAACTGCCGAAATTGTGATGGAAGAGCATGTACGCCATAGCCACACATACACACACATGCATACATATCAACATGTCTAAAAGAAAATAAACAACAAATTAAAGTTTCGCTGCGGGAAGTGAGAGTTTTCAAAAAGTTAAAAATTTCGTCGTTGATGGCGTTAACTGTCAGTTAGGAGTAGGGCGTGTGAGAAAATATGAAAAAAGGTGCAAATCTATTTCTAACATAAATGCAAAGCCAGCTATAGATACAGTTGCGGTTACAATTTTAGTAGTGATTATGGGTGCATGAACTAATTGGTAACATAAATAAAATAAAATAAAATAAAATAAAATAAAATAAAATAAAATAAAATAAAATAAAATAAAATAAAATAAAATAAAATAAAATAAAATAAAATAAAATAAAATAAAATAAAATAAAATAAAATAAAATAAAATAAAATGAAAATAAAATAAAATAAAATAAAATAATTTTGTTGTTGGTTTTTGCGATCTTTCTTGTTTTTACATATTTGTAAGTTTTGCAAGCTTGAGATCAGAGAAACAATAATTCGTAATGAATTTTAATTGTCAGTTTTTGGGAAAAATTGATAATTGGAGAAAAATTACATTGTTAAATCACAGCGATGGATAGGATTACATGTTTCAGAGTTTCCAAGCTCATCATCAGATCCCTTTTCGGACACTGGGATGCGAACTAGTGTCTGCACCAAAGCCGCTGTTAGAAAATTCTAACATCTAAGCTATGATGCCCTGTGACGTCACAATGCACTTATCTCCACTTCAATTAATTCCCTTTTGTTTGTTTGTTCTTGCCAACAGTGAGCACACATTGTTGTTAGACCTTCGGTCATACGAACGAATGCGTGTGCTGGACTTTTTTGTTTGTACATATTTATGTACGTAAACCCGTGCTACGGTTCTTACTATTTTGTTGTTGGTTTTTGCGATCTTTCTTGTTTTTACATATTTGTAAGTTTTGCAAGCTTGAGATCAGAGAAACAATAATTCGTAATGAATTTTAATTGTCGGCTTTGGTGCAGACACTGGTTCGCATCCCAGTGTCCGAAAAGGGATCTGATGATGAGCTTGGAAACTCTGAAACATGTAATCCTATCCATCGCTGTGATTTAACAATGAAATTTTTCTCCAATTATCAATTTTTCCCAAAAACTGACAATTAAAATTCATTACGAATTATTGTTTCTCTGATCTCAAGCTTGCAAAACTTACAAATATGTAAAATAAAATAAAATAAAATAAAATAAAATAAAATAAAATAAAAAAAAATAAAATGAAAATAAAATATAATAAAATAAAATAAAATAAAATAAAATAAAATAAAATAAAATAAAATAAAATAAAATAAAATAAAATAAAATAAAATAAAATAAAATAAAATAAAATAAAATAAAGTAAAATAGAATAAAATAAAACAAAATAAAATAAAATAAAATAAAATAAAATGAAATAAAAAAAATAAAAAAAAAAAATTAAATAAAAAATAAAATAAAAAATAAAATTAAAAAAATAAAATAAAATTAAAAATAATAAAATAAAGTAAAATAAAATAAAATAAAATAAAATAAAATTAAATAAAATAAAATTAAATAAAATACAATAAAAAAAAATAAAATAAAATAAAATGAAATGAAATGAAATAAAATAAAATAAAATAAAATAAAAATAAAAAAAAATAAAAAAAAATAAAAAAATACAATAAAACAAAATAAAAAAAAATAAGAAAAAAAAAAAAAAAAAAAAAAAAATTAAAAAAAGTAAAATTAAATGAAAATAATGTGAATGAATTTCAAAGTCATGGGTCCTGCTCGATTTCACCCAAACTACGACTTCCTTTCTTGCTGTTATATGTAGCTCTTTTTATTCTTCCTCTCCTACATACATATGTACATATGTGCACTACTAACATTTTGCTCGCAGCTGTAAATATGTTTAAATGTGCATTGGTAGACTTGACGGTTTTTAATAACTGATCGACATGGCATAAGCAAAATGCATCGCTTCGAAAAATGGAAATTTTTCGCATATGCTATAGAGATACACATACATATACACAAGCATAAGCACATACCCTGCAGGGAAATCAGTTACTAGTGAAAGTGCTTACTTTACAGTTTTTTGTTTGTGTGCAATATTTTCTTTTAATCAAAATGTTTCAGATTGAAGCACTTTTAGTGAAAAAATTTAATAGCCTCTCCAAAAAAATGCTGGCCAAGGCAATAGGGTAAATATATTTATTACATGCGAGAAGCTATAAGTTGGTAAGCAGACTGGTATAAGTACAAAGGATTGTAGATTTGGATTTTGTTGCTTTAGTAAAGACAATTTCTTTCAAATAAAACAAAATAAGCATAAGAAATCAGCGTTTTACAATTTTACTAGATATAATAAAAATGGATCCTACTTTTATTTTAAACACTGTAAGCAGCTGAAATTATTTATCTTAGGGAAAAGGAGTGCTAAATTTTTTTTTGGGTATTCAGTAATACATGAATAAAGATTCTATTTAATTCTAAGCAGCGGATTTTGAGTGATGTGCGTACAAACTTACAGACAGACCGACCAAGAAATCTCTTTTACTCGTATAAATGTCCCTCGACGTGTTGAGTTGTTCAGTTGATTGCTTTTAAAAGAGCTTCGAGGAAGAACGAGTAGTAGCAGCAGAAGCGCACCAATTCAGAATTACATAGATATTTTCCTACAGGGTAACAACGAAAACACATGCATATTAATCTTTAAAAGGAAATAGTGAATGCAGTAAAAGCAAAAACTTCATAAAATGAATTTTTAGCTGTAAATTTTATTTATATTGATTCAACGCGCATGAAAAATGATAGTTGCGCTATGAAAAGTATTTTTTGGAAAATACTTAAAAAAATATGAAATTTTATTTACTGTATTGAAAGTTGCAGTTAATTTATAGCTACATTAAAATGCAGTTGCAAAGGTGTAAAAAAATATAAAAATAAAAATATTTAGATTTCACAAAAAAAAATATTTTTTTAGCCCTTTCAATGCAAGCAATTTAAAGTCGGCCATTTATTTGACACTAAATTCGAGTAAGAAAAGCGACGTGGTCGATTTATTCACTGGTTATTAAGCACCAAACTTTTCTCGTTCAAGTGGAATTCGAAATTTTTTTTTTTTAATTTATATACATATAATGGCCAATAATATTAAGGGTACGATGATATCGAACAAGAATTTGCTTCTCTTTCTTGATAAAGGAACAAAATTTAAGAAATAAAAATTTTGTTTGGTTTTTTTTTTATGTTTCTGTGGCAACTGGCGAACTTAAATCGACCAATTATGCTGCCATATTTATATGTTATTTGAAAAAATAACTAATCATTTTTTGAAAAATCAGGAAATATTTTCGAAATCATCTGAAAATATTTTATTCAGCAGTAAATAATTTCAAATGGAATGCATATTTAAAAATCAAACAAAATGTATAGTAAATATAAATTTTTACAACAGATGGCAACCCTTTAAAAAGTGGTATTTTTTTAATTAAAACATTTCATTAAATTTTCACATTTTACTACCGCAAATGTTTTCGATGTGAATGAGCTCTTAAGTGAAATTTATAGCTCAAAAATATTCGAAATGACTAGATAATTTAGTCTTGTACGAGGGTAGTTGGTAAATGCGATGAATTTTCAATGAAACATTTTATTTGTTTTGAAAAAAATTTTTCATGTTAAATTTTTCGACCAAATTCTTCTGAATTTTTAAAGAGTTTCTTTTATTATAAAATTAAGTTTTGACAAAGAAAACAAATAATTTGAAAAAAAATAAAAAAATTTTGATTCTTCGAAATCAACAAAAATTCCAAACTTGAATTTTTTTTAAACATAATAATTCAAGAAAAAAAAATACTTTGAGAAAAAAAATGTTATTTCTAATTTGAGAAAATTTTTGATTTTTAAAAATCGAAAAATTTTAACTTGCCCATACATTTTGGACCCAACTTTTTTGTACTAATTTTTGAAGAGGTTCCTTTCAAGTTGAAGAAAAAAAAAGTTTTGAATTCCAGTTTTTTTTTGTTATACCTCTGATACATCCAAAGCTATCTTTTTTGAAAAGTTTGCATTTATTATGTATAAAACCAACTTCTAAGAAAGACATAAAAATATTTAATTTGGAAAAAAAATTCTTTTGGAAAAATAATATTTTGAGAAAAAAAATTTAATTTTAATTTCTTATTTTAGAAAATTTGTGATTTTTTAAAATCGATAAAACTAAAGGTATAGGCAATAAATTTTTGGGCACATGTTTTTTGTATTATAACTGAATTTTTGAAAAGTTCTTTATGAAATGACGTTTGGACAATTTTTTTTTTATTATTATAGCACAGTCTAGAGATATTCTGAAATTTCAGAGGCGTGTTTTATACAAATTTTTGAACTTTAAATTTTTCTAACTTTTCCGTTTTCACTGGCATGAAAAAAATAAATCTTCAATGAGCAAAATTGAGAATGTTAGGTTTTACTTATTGAACTTGAAATTAGAAAAAAATAAACAAAATATTTGGATTAATTTCAAAAAGTTATATGTATTTTTGAAAAAAAAAAAACAAAAGAAAGTTTGTGAAATTTTCATTATATTAGAGGTATACACAAAAAAACATTTCTAAAATCTAAAATTTGTCAAAATTTAATTTTGGCGATTTTGAAAAATTTTAAATTTTCTGAAATTTAAAAATTCAAAAATTTTTTTTTTGTTTAGCGGAACTCTGTTATAAAACAAAACACTTCAAAAAATTTATTCGAATCGGAAGATTTAACATGGAAAACTTCCACAAAGCAACAAAAAAAATTATTATGACCACGCACAATTTTATAAGTGCAACTTTTTAAAATCTAAAAAGCCACGGATTTATCAAATCATCCTCTCGTTAAAAATTTAATAAAAATCATGTAGGCAATATGGATTGGCACATGTGCACTACCCACATTTGAGAGCATGAAAAGTAATGAGTTGAGCATACATACATACATACATACAATACATACATGCTTTGTTTGCATACATATATTTGTATGTATGTATGTGTTAAAGTGCATGTTTGCTCGCCAACGGTATAACCTAATTAAAAAAGCCTCGTTGCTAATTAAACGGTAAAATGTTGGCTTATATAGAGTTACAATTATACATACAATGTTTCTACAAATTATAGGCATCAACATAGGCACACACACACATTCATATATCTCATATACATACATACATAGAGAAACCATGCAATCACAGTTAAATAATCGCAAAGCTTTTGGGCGTTTTAAGGCCACATTCAAATTGTTACACAGAAGGCATTTAGCGCATCGGAGTTTCATTTCACCTAGCAAAGTTTGTATGTACATATGTATGTGTATGTGTGTGTGTTAGTGTTATTGAGTATACAAAAGGCTTATTTGTTGAATGTCGATGTTGTTGGGCGCCTAAAAAAATCGTAAGCAATTAAAAATGTGCTACACAGTGCAGAAGCAATCAAAACACCAGCCAAACACACAGACATACACAAACATACTCACTTCGACTACATACATACATGGGAAAAGTGTGATTAATCCAGGGTGAGTACAAAAGGAGCCAGTTTTGAATGCTTGGCATGACATGAGGTAATCACTTGTGTTTGAGGGATAGAGCAATCACCCTTCTAGGCCTGAGTTGGGGGATAGATGCACTTAGCTCCCCTAGCGGATTGATTAGATAAGTTTACTTTCTACTCCTCTAAGTATGCTACACAAATGAAAATTAACTTATTACAACTGTTAACTCTATATGCATGAGAAGAATCGAACTATTATTTGAGATTTGTGAACTTATCGATGAGTGAACTATATAACAGATCTTACTTCCCTATATCATGGGCATTGAAATGCTATCAACTTTAGTTCGTTAGCTCATCGGTTTACTTAAAGTGCGATTGCTAGCCATCTACTGTAAATTTATCTCTACTAATGGGCTTCTAAAAATATTGCTCCTCACGCCATCTAGCGGAACTTCTAAGATTTGATTTTAGCATCACCAAAATTTGTAATAAACAGAGAAAGAATTTATACAAAAAATCATGCGCCTAAAAATATGTTCCTTACAAATTAAAACCAATCTCATATAATGCTCATAAAATCAATGCTCCAACCAAGGCCACAGCGGGTAGGGGAGTGTCATGGGAGCAACCAAATAAATGAACGTCCTTGCCAACTCTTTGTAATGAATGCAAAAGAGGTAAATGAATGAATAAATTCTGTATGTAATACGTTTTAAAAGCATTCCGTTGTTCGGCTTGTACACCCTTTGCCTCTTTAGCTCCTCTCCTGCTCTCTTTAATCTTTTGGCTGCAAAACTTAACGTCTCACTTTATATTTGTGTACTGCAGATAGCTGAAATTCCTTCGATTTTTCTCGTTATAAATTCTTTTCCTTATTCAATGTACTTGCGTTGTTCATTACAAAGACGTTGCCTACTTTTAGGCACGAATTTAATTAACGCAGCGTAAGTTTTTAAGCATCATTTAAAGATAATGTGTGTACGTTTAAATTTAAATTTTTAATAAAGAACGAATGGTGACTAAAATGGCATTTATACTTGAGCTTTGGCTTTGGCTTCTTCAACATGACTTGTGAGATTCAGATTCTTTTAGTACTTTTCATATATGTGTCTGCGTGTGTGAAAATTATTTCAGCCTAATCTTAGTTTGGTGCAGTAGTCAGGGGACCACCAATCTAGTCATAGCATGGTTGTAAAGGACCACGAGACGGCTGTTGATACCAAGTTCATACCACGAGCACAGAAGAATCTAATTCAACATTTGGATGTTGGGAACAAAAAAGTCAGCAAAGTGAAATCTCTTATAGGAAGTCACCGAACACAGTCTCGCGAAGGCTAGAACAAACAAGACTGACACCTCTAAGACCGAGATGCAATCATGGATGGCTAGTTCTATCTAAAATGGTCATTGGAAATGCCGCTTTCAATTGCGGGAAGACGGGGTTTTAAGATAATTCTTCGATGAATGCAAATACCAATTCCAGTGAGACCCCGGACTAGCATTTGGGCCTAGCTTGCCATTCGGTTGCAGTCTATTCTAGTTTGCTCTACAGACTCATCAGTTACGACATTTTGAATTTAGTATATTAATTTAATTAGGAAATATTAGCATAACTTATTTGATTTCGTTTGAATTAAAGAAAGGTGGCAGCACAGTTAAAACATCTCAGCTGGCAAGGGAAAATAGCTTAAGTAGCGTTTATCCAACATTTCTTTAAAAAAATTGACTCAAATCCGAAATAATAATAGATATGCAACCAAATATATAAAGGGATTAGTGCTCATCACAATTTTTAAAAGATTTCGTGTAGGTGGCAACGTTGTAAAATCATCACAAGTGGTATCACTTATTTCCATATATTGAAGAACTTGAAATCGGTTATATTGTTTTCAGAAAACAGTGGAACTTGCAAAAATACATATCTATATAATAGGAATAGGTGGCAACGCCGGTTATAGTTCTGTTTCGAAATATTTAGGTAGAAATATGACATGAATTAACCTTTCACTTTATACCCATATTGGCACATTTCATTTAATTAAAAAAAAAAAATACCAATAGTTGGCAACTTCGTAAAATCAATTTTAGTGGCATCACCTTGCTATCAAGTCATATACACTTATTTATAAAAAATAAAAAAAAACTTTCCTCAAACGATTTTCAATTTAATTTCACTACTATTTTATTCAACACAAATGTGGATATGAGAATGTGCATTTTTTTTTGGAAATGGTCAAATCACTTTATACAATCAAGAAAGATTATTATTTTTATTTTTTTTTTTTTAATTTTAAATCTTTATTTTTTTTTTTTGCACAACTGGGTATACAATGTTCCGCGTTTTATCTCTGCTCATTTCAAGTATGATACATGTTCTCATACACCTTCATAACCATATTATTCCTGTGACCTGCCGGCGCACACACTCAAACACACCCACGGCTATGCCTCGCATGCCACCACGCTACAACGCCCTCGTTATGATTGCGCGCTTTATTACCTCGAGGAGTGCTTTTTGAGCGCTCATAATTTTGCTTGTGCACAATTAAATTTACATACATACATATGTATTCTCTTGCTATATTGTCCTGCAATTGTAATTTTCGTTTTTTTTTTTCCATTACGAGTATTATAATTTTTAGTTTTTTATTACATTTCACATTTTGTATTTTCATTTTTTAAGTGCAAACACTTGTAAATTAGCTTTGTTGTTCTTTTATTATTCTCTCTTTTTTTATTTTTTTTGTTGTCGTTGCCCGCATACGCGCGCTCTTTTGTGAATTTTTGAGCTTTCATTTGCGCTTAAGCTGATTAACATTTTTATACCCAGCGTACTAGTACTAGTACAAGGGTATTATAACTTTGTTGGGATAACGGTTGGTTGTACAGGTATCAAGGAATCGAGATAGATATAGACTTCCATACATCAATATCATCAGGATCGAAAAAAAATTTGATTGAGCCATGTCCGTCCGTCTGTCCGTCCGTCCGTCCGTCCGTCCGTCCGTCCGTCTGTCCGTTAACACGATAACTTGAGCAAATAATGAGATATCTTCACCAAATTCGGCATGCGTACTTATTTGGGTTCAGAATAGATTGGTATTGAAAATGGGTAAAATCGGACCATAACCACGCCCCTTTTTCGATACGGAAAATTTCGAAAAACGTATAAAACGGGTTAATTCAATATCAGAAGCAGCTACAATGACAAAATTTGCAATATGTTTTGATTTAGATGTTCTAAGGCCGTCTTTATAAAATTTTTTGAAAAGGGGCGTGGCACCGCCCACATATATTTGAAGAAATTTTCAAATTTTGACTCTTGATAACTTCAGAACAGTTTATGCTAGTATAACGAAAATTTGTAGAGGGCATACTATTGCTGTGTTAAATTCAGATATAGAAAATAAACTAAATCGCTTGGCTACCACGCCTACTTTTTCATAAAAGTTATATTGAAAGGAGGTGGAAATATTGAAAAGTCCATATCTAATTAACTGATACCGCTATAATAATTTAATTTGGTACATACATCAATTTTCATATTCTTTACATTATTTTTGCAAAATTTTGGAAAGTGGGCGGTGCCACGCCCAAGCAATTTCAAATTCGACTGCTAATAACTTCAGAACGGTGTGAGATAGGTTTAAGAAACTAAGTACCAGGCATGTTATGTTTATGTAGAGTACTACCACAGAAAATAAGAAAAATGGGTGAACGAGCACGCCCCTTTTTGGACTAAAGTTCTCTAAACGAGAGTTAGGAAACCGGAATATGCAATATCTGTTTAACTGATAAAGATATTATGCTAAAATTTAGTAAGTCATTCACTTGATGATGTTATTAGTGTTGTTTAAAGGTTTTTTGGTAATATTTTGGAAAATGGGCGTGGCACCGCCCACAAGTGAATAAACAAAATATCAACATTTCACTAATAACAAGCCACTGTGAAAGTATCATAAAGATCTGCAATGAAAACTGATCTATAAATAGGGACAAACAACAGAATAAAATCCGTGGGCGTGCCAACACCCACTTTTATGTAAATATTGATTAACGGACACATATATCCGTATATCAAAAATTTCACAAAATACGTTAAAAGTTATGGGCATGGCACGCCTTCTTTTCCAAAGTTATATATAGGACATGGTATAACCCTTGTAAAGATCGATTGAGTACTTTTGGCTCATGTAAGCGGTTAAAGCTTTATAAGCAAGGGGCGTGGCCGCGCCCACCAAATTCGCTATTGTTTACGCTCGGAATAGATTGGCTTTTAAAATGGTCGAAATCGGATGAAAACTACGCCCCCTTTTTCAGAAAACTAACGCTGGGTATTTAATGTTCGGTTCACCCGAACTTAGACTTCCTTACTTGTTTTATTTGTGTTTTTGCTTGTAATTGAATATGCAAAAGCGTTCTAATGCACTACCGAGCGGAAAACTTAGTTAAAATAATGTAAAAATGGGACAATGAAGTGTCAGTAGAATGAGTGAGTTAAATGAAGAAGAGTAGAATTTTTAAAAATATGTATTATTATTGTTGCTTTTACTAGAAGGGGGTGGAGTTTAAATTTATGATGGCATATATTTTCTGTGTCGTGTAAATTTAGTGAAAAACTTTTACTAAAACAATAAAGTTGAAAAAAGTGGTGTTCGTTGTTGTTGTTGTTGGAGTAGTCTAGGTGTATAGTTGCGCTCGTGTTTCATTGGATGCCACCAAGCTGTTTTAGCATTAGGTCAATAAATTTAGCTTGGCCAGGTTCTAAAGATAATCTTACAAGCTCGATCGATGGAGTGCAGCTCGCTATTTCCTGGAACCTCTATGTCTGCTTCGTTTAGTGAACGTGATTGATCATGAACATTTCCGAAGCATCCATACCTACTACCGCTTTTCCTAGTTCGTCTGCCTTCTCGTTGCTCTCAATCTTCTTCGGGCCACTAGCCATGTATCTCAGCTTGACTGTCGGTATTGATCCACACATCTCGCTCGCAATATCTCTAGAGCTTTCGCTTGAAAAACACTAGACGAATCTGCGGTACGACGTGAAAACAATGCAGCTCCCAAACCACATCACATTTTTGACGCGTCGGTGTACAGCGACATTGATCCATCCCCGCTTATTAGGTGTCTCCGCCAGTCTTTTATTGAGAAGAAGATAACCTAAATTTTTTTTGTTGAAGCTCAACGTAGTCGTATGACAGTCTCATATTGTCAAAAATTTGAACATCCAGGTCTTTCACTTTCTGCCCCATACCTCGTGGTTCCGAGTAAGTAAAGGCTCAGAGGTTACTGAGGCCTTTGCAGGCCTTGTCTAAGCTTTTGTTCCATATTTTTGTCTAGCTAAGCTTACGGTCTATTGCAGCGCTCAGGAACTCAACTCTCTTTGAAAGAGAGCGTACACCTTGATTATACCAAACTAGGGGTCACTTCTTCTTCAGATCTGATAAAATATCGCCTTGAGAATGCGACCAGCTTAACTAAATTTTTGTTGAACAAAAAATGACCTTACATGGATTTCTACAATCCTTTTCAAAACTTCTAGCATGAAGGAAGTCATTTAAATGTTTAGTTTGTAGTCTTAAGAATCATCATGTGATCTTCTTCTGTTTCAAAAAATTGGTACTAAAATTAGATACACTCACGAAAGCTCCGTGAAGTTGAACCAACTTCTAGTAAAATGAATTAAATTCTTTTCTTTGAGCGTCTTCCATCACTAAAAACCTTCAAATGCGGGGTTTGCTGTTGTTGTTTTTTTCAAGGTGTACAACAGAGTAGCAAAGTCTTTAGCGAGTGTTCAATCCGTTTGTTAGCAAGTTCTTGAAGCTACCTACCTACTTCACTACGCACTCAAAGAAACATGAAAGCTTCCTTCTTCATTTCAGCTGACGTGCATATTTCTGCTTTGAAGTCATGTCTTGGCCTTAGTTTTACTTACGTTCTTAAAATTGGATACTAATTTTACTGCGAGTACCCTCAAGAGACTGCAATTACGATGGATGCCTTGCGCTGAAGCCAAGAAATTGCAATCTCAACTCACAAACTTCCTAGCGCGTATATTCAAATTGTAAGAAACTTGGTACTATAACTTTTCACCTGTCCACTTAAATTAATTGGCTCGCGTTTACTCTCTCTCTGTCTCTCTCTCCCTTTCTCTCTACAACCTGAGGCAATATTTGGGGCACTTCTTGGCCTCATTGCAAAACCTTCATTAATTCTGTACTCAAACTTCTAAGTTCTACTTTCACTTCGAAATTCATTGCACTTTTGTTTTTTTTGTTGTTGTTGTACAATTGGTTCATGCTCGTAGTTACCTCAACGCTTGAATTCTAATCTAGAGCTTCAGCACCATCTTCAATTTAGTCTAGCGCACCTCTTAACCATTTATTCTTCTTCTTGTTCTTCTTCTACTACTTAGCTGCGTGTGAGTCAGTTGCTCTTCAGTCAACTCGATTCCAATTCACTTAACTTTCCTCTTGAATAATACTTGACTTTTGCCATGACTTTGCGTTAGTAAGTTGTTGTTTTTGTTGTAGTTTAGTTGTTGTGGGAATTGTTGTTGTTGTTGTTGTTGCTGGTTCTGATGCTGCTTCTATTTAACGTGCTACAACAAAGCGAGAATAATGCATTTGTATTTTAACTTTAGTTGTAAGCGATTGGCATAGTCGTACCTCACGAAGGGGCTTACGAGTAGGGGTAGAGGTAGCTATAGACGACGATGACTTCTAAGGTGAGGCGATAGACGACGACTTCTAGGTGGAGTTAGTTATTAGGAAAAAAGAGATAAACATATGCACTTTCTTTCCCAACTTTAAAAACATGATGGTAGAAATCAGCTTTTAAAATAAGTTAACCCATCAAGCGCCAATTGTACCGAAAGTCGTGTCCAGAAATTCCAAGAAGATTGAATTACAAATATTTCTTTCTCTCCACAAACTAACGCCAAACGCTTTCCCTGAAGCCAGAGGTCCACATCAAGCGTCCTAGCTATTTTAGCCGTTTGAAACATGTGTACCCCTTTCTAATAAATTAGCTTGACTACGCCTCTGTCTATTTGGTATTCAGTGAATCTTTGTCGTCACAAAACTTCTCTTGACTGATTTCTTTATCAACTTGACTTTACGCGCTTCAGTTGCTATTTCAATTCGCTTGCTTTGGCCCTTTTTTTTTGTTGCTCGCTCCTCGTCTACGCTGATTGCGCTTTTATTTTATTGTTGTGTCATAGGAATGCAATGCGATTAAGTCGAGATTCTCTTGTTTTATTTTGTTTGTGCGCATTAAGTCGAATGAAAGAGCAAAATATTGTGCATACATGAATGTTATGTTCAAAATAATAGATTATTAGGGTGGGTTAAAAAAAATTAAATCTCAAGTTTTAAATAAATAATTGATCAACTAGGGTGGTTCTAACAAAAAAATGTTTATCTCAGTGGGTAGAATGTGTACTTTATAAAAATGGAGAGACAAAAAAAGTAAAAAAAAAAATAAAAATTTTAAATCTCAAGTTTTAAATAAACAATTAACCAACTAGGGTGGTTCTAAAAAAAAAATTTTATTTGTTTTAAAATCTGGAAGTTGTGCCCTGGAAAGCCAATGGAATGTAAAAAGCTGCAATTATTTTTCGTACAGTTCAGGGGAATCTACAATCTAAAGAATAAAAAATTTCCTGGGTGCATTTTTTTGCACATAACCAAAAAAAATTAAGATAATTTAATTTTACTTTTTTTCAATTATTTGACTTATAGTCGACTGTATAAATTTTGTAATTTATTTTCAAAATTGTTTAAATCCTTTTTATAATTTTTAAAATTTTTATTTCTTAAAATGTTTTCAATTTTTTTTTAATTTTTCAAATTTTTTTATTTTTTCTAGTTTTTTTAATTTTTTATTTTTTTTTTTTAATTTTGTACATTGCTTTTATTTTGTAAAATGTTTTAATTTTTTTTCCAATTTTTTAATTTTTAATTCTTTAATTTTTTACATTGCTTTTATTTTGTAAAATGTTTTAAATTTGTTAAATTTTTTTATTTTTTTTAATTTTTTAAAATTGTGAAATTGTTTTTTAATTTTCACAATTTTTTTATTTCTTAATTTTTTATAAATTTTTAAAATTTTGTAAATTGTTTTAAATTTTTTTAATTTTTTACATTGTTTATTTTTATTTTTTAAAATGTTTTAAATTTTTGTAACAAATTTTTTAATTAAATTTTTTTTATTTCTTAAATATCTTTTCCAATTTTGAAAATTTTTTTAATTTCTTTATTTTTTTTTTAAATTTTGAAAATTGTTTTTTAATTTTTTTTTTCATCACATTAAAAAAATATAAAAAAGTAAACCCAACCTAATACATGCGTTTGTGAATGGAAATATTTAAATGTATTTTTCGCTTTTCTTTTTAAATAAGATGCCTTGTAACTACTGCTTTGCACATTAGTCCATTCACGGACGATTGAATGTTGTTGAAGGATTAAACAAAATAGTTTTAGTTCAACATTCGCAGTCTATTAAAGATCGAATGTCAACATTTCAAGAAAATTAAATTTGATTGACCTTGAAACGACTTGAAAATGCAAACATTACAACCTAAATCTACATAAAGCGGCTTAGGAATGTTGGTGTTAAGAAGCAATATCTGGGTATTGAAGTGATTTTTGGTAAACTTTTGAACCATGCGCCATCTAGCGGACACTTTTTCCCTTTTCCTTGTTGTGTAGTACTGATACTTGTTTCAACTTTTAAGGGTTTAGCTCACAAAATTATTTTAATCACAGATCACTCTCAAAGCCTGGTCGCATGATAATTTCTAAGAAACTAAGATACCTGTAACCGCAACTGGGTATAAAATCTGAAAGAGTCTTTCAACACGCTCATACATTCTTCCGCTCCATCTAAGTTAATGAATTTTAAATTTTCATGCCAAGAGATGATTCATAGTTGGATGGTAGGTGCATATATTAGCAAAAATGTGCAACGATGTAAAGTGGAAAGCATTGGAAAAAGCACAAAAAAAGAAAAAAAGAAAAAAAAAACAATTTCTAAAGCAAATTATATGCAACCATGCACGCAAGTGAGAGTTAACGGTGTGCTAAAGCGGAAAAGAAACCCCTAAGTAGCTCATAATTTTGCCATTTCCAGCGAAACACATTTTTTTTCTCAATGGCTTCCTTTGTTTTGCAAGTCAACGAGCTTAAACGTTAAGAGGATAAAGCTAAAACAACCACAAAGATAACGAAAGGAAAGGGGTAGCAGGAAGGAGTAGCAGGCTGAGTAGGATGAAAGTGGAAGGTTGATGATAAAATGTGTGTGAAGAAGTGATGTGATTTCTGTTGGCACTCTGCTGGAATTTCAGTCAACCGAGCAAAATGTTGAAATCTGTCGGAAGTAAGCAAAACGCGCCCTAAAGGTAAGTTTGATGAAACAACAAAAGTATCTAAAGCATATGCGTCTTATGGCTCTACACACGAACACACACACAGACACACATGCACAAACCTAACTGTAACTCGCACAAAGATGACATTGGCTAGCCAACTGAGCAAATCTGATGCACTACACAAGCCGTTTAGATGTATGTATGTTTGTGTAAATATGTACATTTTGCTTGCATTGATATGTTAATACATTGGCCTCAAGCCGCTTTAGGGCGGTCTAGATACCCAGCAAAAAAGTGCGCTTAGCCTAGGTTGACTCAATGATGAGTCGCAGTTCAGCATGTGACTCTCTTTAGAGTTTGAGCCATTCACTTTTGTTTCGTGCGAATGATCTCTGAAGAGAGTGATCTGTGATTAATAATTTTCGGCTGCAGCCGGTTATAATTGATTACCACTATTCCTTCATTGGCAGTGTTATTATAAGTCCATTTTAATTTCTGTAGCCTACTTTTAGGTGTTGAAAATAAACGTGGCCGACCGCTCCCATAGGGGTCTACTCTCTGTAGCGATTAGCCACAAGATCTTTTTCCAGTGTAACGTTTTACACACACACATTCATACTTAATACGTGGCAAACACTTTCTATTTGTGCTTTTTGGTTCTTGTGATGCAAAATTTCCATTTCAAATTATTATTCAAGTAAGATGTATTGCATAAATTTAGGCGTGACGGTGAATGAATACAAGCAGCTAAAGCTCGTTAAGTGACAGCCGTCATTCAAACAGGCAGGACCAGCCGTAGACACACACACACATGCACACATGTACACTAAATTCCCAAAAACAGGAAGGAAGCATGCCAGTAAAGTGAGCTGCATTCAAAACAACGAAGGTAGTGCCGATAGTGAATACAGAACGAACGACTGCATAGAAGAACTTCCAGCTCATACATACTCCGTGTTGCCGCATCGCAGATCGACTACGTTTGCATTTCTGAGACAATGCTGATGTGACGCGTAAGTGAGCTGCTTAGCGGTGTGGCATGTTGGTGTTGGAGCGGAAGTGGTGGCAGTTCATATGGCAATTCCGTGTGGAGTATTAGTTTTGAATTTAATATGCGTTAGGTGAGTGATAAAAGTTTGGTGATACATATTAAATTATGTTAAATTTTGGCATATTAAGTTAAGTTAAGTTGAGTAAAGACAAGTTAAGTTAAGTTTAGACAAGTTAAGTTAAGTATTGACACGTTAAGTTAAGTTAAGTTAAGTTAAGTTAGGTTAGGTTAAGTTAAGTTAAGTTAAGTTAAGTTAAGTTAAGTTAAGTTAAGTTAAGTTAAGTTATGTTAAGTTACAAGTAAAGTTAAGTTAAGTTATATTAAGTTACAAGTTAAGTTAAGTTACAAGTTAAGTTGCAAGTTATGTTAATTTAAGTTAGGTTAGGTTTAGTTAAGCTAAGTTAAGTTAAGTTAAGTTAAGTTAAGTTAAGTTAAGTTAAGTTAAGTTAATTTAAGTTAAGTTAAGTTAAGTTAAGTTAAGTTAAGTTAAGTTAAGTTAAGTTAAGTTAAGTTAAGTTAAGTTAAGTTAAGTTAAGTTAAGTTAAGTTAAGTTAAGTTAAGCTAAGTTAAGTTAAGTTAAGTTAAGTTAAGTTAAGTTAAGTTAAGTTAAGTTAAGTTAAGTTTAGACAAGTTAAGTTAAGTTAAGTAATCAACGAAATGATTTTTTAATGGTGGTCGAACGAAGTTTTTCGCAATGTGCATTCCCATACCGAAGCCTTTTCTGGTCGTCTTTTCAGCTATTTCTTTCTGACCAATATTGCTGTGCCCGCCCAAACAGTTAAAAGTAGTTTTGTGATGATCCAGAAAAAAACATTTACCTTTAAATATCCCTAAACTAAAACAAAAAATTACATCAAAGCTCTTTAGTTTACTACTTACCAAGACGACTATAATTCTAGCTCGAACACCGACACCTATCAGACGCGCATCTCATCCATTGCTGCCTGTGGCACTTGTTGTTGCAAATGCGTACTGCTACCACCGCCAACCCCACTCGATGTTGTCGTCGTCATGCCAATGCTGTCAACAACCGTATTCGTATGTGCATGTGTATGTAAATGATGATGTGAGTGACCTTTGCTAGAGGTCGCACTACTAACGCCACTGCTGCTGCTGCCATTCGATGGCGTTTGATCGACAAGATTGCTAAGCATACCGATATTGGTGCCAGCAACAGCGGAAACACCACCACCACTCGTACTGCTATTATTCGTGGGCGCTGAAGAAGCTGTGCGTATAGGTGGGCGTGGCGCTCGTATGTGTTGTTGTTGCTGTTGTGAACCAAGGCCTGTCATGATAGTGCCATTGGGTTGATGTTTAGTACTTAATTGTTGTTGTTGTTGTTGAGCATCTGTAAAGATGGATAGTGAAAGATATGAATATTGGAGCTAGAGTTACGATTCGATTGCTTAGGGGCGGATATTGCTTTATGTTATAGACAGCTTGCTTGGTCAAGCATTAAATGCAGCAAATAACTTCCAAGTCTTAAGATTTTCTATATCATTTTTGAATTATTAACTGTCACTGGGTAATCGTCGAGTTTTGTTCAAACACCAAGCTACCTGAATAGTCGAAAGGGCCTCAGAAAGGCTTCCTTCTCTGACGCTGCTCATGTTGCCTTGAATATAACGTTTATTTTGATCCAAAATGCGAGACGGTTCCGGAATCTAGATACGAAAGCGCCCTGGTCCAACAAGTCTCCAATCATACAATCCCATAATCGTGCTACAGATTTCCCTATTGAGTATTTACTCGGTATACATATTTACCATGGAGCAAACACAAACGCAACCATAAATGCATATTGTGTGTGTAATTGTGGATAACGGCATTTGTATTGACAGCCAAATCGTTTCCGATGGTTTGTCCATGGCCATTGAAAAGCTAATACCACAAAGGTGACGTCATCAATGTAATAACGTAAATTAAGCAAAGCAAATAAATGCATAAATACGTACTAGTGATGCCTAATTTTTAAACTTTTGCTATATCGGGATTTTAATTTTAATTTTATTTTATTTTATTTTATTTTATTTTATTTTATTTTATTTTATTTTAATTTATTTTATTTTATTTTATTTTATTTTATTTTATTTTATTTTATTTTATTTTATTTTATTTTATTGCATTTTATTTTATTTTATTATTTCAATTTTTAAATTTTTGTGCACATTTTCAATCGCTTTGCTTTAGCTCAAAAAAATATGAGAAGATAGCAATTTGTTTGCGAATTCCGACGAAATTCTAATTTCGTTACTAAAAGCAAACAGTTGAAACAAAATATGATTTTTATTAAACCCAAAGGCTATATTCTAACACATTCGATTTAATAATAAAATCTCATGCATCTAATATTAATTTTAAACATTTTTTTTTGCTTGCGACACGCATGCAAACAATTTTATATTTAAATGTGGATGTACATATGTACGTTTGTCAAGTTGTAGGTGTGTAATATGCAATCAAGCAATAAACCCCGGCTTTAAATATTTATAAATTTGTATGTGTGTGGGAAGAAAACATTCAAATCTAAAATGTGTCTGTGGGAAAATGAAGAACTACCAAACGACATCAGTACTAGTTCAATTGTATGTAATTGTTTTTTTTTTTTTTCAAAAATATTATCTTCCAATTTTAAATTTTTTTCAAAAACTCGCATACCGTTCCAATGCAGAACATTTTGAAATTTGCGGTCCCAGATTTTTTTTGCCAAACTCTTTGTCTCAGATTTTTTTTTCAAACCGTCTTTTTAGCATTCTTTTTTCAAAACTCTTTGTCTTAGATTTTGTTTTTAAAATACCTTTGATGTCTTGTTTCAAAAAAAGGCCGGAACTTGTTTTTCAAAAACTATCCATCTAATAAATTTTTTTCGAAAACGGCCTTTTGCCGAACTTTAAAAAAAATATTCTTGCATGTTTTTTTTTTTCAAAAACTTAAGAACTTTTTTTTAAAGTACATTTTTTCTTAAATTTGTTCAATAACGGCATGTGTTATTTGAAAAGCGCTGTTTTTTAACTTCATAGGCGGCGTTGCAAAGTTTTAACTCTCGTGGCCATTTCAGGATTTTTTGGGAATAATTCGATACTATTTGCTTGCCCTTTTCATGACCATTTCGATACTTTTTCAAGATCATTTCGGGATTTTCGGAATTTTTTCAGATCATTTCTGGACTATTTAGTTATCATTACAGGATCATTTTGGTATTGTTTTTGGGCCGTTTTCTGAACTCTTCCAGGGCTATTTTCGAGTAATTTTGAGATCACTTTTTTGTTGTGACTACTTCGAGAAGTTTTGGGGATCAATTCGCAATTGTGGTTGAGCTATTTTAGAATTATTTCGGCATCTTTTTGGGTTTATTTTGGGACTATTTCTGCTGTGCTACACAAATTTCAAGAAAAAAAAATGGCATTCTCAAACAAATCCCTTAAAATAAACAAGCCCATCGTCAAGCTGGAGGAAGAAAGGTATTTAGCTAACTAGTTTAACTCAAACTAGTTTTGATGAAGTTTGCTTAGTTAGTTTGTTCACGGCGTTAGATATATCCTCCTACATAGATATTGTGAATAAGTAAATCTACTCGTAATAATACATTGTGTATTGTATTTTGCATTATTTTCGCATGAATGGAAATTGAATTTTTGTTCACGAGCATTACACACTCATACAAACACACATACACACAAGAAAGTGCTCATAACCAGAACGACAATACTGAGCTAACAATATTTTTGTCGGATTTCACATCTAACGCTTACAAAATACATCAAATACGTAGTGGATTGAATATATCCCAACAAGCATAGAAGTGATAGAAGCAAAGTACTAAATGTTGAAAGCAAACATCAAGCAAAAGCACTCAACTCAATTCAATACAAAACTCAACGCAACTCCTCACAACAAATGAATCAAATCAAAAAGTGTTGTTGTACAAATGCAATTTTCATTACTTCGTCATGTTTGTATGCTCTCGTGCACAGGAAGGTAATCACAGAGGCATCACACACACAGCTTTACAAATTCCATAATATGCGCACATATGTTGGTTATTGTTATTGTATGTATGTATGTATGTGCGATCGTGCGTTTATGTTTGAGCGTACACGCATGGCGTACAACGTGTCGTATGAGTAACTTAATTTTTTATTTTGATTATATAAGCTCTTTGCCATAATGTATTATTGTTATGAAAATTGTGTAAAGCAGAAATATGTGTGAAAAAATTGAAATAATGTTAGGAGCATTTATTTTACATACACAAGCAAACATACATATATGTAGCATGGTTATAGCAAATGCAAGCGCTTTTGTGAAATTTTTTGCTGTCGTACAAACATAAATAAAATAATAAAATAAAATAAAATAAAATAAAATAAAATAAAATAAAATAAAATAAATAAAATAAAATAAAAAAAAATAAATTAAAATAAAATAAAATAAAATAAAATAAATTAAGTTAAAATAAAATAAAATGAAATAAAATAAAATAAAATAAATTAAAATAAAATAAAATAAAATGAAATAAATTAAAATAAAATAAAATAAAATAAAATAAAATAAAATAAAATAAAATAAAATAAAATAAAATAAAATAAAACAAAATAAAATAAAATAAAATAAAATAAAACAAAATACATTAAAATAAAATATGATACAAAAAAATAAAATAAAATAAAATAAAATAAAATAAAATAAAATAAAATAAACTAAACTAAACTAAACTAAAATAAACTAAATAAACTAAAATAAACTAAAATAAAATAAAATAAAATAAAATAAAATAAAATAAAATAAAATAAAATAAAATAAAATAAAATAAAATAAAATAAAATAAAATAACATAAAATAAAATAAAATAAAATAAAATAAAATAAAATAAAATAAAATAAAATAAAATAAAATAAATTAAAATAAAATAAGATAGAATAAAATAAAATAAACTAAAATAAAATAAAATAAAATAAAATAAAATAAAATAAAATAAAATAAAATAAAATAAAATAAAATAAAATAAAATAAAATAAAATAAAATAAAATAAAATAGAATAAAATAAAATAAAATAAAATAAAATAAAATAAAATAAAATTGAATTAAGTAGAAAAAAATAAACAGAAAGAAAAGGAAAAAATAGAAACTCATGTCATTGCAGCACTCAGATCCGGTCGTCATAGTTGCTTACCGAAACTGGTTCCTAAGTTCGATGCAACACTATCTCCTTCCTACTAAAGTCTAGATTTGCATCCAAATTCACGTAAGTAAATGACATGATTACATTGTAAGAACAAGAAATAAAACACAAACACATTTTCTCACAGATCCCTCCAAAGTGACTATGAAAAATTTAAATAAAAGCAGGAAAATGCACGCGATAACTGAATAACATTTAAAAGCGCTTACATATGTCGGATTTATGTGTGCATGTGTGTGTGTGTGCGGTTAAGCGTTAAACAATTGCAACCACGAGTAATCAAATTCAAATTTGCATGGAAAATTAGACGCAACCACAAGCGAAAAGCATGCCGCACCAACCCGTTTCATCCCACACAAAATCAGATAACAGGCTGTCTAGTTGAACCGTACAAATAGACAAACAAACAAACAAACAAAGAAATACGCAAATGCAATAGCAAAAATGCTAAAATGAAGAGACAGCTGCACATTCAATGAGAATGACAAGCAGATGAACAATGAAAAGTGCAGATCAGATGATGATGAGAGCCCGGCGAAGAGAAAAGCCTGTCAAATGCAGTAAAATGCAGCTGACATTGTGCATACAAACACAAAATAGAGGAAACATGTTGGAAACGAAAGGATGTGCGGAAGTTCATGGACGGGTGAAATCATATGATACATACCCAGTTGTGAGTTGATAATGCAAATATTTGACGTTGAATATTTTCTCACTTCTTTTTAAGTCTTTTAGGTAAGTAATGGTTGCCAAAAAAAGGTTAAATCCTGCTGCACTCTTTCACGCTCTTCAACACGCTATCCCTTCCTAGGCGAGAATAGACAACAAAAAAAACTAAAGAAATCGGCTTAGATCCACAATAATTTTAATACGAACGGTTGAGTGAAATATCACTCTGCTTCAAAATATTTTCCATTAATGCTTTCAACCACTTTAAGAATTTTTGTTTATCTGTCTGTTCGTTTGTTCGCGTATCACTTAAAAATTGCTGAACATAATAAAATGAAACTTTAACTATTGTATTACTAGAA
This sequence comes from Sphenella marginata, assembly GCA_951509765.1. Taxonomy (NCBI): domain Eukaryota; kingdom Metazoa; phylum Arthropoda; class Insecta; order Diptera; family Tephritidae; genus Sphenella; species Sphenella marginata. Next base: position 13,910,509 of record OX608079.1, on the reverse strand, counting down.
CTTTAACTTAAAACTTAAGATGTCATTTGTTCCGGTAGCTCCACCGGTTTCGGAGTTATTCGCCGGTAAGTAAACTAAAATGTGTTACCGTCAACCAATCACAATTGGGTATAAAAGAATTGAGAGCCAGCGAAACTACAAAAAAAAAAAAAACAGATAAAACACAAAAAGCACATATGAGACTATTTAATGTTGACAACTACAGTCGAGCGAAAAGTACACAACGAACACAATAGAGGAAATGCGGGCAATGTCACAAGTGCAATTTGAAAGAGTGGAACGGAGTAGGTGGTTGAAGAGAAGATAGGCGAGAGGTAACATGCCGAATCCAGGTGATGGCAAAAAGGGTGACCTTTATTGTTCCATGTAATAGCTGTGAAGGTGTTTGCAAGTGTATGTGCAAAAGTACGATTTTGAAAAATAAACCAAAATACCGAACCCATTTTTAAAGGTCTTAGCACGATATGCGTCAGCTGTTTGCAAACATGAACAAAGTGAGCAACAAAAACATTCGTAGGGATCAGCTAAACACAGTGAAAGAACGCACAGCTTTGTTACAACAACACATTGGCAATATGGTAAGGCAATCAGAAAA
>OX608079.1:13867414-13904914 GCA_951509765.1 Sphenella marginata | reverse complement strand
ACTATTACAATTCTTTCGTAGAACAATGCATTAACATAAATTTCCCACAGCATATCCGTGCTCAACCGCAGGTACCCACACACACGCGCACACATACATACCTCCCTGCCCATACGTAAATAAGTACACACCTATGCCGTACCCTATTTGCATACAATTTTCACTGTCTCATATTTCACTCTCGTTCATATGTATGTATACTTTTGGATACGAGTGTACGAATACATGAAAGTTAAAACATACAGGGTGTGTCAAGTATACTAGTAATTTTCTAAATATAAGAAAAGTGCCGAAATCATAGCCGTAACTGTACCGTAACCGCAAGTTCACCATAAGCACCACTTGAACTTGGTGTTAACCACAGCACTATATCTTTAACAATGCATAGTAGTAGAAAACTCAAGCGAAACAGTATTTAAAGCGTTTGTCTTAGCCGTAACCGTAACCGTAACTACAAACCGGAATTGAAAATGTAATCAAAACAATATTAGAAGCCTAAGGTAAACGTACCTGTGCCGATATTTTATATCGAATCCTCAATCCTGTACTAGAAACCGTAACCGTATATTCTTATCTGCAAAAAACCTAACCGTAACCGTAACTTTGACTATAGCCATAATTATAACTATAATCTCTACCTCAAACTGTATCCAAGACTTTGCTATTAACGGTATTAGACGCTTTAACCGTAACCATATCTGCAATTGATAACCTAAACATAACCGTAAATTAAGTAAAGCATGGTACCTTTTATTCTCTATGCAGTCGTGTTCTCCGTAATGACTTTGTTATTTCCTTAGTCAAGGCTAATATTTAAGTTACGGTTGCGGTTAAGACTGTGGTAATGGGCACGTTTATATTAAGGGGCGGTTCCTCCTCTGTACACTTAAGTAAAAAGAAATTCAACTGCAACAAAATTCATAATTTTAGTGTTGCCACCTAACAAAAATATATTTTAAAACTAAGTGAAATGCAAACTAGTTAAAAGAGCGAACAATTTTTGGGGAAGCTTAGTTGCAAAAATATTTTCACTTGATATTTGCCATTCCAATTTGGATTTCCAATGTATTTTCTACAGAGGGTTGCCACTTTTAAGAAATAACTTTAAAGTAAAAGATTTGCTGAAACTTGTTTATGGAAATATTGTCAGCTGTTTTAAAAATTGAGTGCAGTATCGAAGTTAATAGTTATTTCAGAAAACTTAAGCTTACTTATTCAATTTTATTAAAATGTGAGTTTTTTTATTATTCCACCTGCTTCCTTGGGGGCGTGGCATATGTATTTTTTATATGTTTTATTATATTCTAAATTTCTGTTTTCCTTAATAATTACAGAATTTGTAATTTGAATTTGTTGAGTTATAATGAAATTGCAGTACGTTAAGCGATAACATGGAATAGCGTTGCCACTTTTTTGCAAAAAAAAAAAAATCCAAAATGTTACTACTGCGTTATATGAGTAGTGGAAATATGGTATGGCGCGGATAATCAGCTTTGTAAAAAATATTTTTTCCTTTCTTTTCAAAAATACTGAAGTCTCTTAGCTAGATTTTATACCCAATATCTTTTGAAATTTGAATTCCGTATGCACCCTGTTTCATTACAAATGAAAATGCATAAATTCGCTTTATTTATAGCTAAGCAAATTATTTAAAATGCATTCTTGATTAGGCTTAAGCGCAGCAGAAAACATCCACTCGGCTACTTAGAATGCTAATTTTCAATTAACATAAAACTATTTTCAATTGTTTACTTTAGAATTAGACCGTAAATTGCTGTGTTCTCTGTTAGTTATGCCAGCTGCAGTGGAGGATGAGTGTCAAAGCTTTTGAATTTCATGTTTGGCTTTGCGAAGATAAATTTTCGCTTAACTGAGGTACTTATTAGTTGGATTTTTTTTAGTTGATCGAGTTGGCAAAGTGGTTGAAATTCTATTTAGGTTCGATTCGAATTACGCAAGCTTAATCTCGGTTTCAGTTTTGATGTTCGATAAAGACTTAGTTTTCTAGTCCCTTCAGTTTTCGTTTACAGTTTGAAATTGGTTCTTAGTTATCTATGATAATTCTCTATCGATTCCGATTTCGGTTACGAATCAAAGCTAATGCTACCTATGGAGTCGCGCTTGTATGAAGATTCGTTTGTTCGAAGATTTTTTAGTAACCCAACATCTTTTGAAAAAGCTTACCTCATCTTTTCACATTAACCTATCATCGCGTTGGATGTGTAAAAAATATTTCTATAAGCAAAGAGTTTACCGACTGTGTGTGTATGCTATTGAGAGCCTGCTGGTTCAATTTCTCTTTCACATTTCTACGAAACCCGGGGATAAAAGCCAAAGAAAAGTATATATATTAGACCGCTTCAGACGAAGAACTCGTAGCCATTGAAGTGTAAGCTTTTGAAAAGGAAATAATTTTGAAAACTTCTAATGAGAAAAGGAGCCTTGATATGTGCTAACCAAACAAAGGTGGGTACCCTGAAGCTAGTCCTTTACTACCACTCTTTTGGACGAATACAAACAAATAGTTTCCTATTATTTTGTAACAACAAAGCAATCTATCATAAATACAAACAAGAACCCAACTCCATAAACAAAGATTAATAAGAGACCACCAAGTTGTACAAATCTCTCTCATATTTTCATGTCACACATAGAGACTATTGAGTCAACCCAAATAAATTCTTTGACTTGACATGAATAAGCAGCCCGTTTGTCCATTCGTATTTAAATTGGGTCCAATGAGCGATTGAGTGAGCTGTTTTGTGCTCAAAATGACAAAAAGCCTTAACGCAAATCAACGCAAAACAAAATGAACAATGTGAGTTCATAAAGAATTTGTTGTTGTATGACACACCAGTATCTTAACAAAACAAAACCGAAAAAAAACAGGAAAACCCGAAAAACCATAATCCTAATCGGCTTTGTCTTCATACAAAAAAAAAAAAAAAAAAAAAATTGAAGTTGCATATGAAAAAGCAGCCGCTGTTAGTGTTTGGGTATTAAGCTCGAAAATTTGTGGGTGGGGAGGAATGGGAGAATATGTTAGGGTTATGAAAAATTGCTGTTTGTTTAGTTGTTGTAAGTAGTCTGTAACTTGTCTGTTGTTTTTATCAAGTGATCCTTTCGTTTCTATCATTTTGAGCAGTATTCTAGCTTAACTAAAAAGTTTAAAGCAGAAGAAGAAAGGTAATGGCTATATATGTATGAGCTCACTGAGATTTATTTTTGTACATTTTCATCATTGTTTGGTGCTTAAAGGCTTAGGCGGTTTTGACAGTTAACTAACGAAGCATGCTAGTCATCCCTTTCTAGCAAACAGCTGACGTCAATTGGCAACACTAAGGGATGGTCGCCATAAACTGGTACCCATAGAAGCAAGTTCTTCGTCGGAGCGGGTTTGGTTATTAGCAGAAGATGCTCAGCCATGGAGCTGTGTTTGAAATGAAGGTCGCTTCTCTGCTTGAAATTGTGTGGATATTGTTGAGGGCCTGCTGGTTCAATTTCTCTTTCACATTTTTACGAAACCCGGGAATAAGAGCCCGCGTCAGATGAAGAGCTCGTAGCTATTAGCGTGTAAGCTTTTGAGTAGGAAAAAATTGCGACAACTTCTGGTGCGAAAAGGAGCTTCAAGATTTGCTAACCAAACAAAGGTGGGTAATCCGTTCCCAGTCCTTGCTTAATCCTACGTGATGCTCATGATTTATTGCTGAACTACAAAGAAGCCAGCCGTTCGTTTTGTGGCACAAGGAAAATGGGAATTTGCAGCGCACTGCTACTTTGGGCGCCTTTTATAACAATTTTTTCAATAAAACTAGATTGATTGCTATTTTCATGCTGGAACATGGTCCGTTATGGGCTATTACATAGGCGAAACTGATTTTTCCAAATTTCTTCTTGTCCACCCTGCCATTATTGTGGTGGTGGTGGTTTTATGACTTACCCCATCCACTGGCTATACTCTAGCCACTTCTTATGCATGCTAATCCTACCCCCCTCCCCTCTCTAACAGCTTTAATGATACATCATACCTCATTCGCTTTATATCTCCTTTAGTTTAGATTTCTTTCATGATTTATGCTTCTGCAGTTGACATTTGCCATGCTCAGCATTTAACTTGAATTTATTTTTTTACATAACATTCTCATATTTAGACGAACGACAGACGGCTATAACAAATTTGTAAGAGCTTTCACTCGCCATCATAAACAAATTTTTATCGCTTTTGAGTGCTATTCATTCCCTTACTCTGCTCTCAACCACTTATTTCCCTCCACGCCATTTTTCTTTTTGTTGTTATGACGCGAAATTTTTCTTTATTTCAGCAGTCAAAGTCGAAAATTTACCTCTTGTCGCTCGTTTATATATATACATACTTATCCACAAATCAAGTTAATAATACCTACAAAATATAATTTTATGCATTTTCGACTCTTAATGGGCTCAATTGAAATTTTATTCATATGTTAAGTGCTCAATCGTAGCACTCGAGTGCTATAATTTGCTCCTTTTATTAGCGTATGTGTGTGTGTGTGTTTGTTGACCCCAATTGACTAACCCCATTTTCATTTGTTTGGCCCAATAAATTTGATGTGGCTAAAAAGGTTGTTTATGATTTTAATAAAAATGGCTAAAATTTGCAAGCGTTGTGATATTGAAAGGTGTTGTTTAAATTGAGTAAATACATATATAGCTTTTACAAATTTTAAAAGCTCGCTCATGAATGAAGGCAACCGAATGTGGCTAAAGGACAAAAAAAAGGTAAGTGCCAAAAAGGGTTAATGTTATTCTTGCTATATTGTTTGTGTATGCATTGGAATGTGCGAAGAATAAATTGTTGTTTTTTATACCCTTATGCTACCCATAAAATTGGATGATAATCCACGCCCACTTTTTATATATCGCATATTTTAAAAAATAAAAAAAAAGTATTTTTCAGATACACCTATAAAGACAAAATTTGGTGGCAAAATTAAGGCATCTCAATTTTTTCAGAAGTTTTCGGAAATAGGCGTGGCATAGCCCACTTTTGATTAATTTAATTTTACAAATTTTACTGTTACTAATATAAATAAATATTATCCTTTTCACAAGAGTTCTTCTGGTTACAAACTACTAACTCAGATTAGGTCCACGCCCACTTTTAGATAAAAGCTTTTTAAAATGATCAATATCGCTGCGAAAAATTATGAAAGCTTACTTCTTAGGCGGCGTTCCAAAATTTAGATTGATAGTGAAATTCGAAGTATTTTTTCTCGCAAAGCAACGAAAATAAATTTTTTTAGCTGAATACAGTAGTAGAGTTTAGGTAATAGAGAAATTAGAGATGTTTTATGGAATCTTGTTTTGGGACCATTTCGGGACTTTTCGGAATAGTTTCGGATCATGTAGGGGTTTTTTTTTATTTTCGGGCTTTTTTGGCAACGTTTCAGGAATGCTTCCAAAGAGTTTTGGGAACCGGGACAATTCCGCTTAAATTAATTTTTCCAGTTCCATTTTAGAACTTTTTCAGGTTAATTTCAAAATTTTACTTTGGACTTTTTTGCAATAGTTTTGGGACACTTTTTCTGCATTATTTTGGAATCATTACTACATTATTTCAGGACTGTTGTCGGGTCTCTTTTGGGATCGTTTCAGAATTATTTTCGGAACTCACTCGGTATCATTCCGGAATTGTTGACTCGCCTTTCTGATCATTTCCTGATTTATTTTTGGAAATATTTCGCGTTTATTCTCTTGACTTTTTCAAGCCTCATTCATTTCAAACTTTCATTTCGGTATAAATTCGCGACCAGTTTGAAGACTTCTTCGAAATATTTCAAGATTTTTAAATTTCATTTTGGGATAGTTCTCTTGACGATTTCGGAACTTTTTCGGTATAGTTTCGGAATGACTATAATACATTTCGGGATTAGTTTAGGCATAAGTTCGTGATAATTTCTGCGCTTTGTCGAGATTATTTTAGGTATCGGCACTACTCCCGCTTGATTTTTTCGGGATGATTTCGGAACTGTTCTCTTGAATTTGCGATAGTTTCGGAGCTTTTCGGTATTAAATCAAATCATTCCAGGATGATTTCCGTATCATTTTGGAATTCCTGTTTTTTTTCGGAATAATTACAAGATCATGCCGATACACTTTCAGAAATATTTCGGCATTTTTTCTGGATGGTTTTCTTGACTTTTTAAGTATCATTTCGGAATCATTTAAATTACATTGCAACAACATCAATCATAAATTTTTCTTTATAGTGGCCGTTGTTTCAACCCTTTCCCAAGTTTAGAATATCCTCGAGCTTCTTGTCTCATCATTTGCAATTTATTTATTTTCTAAGAGTACAATTTTGCTTGCTTAACTTTCCAATCAGCCACATTTGCGCTTAAACTCAACAACTCGATAAGCACCAAATCACTTGAGAATATTCTGATTTCCTCTTAATAAATGGATTTTAAAAGTTATTATTTGCTGCGAACTGGCTCAGTCTTAAGAGTGCTAAAATGCATCGATGCAACTCCTTTAAGAAATACAATTTTCCATTTTCTATTGCAAAGAATCTCAGTTATTGCTGCAATATTTTCTTCGAGCACCTGAGGGATGGACGTTTGCTTCATATTTTCTGCTGCGCCAATAACGTTCACTTCAACTGACATTTGCACATTGCTGAGCTATAAGATGAGGCTTAAGGCAACAGAGAAGCGAAATCATTAGTCATGTTTAAGGTGGTTTAGCGTGAGTAATTTGTTTCAGTTTTGTTATACCCAGTTGTGCTAAGCTTGTATGTTAATGTTTGTTTGGCGTTAATACAGCTTCTGGAGATGGCAGTCGTGCTTTAATATACTGAGTCTGAATCTCCTCATTAAAGAACATCGCTCCATATTATATTAACACATTTTGGGTCACACGCGGTCGACATATTGACCAATCACAACAAAATCGGTGCAGTTATCGAAATTTAAATGACTTCAGTATGATGTTGGGTACCTCGTTATGCAATGTTAAAAGTTTCATTCAAATCCGTTCAGCAGTTTTTAAGTGATGCGCGAACAAACAAACAAACAGACAGACAACAATTCTAAAAGTTGTTGCTTTTGTATTATATTGTCACAAGATAAGCAGGACACAATTATATTTGTAGTAAAAAAATATCGAACAGCGACTCTCTTGGTTAAATCTTTGTCACAACCGAAGACAGCGCGCTCCTTAATTCCATTTTTTTTTTGTAATTAAGATTTAAGTAGAATTCGCAACTTCCAATAGACAATATTTCTCGGTTCAGCTGTTAAGTCGCGAAATTACACTCACTACAAGTTGCAACTGATTTCCACTTGCATGTCGTTACAAGTTTTCGTTGCGCAATAACACTACAAAATGAAAAAAACACCAACTACAACACCAACATAAATATAAAACATCAACACAAGCGCATAGCAACAAAATCTTTTGCTCGACTTTACACGAATTAACTTCACTTTTACTACAACAATCACTTCGGTTTTCATATTTCATATGCACTCCACTACCCCAACACAGCCTCCTCCTGCCCCGCGCTCGTGTACATTTGCTCGATTGGAACTTTGTCATCACCTTCGACTTATGTATGTATGTAGCTGCAAGTTAGTGTTGCTATTGCTTTTTACTGCATTGTAATGAATTTTTATGTTACGGCTGACATTATCATTGCTTAGGCGTAGCCAAGGTGGCAAAGTGTAGCATGCGGGGGGAGGAGGGAGAAATTTATGTTACGATTGCCTGCAATAATTTCGATTTATGTGAAAATATGTCAAATGATGAAGCACACAATTTTCTGCAATATTTTCACAACTACTTTGTATCATTTTTTTTCTTTCTCTCACTCTCATCATTAGGTGAGTAGATATTGTGCTTGTCGTTTTTCAAAAGCTCTTGAGCATACAATTCAAAATCACTTGGTCATTAAATAAACATTCAACGGTTGAATGAAGCATAAAATGACAGACAAAAAAAAAAAAAAAAGAAAAAATTATTGTAGAGCTGACTATGCAGCAGTTATTGTAATTGCGAAGAGTAGGAGTGCATTCAATAATTGAGAAAGAAGGAGAGTAGACAAGTAGACAAAAAAATTGGAATACAGACGGTATAGCAGCTTAGGCAGGGTTTTAGTCAGACTGTTTTTATAATCATTACAAATTAAAATTTTCATTATTTATCTGTATTCTTTGCTTGGTGATTAAATGACATTGTGATGACTTTTTAAAGATTAAATTGATTATATAAATTTTAGTTGCTTGATAATTTGATTAATTATTAATATTAATTAATATTTATTTGTTTAATTGTATGATTAGTTTAATGGTACAATTATTTTCAGTTTTAATTGCCGGAATTAATACTTTTATTTAAACCGTTTAGTTACTATGCTACTGCATTGTAAGAAAATGTAAAAAAAAAATTGAATGCAATCATCAAATATACTATATATGTATATAACAATTCAGTTTGGTTGAGAGCAGCTAAAATTAGAAATTATATAAAATCAGTAAAAGATCTGGTTCAAAAATAAAATTTGAAAATTGATTAAAACCAAAATTTTTAAAATTAAATATAATTGCAATCTAAAAATATACAGTTTTAATTGCGTTAGGTTATTTGTTAAAAAGTAAAGCTTGAAAATTTATTAAAATTTGAATTTTTAAAACTAAAATTGATTGCAATCTACATTGTTAACTAATTTTATGAAAAACAAAATTTTAAATTAAATAAAAACTGTAGTTAAAATTAAATTTGATTGCATTCCAAAAATATACAGTTTTCATTGTGTGAGCTTATTAAAAAAAATTGAAAATACTTTAAATTAAAATTGATTGCAATCTACAATATAAATATCGTGAATTGATTTCATCACAAACAAAATTTTAAATTAAATAAAAGCTATAGTTGTTTAAATTAAAATTGAATGCATTCCAAAATTATACACTCTCAAAATTGTTAAAATCGCAATTTAAAATTGATTAGAATTAAAAGTTTTAAAATTAAAATTGATTGCAATCTACAAATATATACTCTTAATATAGTAAACCAGTTTCATCAAAGTCAAAATTTTAAATGAAATAAAAATTAAAATAAAATTTAATTGCAATCCACAAAAATATATAATCCTAATGTTGTTAACTGATTTGATTAAAAACAAAATTCAAAATTAATTATAATCATGAGCTGGTCCTGAGCTCGCAAAAACTTACAAATACACATATATATTCAAAATATTTACAATAAATATGTATACTCTAATATAGCTAACTAATGTTATCTTAATCAAACTTTAAAATTGATTAAAATCGCAAATTTTAAATTTTGAAAAATATTTAATTTTTAATCAGACTAAACTACTACTAAAATGATAAAATTTTTGAGAGTTATCTTAATTTGCTTAAAATTATCGACCGCGAAATTCTGTTTCATTATCATTAATATAATACCCTCCATACTAATATTGCAGCCTGTGAATCTTTTACAATAACGTTTTCATACTTCAAAGCAAACACAATTTTGCGCTGGTAAATATTACGCGTCGTATGAGTGATTATTTTCTCTTTTATCAAAGTCTTTACTTATAATCGATTTTGTTGTTGTATTGGCCTACGGCTTATCTGTTAAATCATATCCATTAATGTTTTATGGCCTTTATGCTGGTTTTTGTTGTTTATATTTATAACTTTTGTCTGAAGAGCGTAAGCTGCTGCGTCTGTTTCATTATTATAAGCTTAAAAGCATAAAGTACTTAGCTGACGTTAATTAAACAAAATTAATCATGAAACGTAGCCAAATGGGAGATCAATAAAATGCGAATGAGAATTTAAAATTGTGAAGGTTTTGGTTCTGTTTATTGTTTTAAATTTATCATCATCATTATTATTCCAAAGTAGAATACTCTTTTTGACTTGCTACAAACTCGTATCCATTCCGAATGTAGTAGGAGCGACTGAGTTTACCTACAGGGTATGTTCACAACCATCGAGTCTTGACATGCGTACGTTAATTTAATTTTCAAAAGTGCTTGAGGAAAGGAAGGAAGCAGGATATCGGTAACGATTTTGTCGGCGTCAGCAGGTTAACTTACGCCATCTGATATGAGCTTACGTGCAGCATCCACTTAAGTAAAATAAATAAATTTTTGATTCAAATGTAAAACGTGTAAATTTAAGGCCGTATTTTTTGTAAGAGCTTCAACTTTAGAGAGTTTTATGTTTTTTATTGCTTGTTTTACAATAAGCGGCACCCCAGCGCTCTCTGTAGAGGCTTTACTCGCTTTGAATCAAGGACTCACTGCACTGTACTCTTTATCCCTCAGCTTCAGATGACTTCGATACATCCATGTTTTGTTTGACACATCTGCGCATACATACAAACAAGTTAACATTCTCTCGCAAGTATGCGTACATGGAAGTTGATTTAATGCTTTCACAAATATTTGAGTAAAATTCGGAAGCAACAGAAGGGAGTTGATTGCTCTCAATTTCAATTTAAATGAAATTGTGCAAAAATTAATATTTCATGAAGAATATTTAATTTAAGTAAAATTTGGGTCATATGTATCTGGTCTGCTGCAAGCGCTGCAATTTAACGGCAGGAACGCTTTTTCATCTTTCAGTCGAGAGCATTGTGACATATTCAATGTTTAACATAATTTCGAAGGAATTCGATGAATTCAGAGGACTTTTAAATCTTGGTAATGGAATCATTGCGTAAAAGGAAGGTACATCTTCGACGAAAGCAACTACTCGAACACTTGAAACTAATACCAGTTAATGGAACTAACTTCCCTTAATGCATTTTATTGGCTAAAGCTGTCACTGACGCTATCATGGTCTTAGCCCTTGTCACTGTCACAGTCATAACCAGTTAACCGGCCCTTGTCACTAGTGGTAAGTAGAACAGTCACGTACGCTGTCACCATGGTTTTTATTTTATTTAATTTTATTTTATGTTATTTTATTTTATTTTATTTTATTTTATTTTATTTTATTTTATTTTATTTTATTTTATTTTATTTTATTTTATTTTATTTTATTTTATTTTATTTTATTTTATTTTATTTTATTTTATTTTATTTTATTTTATTTTATTTTATTTTATTTTATTTTATCTATTTTTTTCATTAGTTTCGTTGTATAGTCCCTGTCAGTGTACCCTTCATAGTCATACCTACAACATTTGAGCAGTGAAGTAGGAATACCATGCACATAGTTTAAGGCTCACAAATTCAGTGTATAAAACGTGAATACAGGCGTATACATATCTACCCTGTGTTCCACTAACTACTTTGCTCCCTACCTTTACACCGCCCCTAATAATTCTTGCATAAGATGTGGTTATGTAAATACTTACCTGACACAGCACTGTGTCGTGTCGCTGCGGTAGACAAATTCCTGGGCAGCGTCATGCAATCGCCCATAGCGACACCTGCGCCACTGGTTAGTAATAAATTGCCACGTGAGTCAAGCAGAGTTGCATTTATACCACCACCACCAGCGATGTTGCCGCCTCCACTACCCTGGCCACCTCCACCACCACCACCACCACCTGGATTGCGTCCATAGTTTATTGAGCCAGTGTGATGTAATGTACCCGCTTTTGGCAATGTCATCATACCGGGATTATAGGTTAGATTACTGGTCATGTTTATATTACTCGTAGCGCTATTGCTGCCACCACCGACGCTCGTGACAGCGCGTCCAAAGGATTGTGAATTCATACCTTTGATTTGCATGTGCTCACGTTGCTGCTGTTGGTGTTGGTGTTGCTGTTGCTGCTGTTGTTGTTGCTGTTGTTGCTGCTGCTGCATGTGTTGTTGTTGTTTAGTTGATGTGCTATAAGTCACATTGCAGCCAACAGTGCCACCCATAAGTCCAGCAGCTATGTCTGGTGACCCGCTGACCATAATCGTGCTGCCTTGTTGTTGCATGTGTTGTTGCTGTTGTTGTTGTTTATTACTTGCAGACATGCCGCATAGGTCAATGCTACTACCACCACCACTTTGTTGTTGTTGGTGCTGTTGTTGTTGTTGTTGTTGTTGTTGCTGCTGCTGCATTGTAGCACCAATTTGCATGCCACTATTCGAACAAATATGCGGTGGTGGTGGCTTTACATCAGCCGCATTTACTGCTGCTGCCGCCGCTGCAGCCAACAACATAGCACCCTGATCGCCACCATGATTTTCCACGTCAACAATAACATTGGCGCTCTGCGAGTGTCCCATATGATAGTGGGCATGTTTGATTGGATCGGGTGGATAGGGCACTTGCTGGTGCATGCTACGTTGTTGGTATTGTTTTTGTAATGTCTTCACCTCCAAACGTGTCTTGTCGCGCTGATAATAGACACCAGCAAAAATGAGCACATTCAATATTAGCAAACTACAACCGATAGCGATGGTTACGCTGAGTGCGGTGGAGTATGCCGCATAGCCAGCTGCCTCGAATCCGGACGAAAGCGAATCGGTGGACGAGTTGGTCAATGTATTGGGCGCAAATGCACCACTTGTAGCGGCACCAGCACCAGGTGTATAATTTCCACCCACAGGAATGCATGTGGTGAACATGTTCGGCTCGACCGTGCTCACTGCAATGAGAAGAAAGAAGAGAGAAATATTTTGTTAGTAAACATAGATTTAAGGTCTTTCCAAAAGTATCATATTTAGAGGGGGGGGGGGAATCGGAGTAAAAATGATGAATTGACTATAGGCAGTGAGTAGTTAGAACGAAGCAAGATAAGCTTTTCTCAGTCTCATGTCTGTCACTCTCTCGCTAACTCGTTTCTCGTTTTGATGAAACGCAGTCCCACACTCCCACTCCCACTCCCAACTAGTTACAATTAAATAACAAAATGTGGAGTACAAATTAAGCTTGCTGTAAAATAAATAAAGCCACAGAACTAAATTTCGTAAAGTATTACTAACAGCTGGCCAACATTGTTGTATATCTTGAATGAATCTACAATGTAAATGAATGAATTAATAAATGAGCAACCGAAGTGGTCTGAGTGTTGTTACTGAACTGAAGCATTTTCGAGTTGATAAATAAATGAGTGAGAGAATGTTAGAATTTGAATTCGTAAAAAAACGAAAGACAAAGAAAAATAAAAATAAAATACAAAAATAAGTAAAATAAACGAAAAAAAAAAACACACACCAACAAGAGCAAAGTAAATCAGAGACCTCAAACTCAAACCAAATGCTTTAACCGTAAGCTTTATAGACAACTTGCAAACACAAAAATTAATAATTTGTAAGCGCAAAGGATCTTGGGCCCAAATGTGCATGGGCGACAGATTAAGTGAATGAATTCATGAATTGCACAAAATTTTTGTTGAACTCTTAGGCTGCTCTGCGTCTCAGAACTTATAATAAGCTGAATTTAATTTTTAACATTATATCTCCGAAACCAGTTGAGATACGGCACTACGACACATTGTTTATTGCAGCACACATTAACACCTTTCATTTGATATCCATATTGTACTGAAAGATTTGTTTTACGCTGGGCCCACATATTTCTCCATAACTCTGAAACCGCTAAAGATATCAAAAAAGCGAGTAGCTATAATTTTTAATTGGACATGTAGTAATACAACAGTTAAATTAGATTTCAACTATACTTAATAGTTTTTGCGTGATGCGCGCACAAATATACAGACATACAGACAGAAATTCTAAAATTTGTTGATTGGAATTCTATTTGCTCAATAACGGATAACCGAGGGTTTTTCTATTCATGTTTTTCAATATCTCTCATAAATTTTCTCTACAAAAAAAAAAAAAAACCGATTTTTTGTGGGGCGACTCCATGTCTTTTGCTTAGACTTACATAGCTACAAACTTCGAGAAGTGTTCCAAAGATCGGAGAAAACGATCATTTCCGCGAATAGCGGCTTTTCCCAAGAAGTCCACTACGTCCACTTCTTGCCTAGCGTGCAGACAAGGACTTTCTTATGAAAGCTGTAAAGGATTCATGTCTCCTGAGTCGTTATGATATTTTCCCTTGAATTGCAAAAGGTGATCTGGTGCGAGTTGTGGAATTCCCAATGTAATCCACTATTGAGCTCTGAGTTTTCCGATTGGGAATCGATGGTATAAACGAACTTGAAGGCCACATTTTTTTTTATGTTACTTTGATGACATCTTTTATCAACTTTTTAAATAAAAATATACTTTTTGGATTCCGAAAAGTGGGGTTTGGACCCGATATCCGCTCTTCCCACTGACCCGTACTGCATAATGAATATGGAAAGGCTCAAACTATCTTGGCACTTAGTATGAAAAGGTTTTTCAAAATTTACCTTGCCTTTCAAAACTTGAATGAAACCGAACAATTGAACTTTGGACTAAGAGACATTCACCACCAACAAAAAAAAACAAGAGTTAATGCTTCTGGCTACTTTACTCTGAAATAAGCACTTTTGTGTTGGGCTGACCAAATCTACAACATTAAAGTGGGAATGTCTGCAGAACTACCAAATACCCAAAAAAAAGTCCAAACAAATGAAGCACCAGCAAGCAACACCACAACAACAACAAGAACAATCAAAATGTAGTCAGAGTTATAGAATTGCTCTATGGCGTACTCAACAAATAACTCGAATTTTGTTAGTTGAGTGTCGAAAAATAGAGCAAAAGAATTGTGAGTTGTGCATTTTCTATATTCCATAGCCAGCAGCAAGCAGTTCATACAAATCTTACACAGAAATTCATTTCCATTTACAAATACAAATACAACTAACTTCAAGTACTTGTGTATTCATGTATGCCCAAGTAGTGTACTTCGTACGTACTCGTACTAGATATTTTATCAAAATTCGTTTTGCGGCTGTGTTTGACTATGAGAAATTGAGATGTTTTGCCGCACAAAATGTTACAACGTTGTAAAAGGAGTTTTGGTAATTTGTTATGCGAGAGAGCGTACATACCGTTATGTGCTTAAAGCTATACCGCTCTTACTGAAGTTAAAGCACATAAGTACACTTTGATATAAATTTCAGAATAAGAAAATCAAAAAAAAAAAAAAAAAAAATGGGAAACGAAATGATACAAAAGCTGTCAAGCTCAAGTTTTCACATTGCTTCAAGTTTGTTCATATATAAAAATGCTGACTCTCTTAATTAGCAAAATAAACTTTAAATATTTTTTGTACAAAATTTGTGTTGGTTGGGTAATTGATTTGAAAGTTTACTTAAGCAAAGCTTTCGAAAATCGTTTTTAACTTGAAGCAATAATCGCCACAAACGAGTTAAGTTGAAATTGATTTTTTAACAGCTTCACCCGCTCCAACTTAAGATCCTTTATGACTCGAGTTCGTATACCCGCAAGTAAAGAAAATTTAAAATAAATGTTTAAAAAGCTTTTAGTAACAAAAATTTAGTTCAGGAAATTCTGATTTTCCCTTTATAAAACTTTTGAATATAACCAATTTATAATTGTGTGCTTAAAAAGCTTATCAAAGTAAGCCTATAAAAAAAGTTTCAAAGTAAACTTTTTATAAGTGTTTTTTTTAAGCTTTATTCAAACGATCTTTTGATTATTATGTGGCATTTGCAATTGAATAACTAAATGAGTTTGTAAACAAACATTAAATGCTGCAACTTAAAAAAAATATTAGCAGATCGCAGAAGTGATTAAACTGCAGCTATGTATATTAGCTATATTGTTGCTTTTTTGTCTTCGTTCTTATGTAAAAGCTTTTCAGAAAAGAATTGGAAATATTTCAAGTTGAAAAGAAAAATGTAACTGACATTTTTTTTTTTAATTTTTGTAAACTTTTAAAGCGAAATGAATTATTTCTATTTTTCCTGAAGTTTATAAAAAGCTCACTCTAAGCTTTCGAACAAATTACAACTGAAAAGGCTTAAATATATTGCTTAGGGTAGCAAGCTTACTTTAAATTATTTTAAAAAACTTTTACAGAAATGCTTGCTGGTATTATATGAAAACCATGAAGCGCCTAAAAATATGCAATGTGCTTTTTATGAATAAAGTTAGTTTGGAGCATACGAATAGTATCATACCGAACTTTAAAATTATTCTCAGCTCAGAATTATTGCCAGAGTAAATGCCTTCATCTCAGGCTAAAATTTTGCTCCTAAAAGTATGCAATTTATATTATTTGAGTTAATTTAGGCAGCCAACGTCCTTTTTTTCGCTTTGTCTTTTGTCAATAGTGACGTAATTGTTTTGAATTGAAGCATAGACCGTTTTCTAAAACTGAAAAATTGCTTTACAGATATCACCCATCCAATCAGTATAACTAATATGCAACAACACCAAATCAGTATTATCTTCAAGTTCATCTGGTTATTCCACTTTAGATAGTTTTCTCAGTGAATAATAGTGGCAGCAACGTTCAGCTCGAATGCACTTTACTAACTTAAAAAATGAAGAATCGCCTTCAGACTTTCTCATTTCGCATTTTCTCACCTCAATTTGCAATTATCATTAATTCACTTGTTGGCTTGTGAGTGCTTATCACTCCATTAGCATGGGTGTAACGCGACCACCCCCCCGCCCCACACTTGCATACGAGTAGGCACTTCATTAGAAGAGTTCATTATGTGCAGACTGCAAAAATTACAATAGCAAAGCGTAGATAATGCAAGTACAACAACATTCACTTAGAATGCCATTATCGGATATGCTGTGCTGAGCAAGTGGTGCTTAATAGCGCCAACGCATCACTTCAGCGTAAGAAAATGGTGTGCTTTATGATCTTGTTCTTACTTATTAATCTTTCCATTTTCGTTTTGTATTGACAAATTTCTGACACTTATCATTGCACATAGTAAGCACCCACTTTATTAGAGATGCAACGAATTCATCTGAAAACATTGATACACTTCTTTGCTTAATCTAGATTAACGAAGCACTTAATTTGTGTATGCCACTTTGGTAACAATTGACGATAATCAAAGAGGTCAAGAGAGGTCAAGTCATACCACTAGCTGTGCTGTCCATTTAAGTGGGCTCCCAGTGTAGATTATAATAATATAATGCTATCGAAAAAATCGATATAAATTATAATAATATAATGCTATCGAAAAAATCGATTAATCAGTAATCATAAAATTAATTTTTTTTAGGAAGAATACACCCCACCCGTTTATCTATTTACAAAACTCTATATAAAACGAAAAGCTGAAATATTCGACTGTTATAAAATCCATATCTTTCAATTTTTTCAAATTTTGCCACTTAAAAAATAATTAAAATTTTAAACAATATGATTCTAGGGTTCTTTATACTAAGTATAAAATATGTTTTAATAATTAGAATTTATAAAAGATATACTTTGTGTTTCTATCGATTTTAAATAAAAATAATCGATTGTTGTTCATAGATAAATATTTTTAGGAATTATATATCCCAGAGCTCTCAGCATTTAAAAAATTCGATGTAAAATGTACAGTACGTGTAATCGATTTATTAAAATCGATGTCTATAAATAGTGAATTCTATCAAAAGAAATCGTTAGTTAAAATAAACAATCGATTACACTTCTCACTGTGTCTTACGGATGTGACTTCCAGTAGGAAAAATCGATTAATCAGTACTAAATTTTTTCAAAGTAAAAGTTATGAAAAGTCAATTTTTTTTTGAAAATAAGCGGGTTTTGTTGTTAAACTGAATTTTTTTTACGAAGATTACCTCCCAGGCGTGTCTCTATTTATATCGATATTTTGCTAAGCTATTTCCATAAATAATAAAATTGATAACTAAGGCAAAATATATCGATTAAAAGAAACGATTGATTAGACTAAATGTTACTGTTACTACAACAAAACCAGAGCTGTCTGCTTTGCGATAGAGGACCGTCACCAAGATTGCCTTATACCATCTTTACTTGCGTAGAATTCTAGCATGTGTCTAGCGTCTTTCTGAAAACTCATTTTCGAACCATTAATTTTGATCTAGACCAATAATCTGCCACTTTCAGTGTGGTACAAAAAAATTTTTTTTTTGGAATTACGGTCTAATGTGCTAATTTATTTTTGGATTCTCTCATTTTTAAATATTCCCCTTTGCTATTGGTGGACCTGTTTCTTTACAAACACATACACAATATTAGCCACATACATACATGTAGATATATTTGTATACACCCTGTAGGAAAGTCATTAATGCGATCAAGAAGTATCTTGCACTCAACTAGGTATAGAGTTCAAGAGAGAAACCAGTTCTGTAGTAATTAAATCTAAAGTAGTTGTTTCACATAAGGAACATTCTTACGCTTGGTTCATTCAGACAAGGTTGGTGGAACATAGAGATTTCAGAAACTTGTCTCCAATTAAAGTCTTACCATAGCATAGGTTTTCGTACAGTAAAATATTTTTAAATATTATTGAAGCGCTTTTTTCAAAAAGTTTACAACAAAAATATTATTTGACCTCTCGAGTGAAGGTTTTAAGCTAATTACTAAGTGCTTCATTCTCGCATTATCTATATTTCGATTCTCAAATTGAGATAATCGTTTTAATAGAAATTTTAAATGCATCCTTAAAAATTAAGAAAAAAAAAAGAATTAAACTTTTATAACTATAATGAAAGGCAAATATTTAAAATAATCCGCTTAAATGTTTGGCATTAACGAGAACATCATCAGCTCTTTATCCACAAGTTAATCTCGAGTTAAGACTACCTAAACGTGAATTGGCAAAATAAAATAAAGGCAGGCAAATTGCAACAAAGCAGGTATTAGCAGAATTTTAATATAAAAATATAAAAAATAAAATAGTTATATATTATAATGGATTAAAAGAAATTTTTTTCAAAAGAATGAAAAGAAAAAAGGAACACTTGGTGGGCTGTATTGGATTAATTGGTTATGATGTGGCTGATGTTTGTTAGTATGCAATCATCATTTTTTTTTCTGTTATCGAAGTGAGTTGAAAACTAGTTTGTAACTAGTTGCTTTCTCTACAGTGCCATATCACACGGTCCACAAATTCTTTTTTGTACGCTTTGTGAAACGCCATTGCAAAAACCCAGACATCAACACATCCACATAGGGTTAAGCTGTCAGCAATGATTGGTGCTTGGCATTAATGTTTTTGTTTTTTTTTTTGTCTTTGCAATTCGGCTAAACGTCGGATTAGCATGACGAAGTATGTATGTACGCGTACATTGTTCAATGAAAGGAGATTGAGTATTTTTATGACGTCATTTTCCGCTAAACTATAGTTGTCTCTTTCACAAAATGATCGTACAAAATATATGCGTGCAACAACAATAACAATGAAAATATGGCAAACAAAAACAAAAAAAAAAAAAAACAACGAGCAAAAGGAAGCTGTGTGTGCTATTTTGAGATTTGCTGCAGGGCTGAGGCATTTAGTTGCGTTGTGTACGAGTGCCGGTTAAGGTGACGCATACAATTCAAAGCAAAGGAACGGAAAGAAAGAAAATTGTTTTTGAAAAGAAAGTTGTATCTAATGTAAAGGGAAAAAATTAAAAAAAAATAGTGCGCTTATTTATTTTAGAATTTTTTTTTCTTATTTATAAAAAAAGAAAAGAAAAAAATTTTTTTTTTTTTATTTTTTGTTACAATTTTGAAATCGTTAACGTTGTAGTGCGTGAAAATGTCAATACGCGCGGGTTCGCCAAAAGTCTTGCTCGACATTAGTTATAAACAATTAACGCATGCCACAAATATGTCGGATAATGTAATTAAATTCATTAAAATGGAGCCACAAGCTTATGAATATTTGCATTCCATACAATTACAACAACAACAACAACAACAGCCGCATTTAACAAATTTTTATCAGCATGCGAACGCTCAGCATTTGAATGATGCCAATCTCCAACTTGGACTCCATGCGCAACGTGGCTTAGTGGCGCCCACAACGGCTTATGCGTACAATGGCGCTGAAGCAGAACAAATGGACTATACAATCGCAAGACAGGATATACCAAGTACGATTAATAGTTGTAATAACAACAACAACAATGCGCACGCCAATCAACCCGCTGCGTTTGCGCAAAATGTTCAAACAACAGCTGCCCCAAACCATATAAACAATAACACACATACAACAAAAGAATTAAATAATAATTATAATAATATACAAAATTCATGTAATAATACAACACAACAACAAATAAATGCTGGTGTGGTTGGTAATAAAAGAAATCGCGAATATGAAAGCGGAACGCATGAAATGTTGCCCGAAGCTAAGAAACGTCATTTGCAATTGACAAATGTGCAACAAGAACAACAACAACAACAACAAACACACTACATACAACACGATGAACAACAAAAATTTATACTCGAATATTTACCAACAACCGTTGCGGATGTCAACTCAAATCTAAGTCCACCAAATAATAGCCAAGATAGCAATAGCAGCACACAAACGTCACAATTTGAATTTGAGACACAAGAAATGTGCGAAAATAGCCAGGACACCTTCAAGTATTCATATCAACTGCAACAACAACAACAACAGCAGCAACCACATCAGCAAGAACAACATCAAACACACCAATTACCTCATAGCAACACACCATCAAATACATCACAAACATCACAGAACATGTTCCAAAGCAATCATGAAAATATAAAAAATTTAATCACAAATAATCATCCATCCTTGCCAACCGTTGATGTCATACCAAAGAGTTTGGATCAATATGATTTTGTGCATGATATGAAAAGTACTACGAGCACCAATTGCTCGAACTCTGATCGTGATGATATGAATGAATTTGGTCGTCTAATTGATAATGTTGGTAATGGCGTCGGCGTTGGTGACGGCGGTGGCGGTGGTGTTGAAACACATTTCGATTATGACCCACATAATGATGATCTCATTGATCATATACGCGCTGATTCGATTTCGGATGACAATGATGCAGCGAAATCATTTCGTAAACCAAGACGTCGCACCAGACGAAAATCCAGTCGTTCTGAGGATACCGAGGAGTTTCATAATCAACGTGTCATGGCTAATGTGCGCGAGCGTCAACGTACGCAGAGCTTAAATGATGCATTCAAAGCGTTGCAAGAAATTATACCGACACTACCGAGTGATAAGCTGAGTAAAATACAAACGCTGAAGTTGGCAACAAGGTGAGGATTTATACATGTAAATTCAAAAAAAAAATGTATTAAAATTAGATTTGGATGTATAAGGTGGGGTTGGCTAATAGGAAAACATCAGGGAAAAGCTACTATTTTAAGATGTATGTAGAGTTAGTCGCAAAGGCGCCAAAATGATAAAGCGAACGAACTCTCCCAATACAGTGTAGTTATAATAATATTTATAATAACAATACTAATATTTATAATAATAATAATAATAATAATGATAATAATAATAATAATAATAATAATAATAATAATAATAATAATAATAATAATAATAATAATAATAATAATAATAATAATAATAATAATAATAATAGTAATAATAATAATAATAATAATAATAATAATAATAATAATAACGATAATAATAATAATAATTATAACAATAATAATAATAATAATAATAATAATAATAATAATAATAATAATAATAATGATAATAATAATAATAATAATAATAATAATAATAATAATAATAATAATAAAAATAATAATATATTAAGGTAGTACAAGTCCACCAGAAGATCCTCTGTACCCTAACATCACCATAGCATGATGCCAAAATTTCTACCTCATATTCGTCTCCCAGTTTCTGAGCTTTTTTCTCAGGTTTGTGAACCCTATACGGGCTATGATTGATGGACTTTTTAGAAACTGTTACTTCCGCTGGCTGATCAGCTTGTATTCGTTGTTAGCTACCCCTGTCCGGCTAGGAACCAAAGATGGTCTGAAGTTCACGCTAATTTTAATCTGATCCGAAAATGATCTTAGACAAGAGTGTCAAGACAGACAATTGGACCCCTTCAATGAGTTACTGAAACTTCTCTATTTTTCTGTGATTTTCACGAAGGAGTCAGTTTGGGTAAATATTGCACTTTTTGTAGCAGTAGTATGCCTTCCATTGTCCAAAGAAGCCCAGCCATCATTATCATAAGGATATGTTGAAAGAACTCAGTACTATAAGGAATAAGAAAAATCTAAAAATTAAAGAAAAACGTGGGCTTTTGCTCATTTAAAACTATTACATGAGAACTCACGAAACTTTAGTTGTGTTATTTTATTCATAAGTCGCTTAGTGACTGCCAAAAAAAAAAAATTGGTCACTATTACACACAAATCTGATAGATTGATAAACATTAACCTATAAGTAGGTTTACTAAAGTAGAAAGATTATAGCAAGAATCCCAATGACCATCTCTAAATTCGATGAGTGCAATTTGTGTTTTTAACTAATCGCTCATAGTCATAACTAGTTAAATCTTAATCGCTAATTTCATATAGAGAAGTATATATGATCAATTTGATACCAAAACCCATATGAATTGAACTCAAACACCTCAGATTTTGATGAAATACCGCATATAATTACATTTTATCTATATGAAAGTAGTTAAATTTTGAGAAATATTAGTTTTAAAAAATTGTGGGCGTGGCAAGGTATCGAAATATCAGAACTGACGTTATTAGGTACTTTTAAGCTGTGATTACTACAGAATGGATCGAACGATTTCACAACTCTTTGTACAATTAAAAATGTATTTAAATCGGCCTGAAAATATACACTGTAAGAATTTTATATAACACTGGAAATAATTTTTTTAAAAAAATTATAAAAAAAAATTTTTTTCAATTGCGGAAATTTTTGAAAAATGTACTCATCAGCTTGAAAATATACACTGCAAGAATCTTCTATTACACTGAAAAAAATTTTTTTTTTAAATTTTTAAAAAAAAAATTTTTTTATTGCGGAAAATTTTTTCAAAAATGTATTCATCAGCTTGAAAAAATTCACTGTAATAATTTTCTATTACCTGGATGGCTTAAGATTTTTCAAAAATTTATTTACTTAGATTTAATTGTTAAAAAAACAAAAGAAAAAAATATAACTCAAGTAGGTACTTAGATGTACACAAAAATATCTATTAATTAGAGGTTTTGTGAAATACATACTTTTTTTTTTAACCTTGCTCTCTGAGTAGATCTTGTTTAAAATGTGCCTTATTTTATAATATTTGGATATGAAATTCTTTTATATGAATTGTATGAATGTTTGCTTCCTTTTTCACTTTCAAAAATACGCTTCTACCCTATTGTACTTTAAACGGAATTGAACAATATTTTTAAGTAATTTCAGAAAGTTTTTATTTCTCTCAGTAAAGTCTTAATAATGTATACCAATCCATATAAATGTCTCTTGTGTGATTATATACTTATTTACATATGTATGCAAGGACATATGTATGTGTGTTGCCATGTTTTGACGTAAATTTCCTTTTCCCATCTTTCCACCAATAGTCCAATCATGATAATAATGATGGCTTTGTCAAAAGGCCGAAAAATATTCACACATACAAGGTAAACACACATCAAACGCACACACACACACACACATGCCCTACTTGTATGTATGTACATATGTATGTGGTGGTATGTAGATTTGTGGCTTTAACTCAAACACCCATTTCATTCTGTATTATGCTTAAGCTAGATATATTTATGTATGCATGTATTTATGTTTGCATGTAAATAATGTTTATGAAATTCCCATGCGGGAAATCCAAAAACACAGTAATTTCCAAACGAGTGGCTTTTCCGCTTACGTTTATAGCCGGCAATTTCTTTACTCCGACGCACAAGCAACCTTCTTTACTGTCTGCGGGCTGGTTGGTTGGCTGGCTTACCTGTGAGTTAGTAGTGTAAGACAGACATACATATACTCATAATTACATATAAACATATGCTAATGTGTGTGTGTGTGTGTGTGTGGGAAGATTTATGAATAAATTTGTCCTGTGGCGCCAACGACTTGAGATGGATATAGGTACATAAGCACACACACGTCTCTATGAATCGCTTACATATCTAAATATATATCTTCTCATACATACTTACACACATACTTACATACAAACATCCTTAAACAAAAACACTTGTATGTTATTTTAAATTTACTGATTATATGTCATTTTTATCTCGCTAATTTCAGATATATCGAATTTTTATGCCGTGTTCTATCCACCAGCGAGATCAACCTACTCAAGTCCATGGAAAGTAAAGGCATACTCTCGCACAATGGTCTACCTATTGGCACAGCTTCACTTTTGAATGCTGCAACTGGTGTTGGTGATGCGGACGATGAGTTGAAGGATTTACGACGTGCTACGGGTGCGGCAATGATACCGCCGGAGAAATTGAGCTATTTATTTGGTGTTTGGCGCATGGAGGGTGAGGCGCAAGGCAAAACGTAAAATTAAGTGGTATATTTCGATTGAAATGTTTGTTGTGTATTTGAGAAGAATGTTTTATGACAGGGACTGAAAATAATTTGAAATTTTATTTTTTTTTTTCATTTAAAAATCATTTATTAGTACTAGGTTTACAGAGTTGTCGAGGTAACGCAAAGAAGTAAGGATATTTTTTTTTAATGTGCCATTGAAGTTTTACGAGTATTCGGCAACAGAATTTAAAATTTTAAAAAGTTGATTGAATCTATTTAAAATGCATTTTTTCACTGTTGCTTACTTCTGTGTTTGATTGTTATGACGCGAATAGAAAAATAAAAATAAAAAAAAAATTTTTTGGCAAAAAATTCAAAAATAAATTTTTGAAAAAAAACAGCCTTTCGATAATGTCAGAATACCCAGAGAAATTTTAAAATTATTTTACCAAAGTATTCGGCGACATAATTTAAAATGTTAAAAGGTTGATTGAACCGGTTTAAAATGCATTTTTTCCAGGTACTTCTATGTTTGATTATTACGCGAATAAAAAAATTTAAATTAAAAAAAAAAAAATTTTGGGCAAAAAACTCAAAAATTCAGTTTTTGAAAAAAAATAAAATAATAATAATAACAGGCTTTCGAAGATGTCAGAATACCCAAACAAATTTTTAAATTATTTTACCAAAATATTTTTTTTTTTATAATTCTAACAGCCGGTTTCACAAAAGAAATTTAAATGAAAAATATTTTTTTTAATTTCAATAAGTTTTTAACTTAAATTTTATTGTCAAAAATTATTTTTTTTAAATTAAATTTTGTTTTTTCTTTAATTATTTTTTTTTAAATTGTAGGTACGTTTTAAAAATTGTATTTTCCTTCGCAGAACTTTGTTTTATGCTAAAAGGAAACCCTTCACCAAATTTTATTCAATTTATAAATGGTTGATTTCAACTGTGTGACGATTTTCACGCAAAGATCCTTGTATTATATAAAGGAAACATTTTTTTATCGCTTAATCGAAATTAGGGATATCTTAAACTTTAAGTTAGATGCCGTGTAAAGCCGCTGTGAAAGTTGCATTCAATTCTATTCAACAATTTTTGTGTGATACACGCGCAAACACACAAACAAACATACAAAAATTCTAAAAACTGTTATTTTGAATTCTGTTGGCTACATACTAAACCGCCTTATCACCTCTACTTGAATATCTACCATGTCTATACATTTTTCTTACATGCAGTTAGAGATTTAAAAAAAAAAAATTTTTTCCCACCCACCCAAGGTTGTATTTTCGAACTTTATATGTAGGAAGAATTTGCTCTATTGCAATGGTTTTTTCTTTTTCATAGCAAATAGTTCACATTAAAAAAAAAAAATGTTTGCACTGGTTTCTATTTTTTCGATACAACGCATTCAAGCTATTTTGAGAAGATAAACTATAAGATGGGCAAAGCCACGCCCATTTAAAATTTTTTCTTTTGCAATTTTTTGCATTAAAATAACTATCACATATGTATGTTAAAGTGTGAGAAAATGGAATATTTTCCTATTTGAACAGCAGTATTAACTACCTTTTAAGTCGAAATTTGTCAAAATTGAAAGTGGGCGTGGCTTTGAATCGATAGTGGT
The DNA here is from genome assembly GCA_951509765.1 of Sphenella marginata. Lineage (NCBI taxonomy): Eukaryota > Metazoa > Arthropoda > Insecta > Diptera > Tephritidae > Sphenella > Sphenella marginata. The sequence continues at coordinate 13,878,951 of OX608079.1, read as the reverse complement.
ATTCTCATATAATATACATACATTCAAGTTATTATGCGCATGGTTCAAACGCTCTGTTTTCCAATTATGATAATTTCAAAATATAAAGGAATGTATTCCATTAGAACTGCGAATTATTTAAATATGAAAATAATAATTGTTTTCTAACCTTTGTTAATAAAAAATTTTCTATTTTCAGTCCCTGTTGTTTTTTTTTTTTAATTCTAAAATTGTTTTACTTTTGTGTGGTTTTCAGTTTTTTTCTTTTCGTTTAAATTTTAAAATATATAAATTATATTTTGTATGTGAATAGTATTCTCAAATTTTGTGAGCTCAAATGTAAACTTTCCATTAAATATTAAGTGTATGTATGTATGTTTGTACTATGTATAGGTAATTCAAGTTATAAATAAGCATTTTCATGTACTTTTTCATTGATATTTGTAAAAAACAAAAAACAAAAACAATTGTGTAAATTCATCGTTATAAGATGAAAACTAGCTCGTACTTAAGTACTTTCCATGAAAATAAAGAAAGCCAAGGACGAATAAGAAATTGGTGCATAACTGAAAAATAAAATGTATTTTAAAAGAAAATAAAAATAATTTCAAAATCAAGGAGAATTTTTTGAAATCTACGAGTTCAAAGTGAAAACGAGTAGGTAATTTTGAATTGGGTTCATATAACTAGTTGTGAGTTTTTATAGCTTCAGCCGCAAAGTAAAGGTCCTCAACGTAGCTTGGGCAGGCACATACACATTTTTTATTTCCGCTCTTTTTCTTCACTCCAACTTCGCTCAGCTTAGTTCTCTAATTCTTACTTTCACCCGCACTCTCACTCTAGCTGTTGTTTCTAATATTATTGAACCATGCCTCTCTTTAGACATTCGTTTTTCTCTCTCGCTCTTTGATTATATATTTTTCCATCTTCTTCTTGCTATAGTCTAATATCTGGTGAGGATTGTAAGTAGCAGCTGCCAAGCTAAAAAGATTTTATTTGGTTCAACACTGTGAAATCTATACCATAATAAAATTCTAGAAAATTAGCGTCCTTACAACAAATAATTCTTTGAAAAAATCACTGAAAGTGGCGTAAGGAATTTTGTAGAGTTGATCTGAACCATTTTTAGATTCATAGTATCTCTTTTAATCTATAAGAATGGACATCAATGGGGATATGTGGATCAATTTCTAGATTTAGAAGCAGATGAAGAATTGAGGGTAAAGAGATGGAGAGGAGGATGTATTTCAAAAAAACTCTACTTGAAATACCAATAGAGTTGGAGACTTAAATAAAACTGGTGTGATAGAAAAGGATAGCGCATAAAAATGAAAGCTGAGTAGAAGAGGACAGAGATGAGGAATATGAAAATTGCATTGGAGACGAAAATAAAAATGAGGAGGGCGATATAAATATAATATAACAGAGTATTAAACGAAATAAAAATTTAGATTTAGATAGAGGGAAGTGTGAAGATGAGTATGAGTTGAAAAAGGAGCCTGAACGGAGACGATTGCGATGGAGTTTGAGATGCAAGGAAAATAATGAAGGCTGCAGGAATATATGAACTATTCACAAATTTGTTTGAACTGCATGGTAACTCCGAAAGGCAACTGCAAATGGCGATGATTTTTTGTTGAGAAGCTTTTTCAAAGCAGAAATACACTTGAAAAAAAAAAAAAAAAAAAAATTGGTGTTAAGTTGGTTGAAAGCTTAAAACAGCTAGAAATCTTTCTAAAAAGCCCTTGAAGCAATATATTTCAAACTTATTCACCCATTGTATGTTGTTGTTGTAAGTTTATTAAGAAATATTTTCACTATGCAACAAAAATATTCCTTTATCTCACACCTCACGCCTTGCACCCTAATAATCATATCTACACAAATATTTCTACATAGTAAGTGCGAACGAACACATAAAAATACTTAAAGAAATTTGTAAAAAAAAAAAAAATAAATGTATAAAATTTCATTTCAAAAGCAAACATAGCGCACTTGTACAACACAACTGCTTGAGATGCGACTTATGAACTACGGTAGCCTGCCATTTTATTTACGACCAATCTATGTAAGAGTATGTATGTATGTATGTAGGCAGTACTTTGTTATAAACAATTGCAACTTGAAAGATTTTTTCAACAGCAATAACCGATTTCCCCTCCTTACGAGTCCATCATTATTGTCACTTCACAAGTATCATCATCATAAGCATATATGATCAGCTACATAGTCGTACATACTTACATACATATGTACATACATACGAGTACTTACTGACAGACACACATGTGCGCGACTGTTTCGATAGTATGAATACCAAGCAGAAAAACTGTTTGAAATGAGTAAGTGATCAACAGGTTCATGTGGTACTGGCTGCAGTGCTTCGAATTTCAAAGGAGTTTGCAGCAAAGTGAGTGGAAGACAGCTCATCATACTATTAGGGCAACGGCCTAGAGCAATTATTGGAGAAATTTGAATTTTTAAATTTGTTTTTATTTTTTTTATTTTATTTTTTATTTCACAAGCATCTGTACTAAATGCTTTTTTTCTGTACGAATAAATTCCAATCGATTTTGTTGAAATTTAAAAATTTTGAAATTTTTTTATAAACTAACAGAGCACCCGCCATCGCTCGGAATGCGAATAGTTCATACACTCCGATTACCCTAAATCATTTCTACATCCCTCTCACCCGATTTAAAAATTTTCTTATATCGACTTGAGCTTTCATTGCACCAATAATTCTTTGCATAACCGTTTATATCGCCCTCTCCGTTTATATTTTCGTGTCAAACCCGGCTGTCATATTCCTCCTTATCATCTTCCTTTCCTCAGCTTCCGTTTCTATCGCACAAGTTAAGTTTAAGTCTAGATCTCTGCCAGTATTTCAAGGAGAGTTTTTTCGAAATATGTACATTCTAGTTTCCATCTCCTTACCCTCAATCCCTCATCTGCTTCTAAATCCATAAATCGATCTGCATATTCCCTTTGATATACATATATTCCCATAGATAAAAAGAGATATGAAGAATCTAGAAGTGGGCAGACCCGGAATTTTGTGGATTTTTTCCGAAACGGGCTACTGAAGTATTGTGTGGACATTTCGAGAGCCTTGAAAAATTCGACTAAAAAAAATTAAAAAATATTTAGTACGATATATCTTCGAGGGCTTTAAGGCTTTTCAACCAATTTGTGGTGTGCTGCTTCTAATTTTTGCTCCAAATTTTCTGGGACCCAAATTTTTTTGTGTGACCCCGAAAGGCATCTGCAAAACCGATGAATTTTTACGGAGAAGCCTTCAATGACAGAAATAAACTCGAAAGCTGGGCAAACCACCAACGAGGAGCAAAAAAAACCTTTTTAAACCACTTTTAGTCTTATCAGTCCCAGGACTCGAGACTTGAACTTACGCTCTCTGAGTAACTCAAAAAAGTTGAATGGTTCTAATAATAAAATACCTTGCTGAAATTTTTAATAAAACGGCCGCCTAACTATCAACGCTGGTGAAATGCGAGTTTGGTTTGAAAGGCGAAGATGACAGCCGATTCAATCCATCCAGCCTGCGCTATTGTAGCCAATTGCAGACCTTCATGGGGTGAGCTCTACATACTCGTTCCACATCTGTAGCATCAGGTGCATGCATTCAGCTTTAACTTAAATTTAAATTTTTGATGATGACAAAGGAATGAATGTGAGCTCTTCGTTGAAATTCAGCAGACACGCCACAACTTCATATGAATAAATTTCTTATGTGGCTCTTAGCGTATTATAACCAATTTATATAAGTTTATATGAGGAGGAGTGTATGTATGTAATTTGTATATACAATTGTCTTGCAAATATATATGTATGGGTTAGACTGTACTGGAAAATATATATATTTTTTTAAAATGAGTTGATATTAATTTAAAAAATGGTAAAAAAGTAAGTAAAAGTAAAAATAAGATGACAGTTATTTTCGATGTTAACTTGCAAAATCACTAAAGTGAAACAAAACTAACTAACTTCACTTTAAAAAAAAATGCTGAAAGAAAAAAATAATAAAAAATATAAATAAAAAATTAATACTTTTTTTGACCGATCTAATGCACTTATAAGAAATAGTTTGAAATGTTGGAACCCTCTCTTCAGACTTTAAGGCATATCCGGTGATTTACGAGCAAGCATACATATATGTATGTACATAAGTATATATATAAAGACAAATGTGAAATTTTACACCACATGTACATTGTTCCGATTTGACATCCATACTTAAATGTATGTGAACATAAGTAGAATGTGTTATTGTAGAACCGTGCTGTGAATGCAATGAGTTGGGAAGAAGAATTGTTTTATCCACTTTTGTCCAAGGAGATGCAGTCAGAGCTACTCTTTCAAATTTAGGATCTCTTGCGATAGGCAAATTCTCCCGAGTTCTGATTTCAAGAACGTACGGACTCTTTATTGCCTAGCAAACATTTGCAAGAAAAGTTTCACCTTTTGGGCACAACCTAATCTAAGGTACAGAAATATGCAAGAACCGCAGCCACATACATTCACATTTCACATATTTTGGGGTGAGCCATCCGAGTATACTCTTGGGAGGGAGTTTCATGTTATAGCATTCCAAAAAAGCAAAAGCAAATAAAATAAAATAAAAAAAAATAGATATAAATAAAATAAAATAAAATAAAATAAAATAAAATAAAATAAAATGAAATAAAATAAAATAAAATAAAATAAAATAAAATAAAATAAAATAAAATAAAATAAAATAAAATAAAATAAAATAAAATAAAATAAAATAAAATAAAATAAAATAAAATAAAATAAAATAAAATAAAATAAAATAAAATAAAATAAAATAAAATGAAATAAAATAAAATAAAATAAAATAAAATAAAATAAAATACAGTAAAACAAAATAATATGAAATCAAATTTAAAAAAAATGTAGAAGAAATTAAAAAATTTTTTTCAATGCAATCTCAATTGATGCTTAAGAGATGTGACTAGAAGAAAGTATAATTTTCGCCGCTAGGTAGCGCTGCGATTGGTCTATTTTAGTTGATTTTGACGATATAGGATTAACACTCTCTGAGATATATTACTCTTCACTCGATGTGTGTTCAAAAATGTTCAAATAAGTCCATAAACGATGCTACTTCAATGCACCGACCTTTTAACTCAAAACAACAAAAACTTCATAAACACACACATGCATATGTACACATTAAGGTACAACAATAAGCGTGCCAAAGTTTATTTACTGCACGTGTGAATATGTAAAAGACAAACAAGCAATTATCAACTAGCGCTCATCAAACTACAAACGTTCGGCAGTCATTCATGGGCAGCAGCTCCCTTTCGAAACGGCCATGATGTGTGCTGCGTATGAAAGTAATTTGACTCTATTGTTTTTACTGATAATAAAAAATGAAAGCTATAAACTGAAAATTATTTGTTTATTAAACACATAAACAAAACTATTTAGGTAGGCGAACAAATACATAGCTCAAAATGTTGCGTCCAACATACGAGTATGAAGGTGATAAAACGGGGCAAACCGATTAAAGTTGACTAGAAGTCATATCGACTCGAATAAATATTTGCTTTGATGTGATGTACCCATTAGGTTGTTTTGTATTTACATATGTACATAAATATTTTTACTTTCACTACATTAACTAGAGATGTATGACTTTTAGGTTAAATGTATGTATGTATGTGTAAAGGTATATGTAGCTTTTTAAGAGAACAAGTTTTGCTGATTTTTTTGAAGGAAATGATTTTGGCGTAATTTGTTATGTCGAAAACACAGCAATTAAAGGATGAGATGAGAGATAGATAGTTTAGATAGATAGATTATTTGACTCGTTTTTTTTACTACTCGCCCAAGGAAAGTTTATTTTTATATGACACTGTCTAACTCGTCTTTCTTATCTTTTATTAGCAGCTGAAAGAACCAACAGAACTTTGGGAAAGTGTGGGTGGCAACGGCTTCTAAAAACCATCAATACTCTTGAACAAAATACATAAAATCGAAGATCACATCGGAAGTGTCAAAAATGGCAGTGAAACTAAGCAAAATCTATCATGCGCAATGCTATATAACGCTAGATGACGCGCCTTGCACTTAGACAAGGAAAATGAAGTATCGGCTTGTATACTTCGTCGAGGAACAAACTAATGTTCTGATAGCTCATTGGTTAACAAAGCGTGCAGAAATTTCTCTGATAAAAAAATCCAGTAGCTTCCTGAAAGAAAAACAGTTCCAAAATTTTACTTTACAAGAAAAATAAAAATTCATGTTATTTAATAAAAGTTAAAAAAAGAAACAACAAAAAATATTTTTATAAAAATTCTTCCTCGAAGTCTTGGCTTCATTGATAGTCATGCATATTTTATCTGAAGACAAGTCAAAGTTTATAAAGGGTGTAAACCATCTATTTGAACAGCTTCTTGATGAGCCAATGCACTTTTTTGGGCGAAAACTGTAGCATTAGCCGAGTATATACATACATGGGTATGTGTCAATATATACTTTATGGGGCATGTACGCTTGTATGTATTTTGACATCCATCCGTTCATCGAATGAAATTAAGAACACATGTTTTCCCACAGTCAACATACATATATTTCAATACGAATTCACAAATGTGTGTGCATTAGATCGTTACAGAAAAATTCAAATTCATTTTTTTGTTTTCAAGAAGGAGATATATCGAAACTATTTAAGCAGCAAGAGCTAATACCTCGCTTTTGTGGGAATTAAGAACTGAGCTGCAGTGACGTGAGCCCTTGATTTTGAAAATAAGTAAATTATTGTCTTTGGCATTTTTTTCTAAAAAAAAAAAAAATTCAAACGGTCTAATGTAAGCATACAAGCCGATACGGTTCACAAATGTGTATGTGTATATCCATGTATAGGAAAACACAGAATTTCTTAAAAAATCCAAAAGCAATGGTACGCCTTTCGCACCCAAATCATTCGAATTTTTGAATTTATTTACATTGACTTGGTCCAGGCGATTTGTCATGAAAATAAGGCAAACATTTTTTTTAACTAGAAATTAGTAGTAATTCTGCTGTTATTTATGAACTAGAGATTAAACAATTTTGCTCAAAAGTTCACGCAGGGTGAAGACAGATTTTGTTTCTTCTCTAAAGCAAAACTTTTGCTGCAGTCTTAGCTTAGGTGAGTTCAAGTGATTTGGTCATCACATGATCGTGCTTTTCGACAAATCCTTAATGGGAATGTTAAAATTTTAAATTTTCAATGGTTCAACAAACAACTGGATTTGTGTTATGTCAATGTTTCTCTAAAAATCAAAAGAAGAGCATGTGATGTTGATCTACTAGTATTAGCAATTGATATCACATCATACCCTCAAAGTTATATCACATCAAAATATGTGATTTCATGTGCTATAACATTAAATTTGACGAAATAAACTAAGTTGTTGATATAAAATATTGCCAGAATACAAAATATCATTTTGCATAGAATTATCAAATCAGATTTCGGTATTGACTTGTTGGCGATATGAGATGTAAGTCACTTCAGCTGAAGTCAAAGTAGATTCAAGTCACATATTTTCCAAAAAAAAAGAAGGAATTTAAGAAAAGCGAGCATGTCAAATTAAATAAATAATTATTTAAGAAACCTTACAGACACAACCAAGTCACATCATGTCACATCATATCGCAAAATGCCGCTTCCATGATACTGTACTGAATATGTTATAAACTCTTGTGATATTTCAGTGGTTAACATGATGTGATATTTTATCAAAATAATTTAGTTGACACAAAAACATAGCATAGCATATTAAATTGGAGCGATATAGCTACCAATATTACCTAGAAAATAAGTAATATGCCATTTATGACTAAATCACATTAATTGTTGCATAATATCACATCACATGCGCTTTTAACGTCCATATTCCTGCCAGTTGATATCATAAAAAGTTATAGCATTTTATAATTAGAAATTTTATTCAGTTTTTTCTGTTTATCATATTCATTTTAGTGTTATTCTGGGTTAACTTTATGGAAAATGGTGTAGAGTGATGAGATGCCCTATGATATCATATCGAATCTTTTGTATGAACAGTCGTGATAGTTTCGTTCCTGCGCTCAACAACAACAACAACAACAACAACGTTCTGCTTTTTTGAAATGTATTACTTTTTTATAGCTTGCGGTAGGTTATGGTTAACTTTTTCGATAACATTGTAGTATTGTATTCACTTAAATTTTGTACAAAACAGATCACATCAGATCGCACGCATGCGAAATCACCTCATCATTTTAATAAAATCAATTTGACCCTTATATTTTCATTTAGATTTTGGAAAAATGAAGAAGAGAGTCTTGGGGACCACAGAGGAAAAATAACTGAGAAGAAGTTTTGGAGGAACATAAACCGTACCTAAATACATAGGTGGGCTGTTAAGCGTTCGAAGCAACGATGTGATATCACTCGGTTACAGATATTAATTTGCAAATATTCTTTAGTTTTTATTTTCTTTAATTATACACAAATGCACAGAATTCTACATATGTACATACATATATACATTCATCTTTGTATAAAGGCTCACACACATATCCTCTAATTATAAACGGACTATGTGAAAGTTTCTTAAGAGGACTACACGCTGATTTTGCAAGTGTGAATATCTCATCTTGAGTATGAGCCTCTTATGCTGAGCGGGTGTAATACACGCACGTTAGTTTAGCACATATGGTGGCCAACTGTTTTATGCTTAAAATAGGTTGTCTAATGCGGCAGTGAAATTTTTAAAAGAATGACCCACAATTCGAGTTGTTATTGAAGAAGAGTCATACTCATAATACAAGTGAAGGACAAGCGACGTGAATCATACACAATGAGCTGCTTGCTGATTTTGGCTAAGGCACATACCTTTTTGATATTTTCAATGATGTACTTGAAGCACTCCATGTTGCAGATTTGCATTTTTTGTTTTTTTTTTTTTTGCTTTTTTTTTGCTTTGTTTAGATTTCATACAATGCATACATATGTGGGTTTTCTTGTTTTTAATAGGGAATGTGGCAGCTAATGATATACATACATACATATATACATACATGCTAATGAATGCTTCAATTTGATAAAATTTGGAAGTTGCTACTATAACCAATTTATACATGAAAAGCCAATCGTATTGCAAGGCTTAGCTAACAAGAAATTATTTCAATGAAAGCTCCTCTTGTTTGCTTGGGGTTAGTTTTAAGGAATTGCGGCAAATTTCCGGTCGACATTGGTAAGAGGAAGAGCAGCAATATATGTGTCTTTTTTTATTTCCAAGACGTTTTATGATTTACAATGCAATCCCAAGAATTCTTGAAACTTATCAGACTTGCTGAATTTCTCAATTCTAAATAATTTTTTTTAGGAAATCATTATGGGGAAGTGGAAATTGGCTAATCTTATTGAATTCATCATTCTATTGGCGACTTTGAAAACTGTCAAACTTCGAACTTCGAAATTAGCGAAATCGCTTTTCGACCACGCCTACTTTTTCATAAAATTTATCTGAACTGTTAAATCTGGATTAAAATTCCATAATATTCAATTATATTCGGTTCTATTAATTTAATTGATTAATTATAATAATCGAATAGAATATTCAATCGATTATTTAGGATAAAATTTTGAGTTCGATTAATGAGAATTTATTTTGTCCTCAAATATAATACTAGGATTAATCAAATTAATCAAAATTTCAATTTATTTTACATTTTTGATTAGTTGAACGAGGATTAGTAAACATTTTTTAATATTTCAGTATTAATTAAAATTAAAAAATTTAATTGAAATTTTGATTAATTCGATTAATTTTAGGATTAAATTTGAAAACGACATAAATCCTGTTGAATCGAACACAAAATTAAATACCAAACGATTAATTATTCTTAAAATGTTCAATTATCATAATTAATCAATTGTTACAAAAATAACACAAAATTTAATTTGATTATCAATGATTAAGATTAACAATCGTTATTTAATAGGTCAGAGATACTGAACTGGTCATAACTCATTATATGTATACTTAAGGTAGAATAATATAGTTTGGCAGTTTTGAAAATGTTTCTCATTATTCATACGACTTTAGGGAACATTTTGAAAAGTGGGTGTTGCAAATTGTACCAATAAGTCAAGCAATTTTCTAATTTTACAGTTAATAACACCAGAACCGTATAAGATAGAATTACGAAACTTGATGCGACGTTTACTATGGACATGAAGTGAAGGCCCAAATAAGCAAAATCGGTTTACAACCACGCCCACTTTTGTACTTAAATTTTCTAAAAGGGAGGTCGGGAAACAGAACCTGGTTCACTGATGCACATAGAATGATCTAGAATTTAGTAGTTACAAAAAGCTGATCTTATTAATGAGTTTTTTCTTCTGTACCTATTCTTCTTCTTCCTTTTCGGCAACGATTTATTTTATTACGTGGAATCTATAGGGACTTCTCAAGTTGCTAAATTGATTTTTCAACAAATATTTGGAGATCGAATTGCACATCACTAACATTTTGCCTTGGTACTCGTACCATGTTCGATATTCATACCAATTTGTATGAAAAATATTGAGCTCCAAGCCTAATTGAATTTGTTACACTTACCGATGAACAAGGATCATATTAAACGTCGATGGGTTTGCTGATGATGGCGCATTTTCATTGGTAAACGCATGGTAGGTGTTGTTGTATTTTATGTGCGAGAGTGTGTAAATGTATGTTTATTAGGGTGGGCTTCAATTTTCGACTTAGTTCTTCAAAGACGGACCCACTCGATCTTTCTAAGGGAATGGGGTCCAAAAGAGTGGAACTCGTACTGAGGTATTTGTTATTATGAACCTCATTGGAGGCAAGGGTTTGGGTTTCCCTGTGCAGTCTTATCTAATTGACCTCAGTTATTATAGTGTTAAGGAAACGCACTGAGCCACCAACGCCATCTCTAACTTTTGTGTACCTACGATCACTAGTAAGTGCAGAACCTACACATACATACATATATGCATGTGAATAAATTTTTTATTTTTATTTATGCAACATTAACGGCTCAAAGCGTCAATTGTGTTGGACTGACATTAAATTATTTGGAAGTTGTAACGTCACTCATGCGTACAACTACTCTGGTCATGGTATGAGAGTAGGTACTCGTACCAAGCCAATTTACATACGTATTCAATTTGCAAATGATCCTGAAGTGAAAACGAATCAACCGGTCAAAGAAATACTAGTTTACAAGTAGAACTTTCGAACTCATGTCAAAGTAGTCCAAAAGCGAGTTCATCTGAATTTGAGTTTTTAGAGTATACTGTAGTGAAAAGGGAATGAACAAAAACTCTAAAAAAACTTTTTTTTGACATTTGAGGTTCCATCAACAGAGCTCGAATCTGTTAATTTTTTGTTTGTAGCAAAATTATAAAAGGTTAGGATTATTAAGGGATCATTAGTAATAGTTTTGGGTACTTTTTATCAATTATCTGGGACACTGTGAAACATGTAATCCTATCCACCGCTGTGATTTAA
>OX608079.1:13854914-13859914 GCA_951509765.1 Sphenella marginata | reverse complement strand
CCTAATTACAAAGAGGCTGAGAAAAATCTAGAGATAATAACGAGAAATTCAGTTAAAATTATAAATGGTCTCTTTAGCAATTTTTAGACGTTTCGCTTGATTAACCTATAATCTTCACAAGAAAATTTAGTTTGACAGGAAGAAACCAAATGATTTCAAAAACTAATTGTATTACAAATTTCTGGAACATTTGTTTAAAAAGCTCAGAGAAAAAAATTTTGTTAATGAATTTATGTTGAAGATTTTTTGTCAAGAAAAAACATGATATTTTAAACGAATTTTTCTACATCGAGTAGCAAGACTGGAGTCTGTGGCCTTGGTGATTAGAGCACTTATCTACTCTTCATGATGGTATTAAAATCATCTCATTGTGATCAAAATAAAAAATTTAAATCAAAAAATCGTTGTTATATTTTTCTTGAACTAGTTGACGCACTAGTTGTGTTTCATATTCATACCAGTTTTGAAATAAATTTGCAAAAAAATTTGCTTGACTTCCTTGTACCAGTACAAACAACTTGTAGACGAATGTGAGTATATGAAACGACTTGCTTTGCACACTCACTCATCCAACAAGAGCAGTCACAACCACAATTTATCTTGGACCACTACACCACAAAAGTGGCAAGTTTAAACTTTGTTGCATCGACAGAAAAAGCATTGGAAGAGTTTTGCTAGACAAACTGATGATGAGGTGAAAAACAGTCAAAAAGACAAAAACCAAGAAAAAAAAACTTGAATTTATAAAAGGTAAAACAAAAACAGCAAACAACCATTTCCACAAATAAACTGACATACGCCAACGTTGGCTGAACTGGTAAACTTTCCAAACCACAAGACAACCATAATTTTTTGGGTAGGCGGTTACAATTGCAACTGAATTTAGGAATTGAAATAAATTTCAGAAGAATACAAAAGTGTACTTAAAGGCGCATAGACATGGCCGGGATGATATACGAAAACTTTTTGGTTATTTTTGCAGCGAAGCAGTGGGTGACAGAAGCTAAAAGTGAGCTAAATTATTGCTGATTTTCTGATTTAATGCGACCAGTCTTTAAACAAAGTTTATTCATGCGAAGCTTAATGCTGTAAATTGTGGTAAGTTTTTTTTTTGCGTGCATTGAGCTTTGTAGAATTTTATAAAACTTTTCTCTGGTAGGCTGTGTGCACTTGTTTTGCTTTAAATTAATTTTCGGTTTCAAGGTCACTTTGGTAATGTATAAACAATTTAGAAAAAAGTTTTCGGGAAGAATTTCTCTATAGTTTGCTTCTATGTTGCTTTACTCTTAGCCCCTTGTTTTCTCACTCGCAATTTTCATACCGCTCCCTGCAGCTTCTGTATTAGCGCGACATCTTATTGGGAACTTTAGGTAACTTCTGTTGCAAGTCCCGCTGACCTTCGCATTGGCTTACTTACTACGAAATTAAAATTGTTCATAGAAAAATAATAAAAAATTTTGAAGGGCCCTTGAAAGAGAATGGAAAGTCAGAAGTTGAAAACATGGTTTTTATTCACTGAGAAAAAAAAATTTTTTTGTAATCAAGGACAATGAAAAATTTTCACTATAACTGATTACTTAAATTTTTTTTTTTTAATTTACATACTACATATTTTCAATTTGAATGTAATGCCGTCCATATACTGGACATTGCCTTGGAAAAATCCTTTGGGAGGACGATATTATTCATATCATTTTACCGACTGTTAAGGAATCAGTTTGGCAGATCAAGTGCTAGTGCAATATTGATCCGACAGTTTTGGAAGAATTGTTTGAAGGCCAGAAATCTTTATATAAATCGAAATGAATATAGATATAAAAATCGATGTAAAGGTGGATATGAAAATTGATAAAAAATCGAAATAAATATAGATATAAAAATCGATATAAAATCGAAATAAAAATCGGTATAAAAATCGATATAATTATAGATACAAAAATCTATATAAATATAGGTATAAAAATCGAAATAAAAATCGATTAAAAAATCGATATCAAATCTATATCAAATCGATATAAAAATCGATATAAAATCGATATAAAAATCGGTATAAAATCGATATAAAAATCGCTAAAATCAAAATGAATATATGTAGATATGAAAGTCGATATAAAATGGAAATAAAAATCGATATAAATATAGATACACAAATCGATACATACATATATAGGTATAAAAATCGAAATAAAAATCTATATAAATATCGATATAAAAATCGGTATAAAAATCGATATAATTATAGATACAAAAATCGATATAAATATATGTAGGTATAAAAATCGAAATAAAAGTCTATATATATATCGATATAAAAATCGGTATAAAAATCGATATAATTATAGATACAAAAATCTATATAAATATAGGTATAAAATCGAAATAAAAATCTATATAAATATCGATATAAAAATCGATATAATTATAGATACAAAAATCGATATAAATATAGGTATAAAAATCGAAATAAAATAGCAACTCATCAACGTAGCAAACTATGCTTTTTCTGCGGTGAAGATCATTACATGCTCAACCTTGTTACTATCACAGCGAGTACGAAGTGTAATCGGAGGAAGTGGACAGTGTTCGATAGTTTCGTAACATGTCAAGTTGAGATTGGCACATACATTTTTTTTAGATGCACACCATTGTCTCTAGCAGTAAGCATAAGTAATTAACAAACCGTTTGCTCCTAAAGCGTTGCCTCAAGAAAACTGATCTCATTAATAGCGGTTTACTTTGCTCTTCATAGAATCGAATCTTGACTGATTTCCCGCACTGACTCGCAAATACTCGCACATACTTAGTAAAATCCCTACAAATTTAAGGTTTAAATATTTTTTCCCCATGTAATGTTGAATTTAATTTTCTCAACATGAAACAAATAAATAAAAACAGAAAGCAAGGCCGTCAACAACAACAAAATCAAAGTCAGTTTCATTTAAAGTAGTTTTTTTTTTCATTTGAATTAATTTAAACTGTCACCGCGCTGCTTACTAAGATTGTGTATTTATGCAGTTGTTGTTCTTGTTGTTATTGCCATTATGTAATAGAACTTGGCAGTCAGTTTTTTTCGCTTGCTGTTGCTTTTGTTTTTTTTGTTTTTGGTTTATCACTGCTGCTGTGTGGCAGAACTGTCAACCGCAATTAAACAAACGGAACTCAGTGGCAATAGCGAACGGAAACTGTGCAACAACAACAACAATGAATTCCATAGTTTACAACAAAAAAGTGTAAAAATGAAAAGTAAAATGTGCAAAATGTTAAAATAAGTGCCGAACAGAGGTTTATATACCCAGTTGTGGGGTGGGTTTTATGACATTTTGGCAGACTCGAAGGACATTTTTTTATTTTACTTTTTTTATTTTATTTATTTTATTTTATTTTATTTTATTTTATTTTATTTTATTTTATTTTATTTTATTTTATTTTATTTTATTTTATTTCATTTTATTTTATTTTATTTTATTTTATTTTATTTTATTTTATTTTATTTTATGTTATTTTATTTTATTTTATTTTATTTTATTTTATTTTATTTTATTTTATTTCATTTTTTTTTTAATTTTATTTTATTTTATTTTATTTTATTTTATTTTATTTTATTTTATTTTATTTTATTTTATTTTATTTTATTTTATTTTATTTTATTTTATTTTATTTTATTTTATTTTATTTTATTTTATTTTATTTTATTTTATTTTATTTTATTTTATTTTATTTTATTTTATTTTATTTTATTTTATTTTATTTTATTTTATTTTATTTTATTTTATTTTATTTTATTTTATTTTATTTTATTTTATTTTATTTTATTTTATTTTATTTTATGTTATTTTATTTTATTTTATTTTATTTTATTTTATTTTATTTTATTTTATTTCATTTTTTTTTTATTTTATTTTATTTAATTTTTTTTTATTTTATTTTATTTTATTTTATTTTATTTTATTTTATTTTATTTTATTTTATTTTATTTTATTTTATTTTATTTTATTTTATTTTATTTTATTTTATTTTATTTTATTTTATTTTATTTTATTTTATTTTATTTTATTTTATTTTATTTTATTTTATTTTATTTTATTTTATTTTATTTTATTTTATTTTATTTTATTTTATTTTATTTTATTTTATTTTATTTTATTTTATTTTATTTTATTTTATTTTATTTTATTTTATTTTATTTTATTTTATTTTATTTTATTTTATTTTATTTTATTTTATTTTATTTTATTTTATTTTATTTTATTTTATTTTATTTTGTTTTATTTTATTTTATTTTATTTTATTTTATTTTATTTTATTTTATTTTATTTTATTTTATTTTATTTTATTTTATTTTATTTTATTTTATTTTATTTTATTTTATTTTATTTTGTTTTATTTTATTTTATTTTATTTTATTTTATTTTATTTTATTTTATTTTATTTTATTTTATTTTATTTTATTTTATTTTATTTTATTTTACTTTATTTTATTTTATTTTATTTTATTTTATTTTATTTTATTTTATTTTATTTTATTTTATTTTATTTTATTTTGTTTTATTTTATTTTATTTTATTTTATTTTATTTTATTTTATTTTATTTTATTTTATTTTATTTTATTTTATTTTATTTTATTCGGAGCGGCAACTCTTGGGTTTACCAATGGAATGAGTAAGCTGTCGAATGTTAAATATTTATGGCTTCATCTGCAAATAGTCAATACTTTCGGTCATTGGGTATAATAATGAAATTACTTGATTAAACAAAGGGACCAATAAAGAGGCGCATCATTTGTTGCAAGGACACTGTGCTGACACTAACGTTGCTCTCACATCAGAGCAAAGGAGACTACACAGCGCTGGCGATTTTGGTTGCTAAACGTTGGCTGGTGGTCGCTGGTTGGCGGTAGTGACTGTGTTTTCGAGTGCTCTGCGGCTGACTGCACTGTCGACACTGTCAACTTTACTGTCAACTTGACTATTACAGCGAAAGAATAAAATGTAGTGAAAAG